>JADANK010000230.1:0-309247 GCA_021292215.1 Lophura nycthemera
CCCCCCCGGGGGATTAAAGAGCTTTATGTTTCCCAGAAATTCCAATGGGCAAAAGCAGAAGGGGGGAAACCAGCTCCCGTGGAAAATTTTGGGAAACAACCCACAACAAAAAGTCCCAGCAGGTTAAAGAGGAAAAAAAGGGACCTCAGGTTGGGCGGGCCCAAAGGGAACCCCCGTCCAAAGGAACCCAGAAATTCCTGGTTAAACCCGAAAGGGAAAACTTAACTCAGTTTCATTCCTCTTAACCTGGGTTTTTTTCTTCCTTCCTTAAAATTCCCTGGCCTTAGCGGTTTAAAGGATACCCGGAAAAGATCCCTCTTTCCTGAAGGATAGCCCCCAAAAAGGAAATGAGGGCTTTTAATACTTACCCCTTGGAAAGCCCTTTCATTGTTATCCAACCAAAGTTTTTTAAACCTTTGGGGCAAAGGGAAGGGTCACAAAATTTAGGAAAACGATCCTAACCCGGGGACCCAGGATCCGACTTTGTTCCCGCGTTTCCTCCACAAAGCACAAACCCCGCGGGAGGGCTGGGGCCGAACGGGGTCGCAGGCCTCAGGGGAAAAAACTTTGAGCACCCTTCCCCCTTCCTTTCTTGGCCCCCCCCTCCCCCTTTTTCCCCCCTTTTCCCCCCCCCCCTTTCCCCCCCCCCCCCCCCCTCCCCCCCCCCCCCCTCCCCCCCCCCCCCCCCCTTTCCCCCCCCCCCCCCCCCCCCCCCCCCCCCCCCCCCCCCCCCCCCCCCCCCCCCCCCCCCCCCCCCCCCCCCCCCCCCAAATTTAAAATGATGGCAAAATAAAAATTTTCTCTTACACCACCCCCCGTGGCTCAAAGGTTCTTTAAAATGGGACATGGGGTCCTGATGGTAAAAGAGTAGCAAGGTAGGGGTAAAGAAGGGGGGGGCAGGGAACGAAAGTTTTCATATAATCATTACAAAGATTCATAGGGTTGTTTGTAAATGTGCCCTGATTGCCTGACTTCCCCATCCACAAGGAATTACAATTGCATAGAGGATAAACCCCGTTGGATAAGTTGAATTAAAAATGGTTATACAAGGAATGAACAGAGAGTCGCAACAGACTAATGATAAAATAAGATACGTTTTACCCAGGGCCCCCTGGAAGCCCGGGAAAAGAGGTAAGGTCTGGTTTTCCAAGTTTGAACAGGAACTGTGTTTTTCCGTTACCTTGGGCAATTTGCTTAAGAACTTTACCTTAATCATCTTTAAACAACAAGTAGATATTTAATTTGCCACAGACCCCCCCCAGTGACTTTCAGGGTGGTGGGACACAAATGTTTGTAATGAATAAAAGGTAGAAAGTGAAAAAGACAACCAACATTTGCGTAACTATACATTTAACAATAACCAATAATAATAATAAAATTAGTTAAAAACAAATAGGTATTGGTCGCTGTTTCCCCACCCAGGAACCCCAGTGTAAGCCAAGTCCAGATGGGAATTCTTCAGTAGAGGTTGTGGTTTTATGAAAGCCATACAATATTACACTTCATTAATTCACCAAAAGCAAATGTTTTTAAATTATTTAGTGTCATGAGAATCTCACGGAGGCTTTCCAAAGCAATTCAAATGCTGAGAGATTAAATACTAGTTTCGACAAATTCAAGATTGTTACAGTCTCAGAACATTTCACAGGATGTGTGGTAGGTACCCCCACAGTAAAACCACAAAGGGTTAATCCCCGAAAACATACGCATTCCTTACAAATTAGGTATTTTCCAACACCCATGTTTTGGATGGAACTCCTGGACTGGTGTATACTGAAAAAGCACATGCAAAAGGATTTATATAGATTTTTTCTGACCAACACTAAACCTATTAGATGGGTCCCTCGATCATTTCCCAGTTTGTTATGAATTTGGAAACAGTGAGGAGTTACTGCAAATCATAATCGTTTGGGTAAAAAGGGGTGAAAGAAGGGCTCAAAAGAAATGCTATCACTGGGGGGAGTATCAGAAAGGCCCGGATGACTGTAAAAAACTCTGAAACCAGTTGTGAAGTTTAACAATCCAAGAACTAATTCAATCACACCGCACCACCGCCAAAAATAAACTTTGCAACCAAAAAGTGTAATCAAGGATATTCAGTTCTGCATGATCAAATCTTCAGTATTTCGTCAAAAACACAAATGGTTAAAATCAGCTATTTGCCTTTTCGGTCCAATCAAGGGTCCCCGGGGATTTTCTGTAAAAATAAACAAGACCCAATTGCCCTTTTGGGCTTTTTAACATGGTTAAAAAATATGGGGAACAATCCCATTTGTTTCATATTCCTTTTTCAGGGTTTTTAGCCTTCCAAGGTAATTGTTTAGGGATTCCTTAAGGTTAGGAAAATGGCCTCAAGCTAACTGAGTCAATCGACCAGTCTGGTCGGAAATAAAAGGGTTTCCCTGGCTTATCAGCCTAACGTGACTCACAGGAAACTGGCAAGAGGGTGAGGCCTTTGGACAGAAGGTGCTAAATCGAGGATCTGGTTTCCCTTGTTGGAGCTTTCTAATACATCCACCCTTCACCGCCCCCACCCCCCCTCACTTGGGAGGGGCGAAACATCATTTTTCCAAAGGCTTGGATAGCCATTCAGGTTCCCTGGGGGAGGCCCCCGGACCTGGGGTTTCCTGCTTTCCTCAAGATCCTGGTTTTTTGTTCTGGCCCACCAATTAACTAATTTCTCTAACTTGACAGGGCAATCCCATTTCATCAGATCCGTGAAAACCTTTCCAGCCCAGTGTCCAGAGACAATGCGTTTATGATCAATATTTCGCCTACCCGTTTTTATGGAATGGACCCTGCCAGTCCCCACTGGCTTTGCAGGTGGCCCTAGGGGCAAGGCTGACCGCGCAAAGTCTTCTTTCCCTAGCTCAAATTTACTGGAGGAAAAACCACTGGCCATATTTTTCTCCCATGTTAATTAATCCGGGCAACTTCCCCCCCATGTCCTACTTTGAAATCTGACTGCAGTGGTTGGGGGTTATGTTTCCTTCCAACGCTGCCCGGGCCTCTCTCCCTGAGGCATTCCTGTTTTTTCCTTCAGTTGTATACCTATAGGTTTTAACGACTCTGGAAGCCCCCTAATTGGGCGGTCACCTTTCGGATCGACAGGCATCATCATAGGTGATCTGGGTTTGGCTGCAGCTTTCTATAACATATTTGGGAAAGCAGCCTTTGAAAACTCTTGCTAACTGATCAACAGTTCCATAAAAAGAGGTTCCCCTTTCTAAAGGGGAGACCACCTTGCCCCAATAGCACCCTCTTGTCAAGACCAGGGAGCAGATTGTTGCCGTATTAAAAAAAACTCCTGGCCCCAATAACCCCCGCTTCCTTTTTTGGTTAGCAAATCGGTCTCCCCAGTGGGCTAACCCTCCATACATACCGTTTTCAGATTCCTTTGGAGGCGGCTAAAATCTTTTTTTTCAATTTTTGCTGTTCAGTGTGAGAAAGGAATTTCCTTACATTCTTGAGGGATCTAGATCCTCACCGTTATCGAAGTATATTAGTTTTTTCAAAGGGCGCAATGGGGCTATTGGCATTTTTAATTTATCTAGCCCCTTCACTCTTTGCAGTTTCCGGGAAAGTTTTTTTCGTGGGCAGACTATGGGTGAAGTTTGTTCGGCGCTTAGACGTTAACAGTTCCTTAAAAGCCATTGCAACAAAGCGAATTATTGTTTCTCTCTTTCTAATGGGCCTCAGGTTCACTATTTGATTCTCAGGGTTTTTTTACCAGTTCTTGTGTTACTTTAAATGTTCCTGTTGCTTGTATTTTGGGTTTGCCGAATGCTTTTCATCTGGAACCCACGGAAGCTTTAAAGCAGCCCCCAAAGTACTGCACAAATAAACGTTTTCCCTTTTCCGGTCGGGTCAGCCCCATTTTGTAAACAAGAATACGGTCAGAAAAACACTCGCAAGTTATACCATTCTGCGTGCCCAATCCCCCTTAAAGAAGGTCACACCATGTTTTTTCTAAAGATCAAATAATACATCTTCACTTTTCATGGTAGCAATGCGTACTCTTTTTTATCAATTACGTATTCAAAACTCAGTAAATCCTTACCTCCCCCTGGAGCCACAAACACCTACAAAGAATGCAAATGCTCCAATCACTCTTCCCTTCTCGAGGGAAGCACACAAAAATTTCAAAATTTCACACTTAATTACAAGATACTTAAAATCAAAAAAGCAGAAAGGGTCTTCCCCGAGGGCACACAGTAATCAAAATTAATTCTCGTCCTCGAGAGGTAACAACATAAAAAGTAAAGTTTCAGAATAGGAGCGGTCTTCCTGGAGAGGACTCACGTTTAAGTTTCAAAGATATCGCTCCATGCAACTCCAGGGGACACCAAAGACAAGAAGAAACCAAAACACCTAAGTTACCGTTTAACTCCGCTAAAGCACCACTTACAGGTTTCAGTAAAGCAAATAAAATTTTGGAGAAGCCAAACATTTAAGGTCAAAAGTATCCTTCCTCACTTCCCCAAAGGCGCAAAACAAAAATCAAAAACAGGTTCCAATTTCAAACTTAAAATAACTGCAGGAGGTCTTCCGGGGCACACCTTATTAAACAATTGCAAATGTTCAAAACGTCCCCGAGGGTCACCATAACAGCAAAGAATCGGAATACGGAGCGGGGTCTTCCTGGAGAAGGACCCACGTCTAAATTTTCAAAAATCGCTTCCTTGCAACTCCAGGAGGTGCCCAGAAAAAGTTTCAAATTTAAATTGGAGGACAACACTCTCAAGCGGGGTATCCTGCCCCTGGACACGCCAAAAAAAAAATTCTCGCTCCAATTTAAGGGGGAGATGAGGTTCTTTTAATATCTGTAACCCGGGGTGAGATTAAGAAACAACGGTTTTCATTGTTGCCAACCAGTTTTTATAAATCTAATTAGGGAGGGGGGAAGGGAAGGAGTGCGACGAAAAGCGGAAAAAGCGAAATCCGTGAAGGGGGATAGTAACCACCAGGATACGCCCCGGTCCCGTTGACACGTTCCGAGGTCCGGGGGCAGAAGCAGCGGGGGGGAGGCAGCAGCGGGAAGGCCTGGGGCAGCAGCAGGCGCGGAAGAAGCGCCGGGCCAGTCAGGAGGAAGCAGCGGATAGGTAGCAGGCCCCAGGTGGACCGAGCAAAGGAATTCCCCTGGTGGGAATCTGTGGCGAAAACCTCCACACCTCATGGTTTTCGATTCCTCTTTTATCCTGCTTCTTTCCCTGCTACGTGACATCCCTGGGGCTTGGCAGGAGCAGCGATACTTCCTGGAGGCCATTTCCTTGAGAAAGCCCACACAAAAGACCCCTTTCACAGCATTAAAGCTGCCGCTTATCTCTTCGTGGCACCCGCCCTTGTCCATCTGTGACCCTGGCAAGATTTCACCCTTGCCCAGACTTGCCATCAAACTTCTCCAGACAAAAATCTCTCAACCCCTGGACCAGGATTTCCAGAACTTGTGTCTGTGTCCCAGACAAGGATTTCACCCAACCCTTGCCGGGACTTGCCTGACTTGTTCGTCAGCGTCCTCAGCAAATTTAACCATGATGATGCAAAAAAAATTAATCTCTACAGGATATTCTTACTGCATCATTTTCAAAAATGTTACATTAGGTGGAAAGTTTGCAATGCAATACAGCGAGGTCGACCCTCGTCTACAAATTTTATGAGCTCTTGACCCTGTTTGCACTACATACCTGCTACTTAAAAAAGATGAGTTGGATGCTTGCACATTTATTGCTTTACAACGCTACACGACTATACTGGACAAATCCCACCCCATCCCCAAACATCAGTTACTCAAATTTGAGTGATCTGCCCTTACTGCTTTTTTTACTTTACATGTTCCAATACCTGATGCTTTCTACTGATTTAAGTGGTCAGGAGACACACCAAGAGGTTTTTGGCAGCAATGCAACTGGTACAGTATGCCATGAGTTTGTAAGTGAGTGATGCAAAGCATCCCAATTGAATCTTTTTGTAGCCATAAAAATTTTGTAGACAATGTCGACCTCACTGTATCATCATTGCAAACATCTCCACTCACAATGTAACGGTTTTTGAAAATGTACGTGTTAAGAATATCCATTTGAGGCTGATGAGAGGATCTTTTCTTGAGGTATCCCACTGACATCACAGATGTCAGATGTTTTAGATTTGCATCTCCTTTGAGTAGCTGGAATAGAGGGTGTAGCTCTTGAGTAGTAATGCCCAAAAGCAGTCACAACCAGTTGATGGTTTCTAATAATTTTTGCAGATCATTTAATGTCTGCACGTGAGGTACTATTTTGAGGATTTGTGGCTGAATGGTGTGAGACGTGATTTTCCATCCTAAATATTTCCACGGAGAGCTGAGTTGATACCTTTTCTTCAACTATTTGTAAACTGACAGATTGTGCTCCCTGTTGGACAAGCAGTATAGTGTCCTTTAGACTCTCTTCTTGTTCAGCTGCTATTAATACATCATACATGCAATGATAAATAAGGACATGAGGTCTAGCTTTTCGTACTGGTTGTAATGCATTTGCCACCGTCAATTGGCATATTGTTGGACTATTAAGCATTGCTTAATTACACCAAGCAGAGTGATTTCTATAAGCAGCTAAACTAGGATTAACACACAAAACTAATGATTGATTCTTTCCACTATAGTTAAACAAACAATAATCCATTTTAACTGAACCCAACAGTTCCAGTTCTTGTGGTTCCAGATTGCTCTGTTGCAGATGTACTACCCATCCATCCCACCTGTCGACTACTGCGCTCGTGTTAAATGCTATCTCAGGAATAGAGTTCGGGATGGGCCATTTGTCTAGGGGTTGTCCCACCAAGCATGTAGAGAACAGGTTTCCTGGTGACGCAGTTGTCAAACAGAGCGTGTCTTATCCCATCTTGTTGGTGAGGGTGACCCATACGTTCTGCTTTGGTTGAGCTGGAATCCATAATGCTGATGAGACCGCGGTGATCATGTTACAGCAGATGACGAAAGGGATGGCCGTACCCATCGTGCTGGTACCCATCTCAGGCCTGTTCCTGTTGAAACACAAGCATAACCTCGACCCCAAGTTATCAATGAATAGGGTCCTTCCCATTGGTTAGAGCTCCGATTTTTTACCATAACCTGTGCTTTTACTTTGACAGGAGTTAAGGTATTACAGCCAAAATGCCTGTAAATTGGAGGGCCTTCTGTTGTCCAGCGATTTAGAAAATTGAGAACATAGCATGCTTTAGCTACTCTTTCCTGAGGGGTCATGCCCATGCTCCCCTTATTTTGTTTTTGAAGCATGGCCTTAAAGGTACCATGGGCTCGTTCGATAATAGCTTGACCTGTGGGGGAGTGGGGGTATAACTGTCAGGTGTTGAATATCCCACTGTTGGAAGAAGGAGCAGGTAGGATGAGCTACATATCCTGTTCCATTGTCTGTTTTAATTGTTTTTGGGACCCTAAGGACTGCAAAGGCCAGTAAGAGGTGTTTACAGACATCTTTTGCCTTTTCTCCTGTACGCACAGATGCAAAAATACAGGTAGAGAAAGTATCAATAGAAACATGAACATAACGGAGCTTCCCGAATTCTGGTATGTGTGTAACATCCGTTTGCCAAATTTCTAAGGAGTTCAGTTCTTGAGGATTAATTCCTATAGAGGGTGTTGGTGCAACAGTTTGACAGTCCGGATAGGACTGTATGATCTGTCTGGCCTGATCTGTGGTCAGTTGAAAGGCACGCTGCAATGCCTTTACATTTTGATGGTAAAAATCATGAGATAACCATGCTTGGGCAAACTGATCGGGGACAACTGTTTCCGCGTAGGAAACCCCTAGTTCCTCACGTTCCTATGGCCCGGCTAGGGTTCACGCCGTCCCCGCTGTGACCCGACCATCTCACCACGTGCACACCAATGTGATGTTAGGCAGGATGGCGTTTATTGCAAGTGAAACAGCAACTTATATACTTTACATGCTTATCTATGTTACTATTACATGTATCTATGGTACTACGTCACATATCTATGTTACTAGTCCACATGCACTTACTCATGTCTAGTACATCTACGCCTCCAAGCGCGCGTCAGTCTCTTATCACAGAGCAGGGGAGGTCCTATCGCGTCACAGCCCGATACCCCGCAAACGCCTACTGCAACATCTCCCCCTCCCCATGCTCGGTAAAGCCTTGCCCCGTTACAGCGCGATACTCGCATACCGCCTAATAGCCCTAGTGAAGGTTATACAAATGATTATATGTTGCATTCCTTACAGTTTCTCGCGTAGCTTAAGATACTCTATTCGTTGGTCAAAAGTTCTCTCTATCATGTGTTGCAAGCGGCGTTGCATGTGCCAAATTCTTACATATAATACGACTACAAGCACTAAACAAACTACTGTTAGAGTTAATATGATCACAACTGGGTGCAGAATAGCATTAAACACTCCTCTTGCTGTAGGCGACCATCCAAGAAGCACTTCCCACCAGTGATGTTCTCCGTCCTTCTTTATCCTTTCTAGGACACGATGTATCTCTCTCGTATCATGGTGACAGTGATCAAGGTTTCTGTCCATTGTTTCCGAATGCGTTGTAGCAATTGGTACAGGTCGTCATGTCGCAGCAGTTTCCTCACTAAATCAAGGTCCATTCCAATAGGAGTTGGTAGTAAGTCCTGAATCAATGTGTAATTAGACTGCAATAACTGAAGTGATGTAACTGGAGCTGTATAATTAAAATCGCACCCTACAATATTAGTAAAGTTACAAGTACAGAGATTTGAATAATTACCAGTATCCATAGTAATGCTATCTACGAGTATAGAATTACAAGGGTCCTCATACAAACACATCCGTTCCCAATATATACAAGCACTGTTTCTGGTACCTCATTGGGATGAATCTCAAAATGGCAGATGTTCTGTTCAGTATCAAGACAAATGTCTTGAGCCCTGGGGGTGTTACCTTCACAAACAAAGCCTCGTTGTTCCCATACAGCACATGAGCTAACATCTACAGTTTGCCATTTTTTCCCTTTTTTCCAAGCCCATTCTCGATGTTCTATTGGATAAAGTATAACCCCATCATGATTCAATCCCAACGCAACAACTGAATATATCGTGTATACTGAAGCATTGCATTTAGCACAAGCGTTGTCATATTGGCTTGTTTTGCAGACCAACATGCCAGTCTTTCTATTCTATAAAGCTGCTGCTGCTGAAACACCAGGCGCGAAGAATGAAGCGAAGATGCGTACTGTGACGCTCCACAACTTAACTTCATCATCACACTCAGGTTCCAGACTTATATCGCGGTGACGCCTATTAGGATGTAAGCTATGAGACACACTAAGCCAGCCAGTATGATTTGGAGCAAGCATCGTTAGCTTCCCTAAGTAACACAGGTCACCAAGGGGGTTCTTTGGGATACCCTGCCAGGCTCTATCTCCTCATATTGGCCGCATCGAAAACACGGCCCTTGTTGCTGCAGAGATCTTTGTTGTCGCAGGCCGACATACTGGATAATTTCTCTCGGGGTGTTAAGCATTCCCGGGGCAGCCCGCAACAATGCCCTAACGTTCTTCCCAGGCCTAACTTTCCTTTCTTCCGCTGAGCTGTTGCTCCAGCTATCGCCCTTGGATGTAATCTGAGACAGCAGGCCTTTTGTCTGCCCCCTCCCTGTGCCGGCAGTAAGCTGCTCCCGCCCGTGTGGGTCGTACCCTCCTCCGCTCCCTTGAGCCAGGGCACACTGACACAATTCAGATAAAGGATATAACGTTTCACCCGACTGGTCTGGATATGGTGGCAGGGGGTGAGTCAGCGAACGTCCTCTGCTATCTTGTTGCCTGTCTTCTTTCGGACTGGGTACTGTCGGTTCAGCCGGCGGCTCCGTCTCCTCTCGGTCCCTGTAAACAACAACCGCTCCCGAGCCCCCTCCGGCACCCCCCGGGTCCGGTGTCCCAGCCGCGTCGCTGAGACCCAAAAGTAACCGAGCCTCCACTGATACTTTTTTTTCCTCTCTGGCTGCCTTCAACGCTCCTAGTATCAGGCCCCAAGTTTTTAGCTCAGACCCACCCTTCTGTGCAACTCATAATATGTTGCGCGCGAGTGCAGAGGTGAGATCATCCCACCTCCAGTGGTCAAGAATCTCTTGGGGGGCCTTAACCTCCCCCTCTTGCTCTAACTGGAAATAACTGCAAGCGACCTCCTTCTTAGAAGGAACGTTCTTGTCACAGTAATCCTTGCACAGCTGAAGTATTACCTTAATTACCGGTTCCATGATTCGGACCTCAGCGCAGCACCACTACCCTGCTGTTCCGCCGACTACGAATCGTGGCACAGCGCCCGTACCGCGCTGGTTCTCGCTTAATGATGGCCCAGATCTCAGCGCAGCGACACTACCACGCTGCCTCCCGCTGACTATGAGCCCCGTTACAGTTCGATGATAGCCCAGACCTCAGCACAGTGATACTACCACGCTGCCTCCCGCTGACTATGAGCCCCGTTACAGTTCAATGATAGCCCAGACCTCAGCACAGCGACACTACCACGCTGCCTTCTGCTGACTATGAGCCCCAGTGTCAGTTCTGACACCGCACTGCTAGTTGCCGGAAGGTAAAGGGTGACAGTCCAATCTCCTCACACGGGGCACCATTTGTTACCTCCGGCAACCACCGTGTCAAAGGCCGCACTGCCTAGGGACTAGCGATCTGCATTCGCTAGGGCCATAGCAACACTGACCGTCCGATCGGAAAAAACGATAGTCTCCCAGTTGTTACCTGAACCCTGCCAAACCACCGCCCCTTGGCCAGTGGACGAGGATGCATCTGTGAACAAGGTAGGCCCCTCAAGCGGGGAGGTTTGGACACGGTATCGAAGGGAGATATGGATGGGTTTGGCCAAGTCAAAAATGGGTAACGAGTCTGAATATACAATTGTTCCCCCAAAGCCCTGCAATACTGTAAGAAGGGCATCAGGGAGTGGCTGTACGTCACGAAATGAGCTCTGCAGGTATATGATATCGGGCTCTTTTGCCAGGGCACGCAATGACAGCAATCGAGATTTCCTAAGCAACATCGCTAGGACCTCGAGCCAGGAAGTGTAGGCCCGCGTGGGTTGCACAGAAAACAGCCACCATAAGGGTTGCGGCTTGGAGTCGAGGGCATGTCCCAAGATCGCAGCTGCACCATCCTCACATCGAGTTACCGCTACTTCAACATCTTGATTAGGGTCCCATCGTGCCAACGACCCTCCCATACAACTTTGTAAGATCTCATGCCACGCGGCAGCCATCTCATGGGTGAGTTCTCGAGGTTCTCTCGGATCTGCTCCCTTCAATTGATCATAGAAGGGTTTCATGAGTCGGGGTGGAATTCCCAGGGCTCCTCGAACCCATTGAATTGCCCCTACCAGCTTTTGCACATCCCACAGGTTGGTAACGCGGGGTCGTATATCAAGTCCTGTTGGCCGAACCATTTCTGGGCCAAACTTATATCCAAGGTATTCAACCCCGGGGCCCCTCTGCATTTTTTGCTCAGAGATTACAAATCCGGCAGTGGTCAACGTTTCTACCACCCGGGCTTCAAGCAAATGTAGCCCTGAGTAAGAGGGGGCGGCAATTGACAACAATTGCTCCTGCCAGTTTGTCTGCCTATGCATTACCCTCGGAAATGGGGCCTGGCAGAGAGGAGTGAGAATGAACGTGCTTAGTGAAGTAAGATTCTCAGCGATTATTTAGAAACCATTTTAAGTGCAAAAGAAATGCAAACAACTGCACGTTAGTTGTCTCCTTTAGATAAGAATGCTTCAGCTGCATCACAGTGCCTACAACATAAGCAGAATCTGTTATTATATTGATGGGTTCAGACCATCGCTCGAACACATGGAGCACTGCTGTAAGTTCCACAATTTGTGGAGAGCCTGTGGTGACATGGACGTCACTCTCCCAGGTCCTGGCACTACCTCTCCATACAGTGACTGTGCAGCCAGTCCTGCCGGATCCATCTGTAAAAACAGTAAGAGCGCCTACAAGAGGGGTTAATGATAATAAATACAGAGAGTGAAGAGATTGTAAAAGCTTGTGCGCTGGCAGATGAATACTGATCTGCCCTGAAAACCCCACCAGCGCACACTGCAGCTGTTGCGACATGCGGAACACAAACTCTCATTGCTTGAGATCAAATGGGACATAGATTGTCTCTGGATCTGTCCCATCTAAAGCTAATAAACGCTCCCTTCCCCTGCGAATGACTGTAGCTACCATATCAACTCTGGTGGTAACAGTCTTAGAAAATCTGTGTGGCAAAAATACCCATTCTAAAATTACCAAGGGGTGGGGGTCCCCCTTGACAGGGGCAGTTTCTAAATTATCATTAACCCCTCTTGTAGGTGCTCATTGAAAATTTGTCTGCAAAATCATGCCCCATTGACTTAAAAGATCACGACCCCACAAAGTACAGGGAACAAGATGTAAGGAGCAGTGTGAGCAATGAGACCATTGGGCCCTTCAAAAGATAAAATTTGGGCACTTTGTTTGGGCTGCTGCAAACCTCAAACTCCTACAATAGCAGAATTAAGGTCTTTTAGTGGCCATTCAGAGGGCCATTCATTTGACTTAATGATGGTAGCATCAGCTCTGGTATCCACTAGGTCTAATAACTGTTGGCAGTTTCTAAGCATGGTAATAATGGCTTGTCTCTTTACACTTGTGTAGTCCATAGCACGGCAGGTTTGTCCGTGCTTCCAAATCCCCAGCGGGGTGGGGGGAAGGGCGTCCATGCCATTATCTTAATCTTTCCAGTGTGGTCAGCATCTATAACTCCTGGTGAAACAAAAAGGCCCATCCATGTAACAGAAGAATGCCCTAACAAGAGGGCATTACGCCTGTCCCCAAGGGGGCCCATGACACCTGCTGGAATAAGAGTCACGGTGCTATCAGTCAGCATCACTGACTGGGCGGTGGCCAAATCCACACCTGCACTACCAGCGGTGGCTGGTCTGAGTGAACTGGCCAGGCTGTGGCTGGCCAATTCAGGATCGTATTTGTTGTCATAGCATATGGTCTCATGCACTTCTTCCCATTTCCCGGCAGTTCGAAGGGCCGTGCAGCAACAGGGAGTTTAGATTGGCATTCTCTCACCCTGTGTAGCCCCTTCCCACACCGGGGACAGGGTCAAGCATTTTTATTTGCTCGCTTAGGCTTTTTACAGTCCCTTTGTACATGACTGCATTCCCCACAATTATAACACTTCATTTTTTGAGCTGTTCCTGCAATGAGTCAGGTTGCCAGCATGTCTGCTAGCAAGGCCATTTTATGACTTTCCGTGCCTACATCTTGACAGGCTTTAATCATGTCAGTAATGGATGGATCTGCATTGTTTAAGGATTGTAAAACCTTTCGACAATCCGCATTTGCATTTTCTACTGCTAATTGCATTTTCTCCTGCTAATTGCTTAAGCAAAGCATTCCGGGCTCTTGAGGCATTAGACTAATTAAGCAATAAAAGTAAGCTATTGGGAATAGATTGGCAATTGCACATACCACACAGACCACAGGCAAGTGGTCAGGTGGAAAAGATGAACCACCTAATTAAATCACAGGTTGTAAAACTGGGCCAGGAAGCTGGACTATCCTGGCCACAGTTGTTGCCTTTGGCTCTCCTTAGGAGCAGAATGAAACCTAGAGCCAAAGAGGGGTTAAGTCCCTTCAAAATACTGTACAAAAGGCCTTATGATGTGCAAACGGGGATCTCTACCCAAGTAGGGAGTGAAATACTGAGTATGTGATAAGTCTACAGGAATAGCTTCGGGAAATAGAGAAACTGGTTCTAGGAACTAGAGCCCAAGGCATTGATGGCTCGATACATAATATTTTACCAGGAGATTATATGTGTATACTAGATCTCTTTCAGATTTGCCCCTGGAACCAAGGTGGGTAGGTCTGTTCCAGGTGCTGCTAACATCCCACACAACAGTAAAAATTAAAGAACAAGCATTGTGGATACATCATACTAGAGTTAAGAAGGTCCCTCAAACACAGTGGGAACTGAAGTCAGCTGGACCCTTAAAATTGTGAATCCAAAGACAGTAATATGGGCTCGTATAATTGTTAGAAATGTTAATTTGATAAGTACAGCGTTTGATGTAAATGCTTATGTATCTCTTGTGAAAAACATTGCAAAGTATACTAATATCAGTAATTATTCGGTATGTGGGTAAGCTGACGATTTTTCTTGCTGTCCCTGATGAATTTAAGGCGAGAAATCAAATTGTTGTAGGGTTTGAGTCACTGCCCTGGTGGGTGATGATCAACAAGAATGTAGATTGGATTAACTATATTTATTATAATCAACAGAGATTTATAAAGTATACAAAGAGTTCAATAAAGGGAATTGCAGAACAGTTAGATGCCACAAGTAGGATGGCCTGGGAAAATAGGATTGCCCAAGTTATGATGCTAGCTGAAAAAGGGTGTGTGTGTGTGTGTAACGCTGGGTACCCTCTGGATGCAAAAATACAGCTTTGGATGGCAAAATGACTAAGGCATTCCAAGGGCTTACCACCCTTGCCAATGAACTGGCAGAAAAATCAGGAATAGATACTTCTAACACCGGATGGTTGGAGTCCTGGTTTGGTAAATGGAAGGGGGTGATTGTGTCCATATTTACTTCTTTGGTTGTAGTAGCAGGAGCCCTGATGGCCATCACTTGCTGTGTGAGGGGACTGGGACAGCAATTGATCGAGACAGCACTATTGAAGCAAACACCAGTGGAGCCACCACCATATTTGGATAAAATGATGGTTTTAGAGGAGATGGGAGATAAAGAAAGTGGAGAAGAGGGAGATGTCTTATGAAAGTGAACCTTAAAAAAGAATTGCAGAAATCAACAACGTATTAAAAAAAAAAGGGGGGGGGGGAATTGTGGGAATCAAATGTTGTTCCTGCATTAGAATTAGATAAGAATTTTTTTATTTCATGGTCTCCGCTGTCATAGTTCTTTTTGGGAGTCTTTCTACTTTAGTTGGGGGGGAAGGGTATCTGACAGTTTGCATCACTTACTGTCGGAGCTCGGCGGGAGACAAACACACGACCACAGAATTGATCAGAAAGTCTCAACTTTAATCAGAAGGTTGCGTGCATTTATATTGGCGCTAATGAAGCTCATACATATTGCAAAGCCCGAGCTCCTGATAGGCTCTTCAGCTACTTGTTGCCCCAGCCCTTCTTTGTACTTTTTGTGATTAGACCATGCCATTCATCTTTCTTATTTCTACATTCTCCTACCTTCCTACACATCCTGTTACTTTGCTCAAGGACTCTCTCCTCGTTAGCCTTGTTTACATCCTGTTACATTGCTCAAGGACTCTCGTCTCATTAGCCGAATACTGTCTGTGTGGCCTTTCTCAGCCAGCCAGGTCTCAATCATGCTCTCCACACTTCCCCTGTTTTCTTTTTGGACAACTAGGCTAGCTCCTATTACCTTATCAATTGCTCGGTGTATTAAGCGCAGTAGACAAGAGAACACACATGGCACCACCAACAGTAACACAATTAACACCCCCAGTATCATAAGCACGAATCAGATGATGTCTCGAAACCAGGAACCGATTCCTAGCCCACGGAGCCAGTCCTCTAACCCTAAACCCTCTTCTTCCTGCAAATGGCTGGTGAGGGTTTGTAGCTTAGCTATTTGTTGGTGTATTGATGACGAGTGTTCCGTGAGGTTCATGCAGCACATTCCATCAAAGTCCTCACATCCGTGCCTGTGAGCCAGCAGTAAAAAGTCTATAGCGGCACGATTTTGCAGCGTGGCATGCCTGACTGGATCTGTATCTACCAACAATTCCTCTAATACCCTTGAAGTGGCATTTGTCTGCTTTATTGTTAAGCACTACTCTATTTATACATGTTAACAGAGCATTCTGCAAAACACTCTTTAACCGTTCACACAGGTGCTTAGCCAATCAGAGCCGTGAGATGTTCTTTCTTCTTCTGAAGGTGTCCCTGGTTCCATGCTGCTTATTTGCCCACAGCGCTGCTCCGTGCAGTTTTTTTTATGTTCCCACATTTCCCCCTTTTTTGTTATTCGCAAACTTCACCAGCAAAAATAATAACAAATTATATTAAAAACAATCTTAAACTCAATCAAGGCCGAACAAACATAGTGTGAAAAGGAAAACAAGGCAAATAACATCTGACAAGAAAATATGTTAAACCTACTAAAAAAGAAAAACAGTGTTTGGTCTGCAGCCCAACTTTCTTGCAACCTGGAAAAAATCCCCGGGGCCCCCTTCTGTCAATCTCTAACGCTCGAAAGAAGTCTTCAACTTTTATATATTCTGATTATTGATTTGAAAACACAAGTTTGAAACGTTTTTGGTGCTCATGTTGTTGCCTTTTGGGCAATGAAAATTAATAGTCGGGGGAATTTGCATGCCAGATGAACTAGGGGCTTTTTACTTACTGACCCTCGAGAAAAAACAACCTGCCAAAAAAAGGTGGTGAATGCGATAGGCAGTGCCGCGGGCGCCCGCTTCAAGGTTCCTTTTCCTCTCTCACCCGCCACAGATTCTTCTTTTTTTTTCTTCTCGGGGTCCGAAGGAATTTTCCTTTTGTACACTGCATCCGCAGGCCAGTGCGTGGTAAGGAGGGCCCAAAAAAGGAAATCCTTCAAATAATATAGGTTATCCTTCTGTCCTTTGTCCTTTTCCAGGTGTGCTTTTTTTAATTTCCCAATATGGGTGAAAAGGTTTAAATCATTCCAAATTGGGACCCCCGCTTGGGACCTTTCCATTTTTTTTCCTCCTTTGCTTTCCTTTTTCAGTTAAAATTAATCCGTTATTTCCATTCAATCTTTCTTAAAAATAAAATAAAAAAAAAAAAATAAAAACCAACAAAACTTTAATTTCTGCTATTTGCCAATACAACAAGTTACAAAGCAAAACCAAATAATAAAGCACACAATCCCAATCATTATGGTTCATGGTCGTTTCAAGCCTGGTTTCAGTTTTCTCTCGTTTCACTCCTGACACCGTTCTTTTTGTTTTTCCGTGAGCTTTCAATGGGAGTCGCACAACCATTCCCCCTTTTTCCTTTTGGCAGCAAGACAGTAGTGGACATTTTGTTAAGTAAGCATTTTACAATACGAATAACTCTAATGGTTTAATGCCTATTTCCTGCAACAGCCCCTGGATAAGGAAGCTAATGCTACCCGTGCGTATGTTTAGAGTGGATGCACCGATGCCGGAAGTGAGAGAAAATATAGTGAATTTACCAATGTAACATACCCCCAAAAACATTTCCTGGTTTTCCAACATAAAACATGTTTCTTCCACCCAGTTGTGTTACACTTTTGAGTTCCAAGAAGATTTAACTCCTGTGAGTCCCAGGGTATGTGGTATTGAGCCTCCAAGAATTGAAAACAATCACCTGGGTATCCAGTACATTGCAACTACGTCGGCACCTATCCCGCTGACGCTCGCCAAAGCATAGCGGTCGCCACGATCACATGTATGATGCGCCCACGAGCACAACGCCAATGCTTGCGAGAAGCTGCCTACGGGCCACACATATAGCCTTATACGAGCCCATTCTGTGTTCACAGGCTTCATCTTTAGATCTCCTGGGTTTCTTCTGTGGCCTTCTTTTACCGGCCACGGTTCCACTCGTGCTGGAACCCCACAAGTGATCCACACAACAAGCTGTAACGGCAACTCTGTATCTTCTCCGTTGACGCAGCTCTGGGTTATTCCTTCAGCGATTTGTTGTATGGTTGCGATATTGTTCTTCGAGAGTTCAACTGACTGAGCAGGATCAGTTCCCCGCAATAAAATTATAGGTTGCAGTTGATTCTATAAGTTCATTTGGAATGCCGACTATGGGCTGTAGCCACTGTAGGTCTCTGAGTAATTTCTTAGGGCGTCGTTTTACAGTCCTTATGTTGTCTTTAATTGAAGTTTTGTGGCATGACGATTTTATCATTTAATATCAGAACGAGTATTTCCAGGGGTACGTAGGCTGGATCTTTTTCGGTGCTTTACTAGTCCTTTTGCTGCCAGTGTTTCATTTGCAGGAGAGTGTCATCTGTTGCTCAGCGTGTTGTGGGCTTCTGACCATTGCAAGGGCAAGAAGAGCTGCCATTACCTGCAAACTGACTAGCTTCGTGCCTGGGCTTTTAATCCCCAACTAGATCAGTGATTTCTTCACTAATAATGCTTGTGGGCCCCTGTATGGGAACTGCTGGTCCGTCACAGCCTGAACCTCTGTAAGTCACCTTGGAGGCGAGCCATGACCAGTCAGCCCTGGGCGCAAGGTGAAAGCAATTCACCTGTGCTGCAGGAAGGGGTGGAGCCTGCTCCCCCTCTCCTAGACCCATTTAAGAGCTGCTGACTACCAGTGGGGAAGGATTTCTCTCTCTCTTTGGAAAGTTCCAACTCCACTGGTGTTTTTCCTGAGCGAGCTCATGAAACGGGTAAAGAAGTCTCCTATTTATTTTCTTTGTCTCACTGTGCCTATACTGTTCTTGCTGTTTTCATTATTTATAGCATCTTCATATATTTTAAATTATTAAAAGATTCCTTTATATTAATTTTCATTTTATTATACAGCCACTAGGATATTGACCTTCGCTCTAGTGCTCTTTCATTGTCTATCCACTACTTCAATGTATTTAAAACTCCTGAGTTGTAGCATTGCAATTTCGTAATGCCACATTGTTTTAACATCAGCTTCCCTTCCGTATCAGGTACCCCTGCGGCCTCTATAGCTGGCGCTATCCATCAATAAAGCTCTCCAAAATCCCTTCACTCCTTCTGCTGGATTCCCATATATGAGGGGAGTACACCTGCGGCCCTAATTTCTGGACATGCATGCCGAGCCAATCGCATAGATTCCCTCAATTTGTCGGACCTAAGAGGACTTGAGTCTCCGTCCCTACGCGTTATGGTCCAGCCCTAACAGTTCATTCAAGTGTTCACCCCATGCCAGCGGACTCCTGGCTGCCCTCTGAATCATCACCCACTCTGCTGGCACATTCCATGCAGTGAGCATTAAACAGCCATAACTGATGCCTGAGTCAAATCTCAACTTTGCTACTCCCCTTATGTTGCTGTAGCAAAATTGTGGACCCAGATAAAATCCAACACTATTCCATGGCTCACCCCGTGCTCCACACTGGCTATACTGTAGCCCTCAGCTGTGACCATAATTTCCCGTCTAATGCTGATCATGTTTGCCTGCATTCCTCCTGTCCGCCAAAAGGAGTATATGTTACAGGGCACGCCATTCCTGCACCGCCACGCCCCCTCACCTACCCCTGCTCCATGCATTGCTTTGCCTATGCTCGCCCATGCCTCTCTGCGCTCTCTTGCGATTGCCTCCGCCAGGGCACTTTCTGCCCTAGGGACCGGCTCATCGCCTTGCTTTTCTAGGGCAGTTGCTGAAGGGGTTAATGGTTCCACAAGCGGCGCAGTTGGAACAGTCATTGGCTCCGAGCCCGCGGCTGGAGCATTTACTGGCTCTGAGCCCGTAGCCCATTCGGCTGGGATAACGATTGTGCTTACAGCAGGAGGAACTGCTGGTGGCCAATTCCCGTAACCCTCATTTTGCTGGTGTGCCCCCACAGCTTGTTGAGCTGCCCTTTTCTCAGCCTGACTCTGAAGCAATTCATTATGAACTGCCTTCCATAATTTCCCCAGTTTCCTTGCCACTTTATCGTCCTCTATCGTAGCCTCCCACAACACATCTCCAAACTTCCGCCACTCACTCAGCTCATGAACTGAATAAGGGTTAACAAGCAAACCCCAGCTCTGACCATAGGCCAATAATCCAGGGAGCTCTTTTTTAAGATCTATTCCTTCTATCCCACGCTTTTCTAAAAAGCGAGTAAATAATTGATAAGCTGCTTGCCTTTCCATACCTAAGTTTCAGTGCTGTTGCAGCCTTGCAAGGTCTGGCAGCCTGTATCGGTCAGGTCTCACAGAGTGTCCTGAGGTGCGGCACTACTTCTTTCTCGATGTGCTTTTGGTGTCCCCGCTGCTTAGGGACCCGAACTTCCTACGCCGCTCTTCTGGTTCTATCCAACGGGTTATCACGTCGGGGTCACCATTTGTCAGAGCTCGGCGGGAGACAATCACACGACCACAGAATTGATCAGAAAGTCTCAACTTCAATCAGAAGGTTGCGTGCATTTATATTGGCGCTGATGAAGCTCATACATATTGCAAAGCCCGAGCTCCTGATAGGCTCTTCAGCTACTTGTTGCCCCAGCCCTTCTTTGTACTTTTTGTGATTAGACCATGCCATTCATCTTTCTTATTTCTACATTCTCCTACCTTCCTACACATCCTGTTACTTTGCTCAAGGACTCTCTCCTCGTTAGCCTTGTTTACATCCTGTTACATTGCTCAAGGACTCTCGTCTCATTAGCCGAATACTGTCTGTGTGGCCTTTCTCAGCCAGCCAGGTCTCAATCATGCTCTCCACAACTTATCCTCCAGATGAACCTTCCCCAGAAATGCACACTCAGTATATAGGTGAAGTATATATGTAATATTTTGTCATACACATTGCAAGAATATCCTGCACGAGATTGATCAAACCAGAGAACAAGTCATGGCATGCTCAAGCAAGTGCATGGAGAGACATTGGGAAGGCCTGGCATCACACCCCCCCCCCCCAGTACTCTTTGTTTAATGAAGACTTTGAAGAAAATCACCATATCAATACGACTGGAAGAGCACTGAGACATCTTGGAAACAACAGGATGGCTACTGACTGACACCAGATGACACACCAATTAACAAATGTAAACCTTGATAAGATTGTGAACCTGGAGTACCCAGCCAATGGGGAAACAGGAGAGGGGGATAGGCAAGGGGGGAAACAAGGTACAAAAGCTGTCATTGTGGCCTTAGGGCCTCTCCTGCTTGTGGGATGCCCGCCATTGCAATCGCGAATAAAATCTGCTTTTATCAGAGATACCGTCCTGACAAAATTATTTGGATATTTCCAACAGTATCAGGTATCCGACGGATAGTATGCAACAGCAAAGTCTTAACTTGTTCAAGGCATAGCCTATCCATCTGCGCCTGTGCCTGAGGTGTTGCCCGGACCCCCTACCCATGAGTTCTTCCATGCCAATATGATTTAAGTTATTCAAATTATTCATAGCTTGGATGGAAGCCTGTTCTTGGTATTCAGTCATAAACACAGTGGGAGGTAGAATTGTTCATAACAAAATTTTCCAGTTGTGAGGGGTCATAACATCTGTCACCGATTGTAACCGAAAGATTATATGTAAAGGCAGACTGAATTCCATAATCTCTCACTGACTTCCTTAGCTCCTTTATTGCCTCATAAGGCAGGGATTCCCACCGGGAGGGCTGATTTGCACGATACAACACAGGAAAGGTTTGCAACGTTTCAGCATCACCCTGTAATATTGCTTATTTTCTGCACTGTTCTAAAGCACCATAGTATGCTGTAGAAAAAATTATCCTTCCCGCTCCCTTCAAATTATTGTCAGGAGGGAAAAGGTTCGGTTCGTCCTCCGGATCGAACAGGATCAAAAAGATCCTCTGGTTCCGGTTCATCCTTATCTTTAACGAAGTTAAATGCGGGCGGCAGAGACGCAGCAACAAGCGACCTGTGCAGGGCGGAGGGCGGCAGCGGAGCGGCGAGCGACGGGGGCGGGGCGGAGGGCGGCAGCGGAGCGGCGAGTGACGGGGGCGGGTCGGAGGGCGGCAGCGCAGCAGGGGGTCGCGTTTTTTTTCACCCCGGCCGGGGGTGGGGTTGGAGCCGCGGGTCGGGTCCGGGCAGGGGCTGCTTTCTGCGCCGAGGGGCAGTGGTGGGGGTGGGAGGGCGATGGGGAAGTCGGAAGAAATACTTGCTTGTCGAATTTGTTTAAGCCCTTCCGATATTTGACGCCAAACAGGTAAATCCTTACCAGCCCTTTTGTATGCAGTAGTAGAAGCCTCCCAGAGTTTTGTGCCAATTTTGTCCCAAACCGCCCCGTCAAAAGAAAACCCAGTCCTCGAAAACTCAGGGACATATTTTCTTATCCAGTCAAGAAAAGCAACTAACGCTGAGGTAGATAAAGGTCGATTCTGAAACTTTAAAATTCTCCGTAGAACTTGGAGATTTACTTGTTGCTCCTTCGTTAGTGAACTCCCCATAGTTCCCGACTGCTCACCTTCTCTCCTACAGAACGGTGCGGGCGCGCACAAAACAATCTCTCAGTAGTTCAGTCGGGCGGTACTGCCAGACCGAGCTCGTTCAGCCTCAGCTTGATTTGCTCCATGCAGTGGGTGCCATTTGCAGCATCTGATGCACGGACTCCGATGTGAACGATTCAAATCATTTATTACAAGTTCTAACATCACTTATATGAGTAAGGAAAGGACAAGATAAGGATTAACTCTTGTTTAGGAATATATATATATATATATTTAGATAAGCAGGATGTGTGGTCAGATAAGAAAAGGACATCTGGCAACTCTGTTGACACAAGGAATGGGTCAGGATGGGATTACTTCTGTCAGAGACAATGGGTCTTCTCCCATGCAAAGGAAACCCCCACTGCTCATGGCAGGACTGTATGTTGATAAGTCAGGAATGTAATGAATATGCATGTGAATTCCACTGATTGTGTATTCGTTCGGCCTATATCTGTACCAAGCTTCTTCCTTACGGTGTGCAAGTTTGGAGGAGCTATCCCCCTTGCACCCAGCTTGGCGCCAAATGCTGAATAAAACATACCTGCTTTATAACCTAACTCTGGGTTATAGAGTTTGATTCCGTGAGTCATATACACATTCAAAAGTTTCTTTTTTTTAGCTTTCCCATCCGTCCTTACAACCTTCCCATCTACCTTTACATGTCAACAGAGTATTCCACAGACACTCTATAACTGTGCATGCAGGCGCTTATCCAATCAAATCCATGAGCCATTCCTTTTCCTTTTTCTCTTCTTCTAGAGGTGTCCTTGGTTCTCATGCTGTTTATCTTGCTTCACAGCTGCTGCTCTGAATAGTTTTTCTTGTATTCCCACAGTTCTGCCCATTTCAAATGTAGCTGTATAGGAGCTGATGACCTCTGAAGCTAAAAGGAATCTTACATTAGGAAAATATGAATGAGACAACTATCCATTAAAGACACTTGAAAAGATTTATGCACCCTCTGCCAGATCTCTGAAGTATGAGATCTCAGAAGTGTTAGAATCATAGAATCCTTAAAGTTGGAAGGGACATTTAAAGGTCATCTAGTCCAACTCCCCTGCAATGAACAGGGATACCACAGCTATATGAGGTTGCCCAGGGCCTGGTCCAGCCTGGCTTTGAAAGCCTCCAGGGACGGGGCATCCACCACATCTCTGGACAACCTGTCCCAGTGTTTCATCACTCTCACTGTAAAAGACTTTTTTTCTTATATCTAACCTAAACCTACCCTCCCTGAGTTTGAAGCCATTTCCCATTGTCCTGTCACCACAGACCCTGCTAAAGTGTCTGTCCCCTTCTTTCCCATAGCTCCTCTTCAGATACTGAAAGCCTGCTATCAGATCACCTCGGAGCCTCCTCTTCTCCAGACTAAACATCCTGTCCTTGTAGGACAGGTGTTCCATCTCTTACGGGTGTCATGGTTTTGTGATTTTTGTTATCAGTATTCCACATCATAACATCATGTAGTGCACTGGGAGTTAAAGAGTTAATGCTCCAGTTCTGAGTACCTGTCTCAGAAGTGAAGAAGAACTACATTCCCCAGAGGACTGTTTACTGTTCTGTTACCGTTTCTGCTCAGAGGGAAAGATAAAAATCATTCGTAGATCACTTGACCTCCCCTTTTGATCTTCTGGCTTGTCTCTGCTCCCAGCCGTATGGCTTCAGCTTACTTAGAGGCGCTGAAAACAAGCAGCTCCTGCTTCCTGCACAGATTGCTCCCAGCTAGAGACTGGCTACGACCAAAGGGACAAGAGACAACTAGGAAAACAACCCCCAGGAACCTTTGGCTAGGTCAGCACCAAGAACAAAACCCGAAAAAACACCACACTCACCTCAGCACCTCTGCTACAGCCACACTAAAAATAACCACCACACTTCCACAAATGCGCACAGTCGGCTGCACCTAATCAGAGGTAGTGAGCGCCTCACGTGGCCCCGCCTCACAGAAATGACGTATAAAGCGCGCGTCGTCACTGCTGGGACTTCCTGGTTTGTGGTTAGAAACACTCCCACACCATAAGCAGCTTTGTTTTGGGAGTGTGGTGCTTTCTGATGTCAGTACTTTACCACCAGTGGGGGAACCACCATGAATCATGTCCCAAGGATGCGCTGAGCACTCGAACGTCCCTCAGACAGCACAAGCCCACACAACAAATTAATTTTTTTTTTTTTTAACTTTATTTATGTACATCATTTGTGTCAGATTTACTCCCGAGCCATCAGCTTTTGCTTCTTCAGCTTCTTCTGGGATATCTGAAGAAACAAAACAATGAAAATGGATACTTTTCCAAATCATGTTACAAATCATTTTTCAACACTCTGGCCTCCCCATGGAGCCACCATTCTGTGGGTCTGTATTTACAGAAAACATCTGAATGCTACAACTACTTCAGTGGAAAAAAATCAGCAAATCACTTCTGCAATATATATTACTGATAAGAGTTTTTACCAATTCTCACTACTGTATTTAACACTGAGGTTGCTCAGTAATAACTTTTTTATTCCATGGGTATTCCAAAGGTGTCCTAAGATAAGTCATCATAGTAACCCCTTTGCCTGCTCACGTTCAGGTTTCTTAATAACACTAAGAAGTGAGAGAGAAGACACTAAGAACATGATGCTTTCTACCTTTTTCTTTTGAGCAACTTCTTCCTCTGGCTTGGGAACAATTTGCTCCTTCTCGGTGAGGATCATCTCAATGTGGCAGGGGGAGCTCATGTAGGGGTTGATTCTCCCATGAGCTCTGTAGGTGCGCCGGCGCATTTTGGGAGCCTTGTTCACCTGGATGTGCTCAATCACCAGAGAATCCACATCAAGACCCTGGGATGGGAGGGGATAAAATTAAAATACTGTGACTTATTTCTTTCTACAGTAATCTATACAGCACAAACAAATAATCACTCCTCCCAACCAAGCACACCATGCAAATTTCACAGTTTAAGTTGATTGTTTTACCAAGCTATGACTAATTAAAGTCAGAGAAACAGACTATTCTACATGTCACAATGAAGTTACATCATGCAGATGACTCAGAAAGTAGTTATTATTTCATGGTTATTCCAAAGGTGTCCTAAGATAGCCATCACCACCATCACCATTGCCAAATAAAGCATTGAGCACATTGCAAAGATACAGAGTCTACAGATTTTACTTTTTTAATGAGTTTTAAGAGATCAGTTGCACACTTATTCTAAATAGTTCATGCACAGTTATGAACTGTGAAAAAACCATCACTCACATTTTAACTTAACACAGTGTAATTCAAACAAATAGTAAACCAAGCCCTCTATATCTGTTTAATCCATAGAGCAAATCCTCACTTTTTTCATTTGATCCACCGAGTTTAGGAGCACAGAAGCACAGTGTCAAATGAACAGTTTGCATTTAGTAACATTACTCAGCCTACCTTAAGCTCAGCATTGCTCTCTGCATTTTTGAGCATGTGCAGCAAGAACTCCGCACTTTTCTTGGGCCAGCGTCCCTGTGTCCAGCCCCATTGCTTGGCCTGTAAGAAAAGGAGTTCTGGTTTGGTCCTGGTACCTGACCTCTACATGCTATTAACTTGCTGTTACACATCCTTTTACTAAGATCGCTCAGAATACAAATTTATTCACATTGAATCCAAAGATGTCCTAAGAAAGTCGTCACAGCAATCCAAATCAACACTTCTCCTATTTATGTTTTCATACATTATCACCAATGATTGACTTCTCTCCATGCAGTCTGAACATCACCTTTTATCTCCTCTGTACCTAAGCACACCCAAACACCCTTTCCACCTTTTCTTGACAAGCTCCATCCTCACCTGGGCACATCGACCAATTCCTCCATTATAGCGACGGAAGGGAACACACTGCTTCTTCAGGGTCACATCCTTCAGGTACTTGGTGGCCTTGCGGATGTGCATGCCCTTGATGGCCTGGGCAGTCTCACGAGTGTTCTAAAATGCACAGTGAAAATTCCTCTTAATACTTCTTCCCACGTTACAATGGGAGTTGTGACAAGACCAAGGGAAATTGTTTTAAACTAAAACGGAAGATTTAGGTGGGATATAAGAAAAAATTTCTTTACAATAAGGGTGGTGAGGCACTGGCACAGGTTACCCAGAGAGGTGGTGGATGCCTCATCCCTGGAGACACTCAAGGTCAGGCTGGACAGAGCTCTGAGTACCCTAATTGACCTGTAGGTGTCCCTGTTCATTACAGGGAGTTGGACCAAATAGCTTTAAGATCCCTTCCAACTCAAATGAATCAAAACCACTTGTCCCTCTTTCCTGGAGCAACCACCTTTCCTCAACAAGCCTTTTTGCTACAAACTCAGTTCAAAAGAAGCACTCATCAAACAAAACAAACAATACACAACAAAACAAATAAACCAACACCTACAAAAAAAAAAAAAAAAAAAAAGGAAAATAAATTAACAATACTTTTTTTGTTATCTATTTTAACAATACTTAGTGTGACCCCTATTACTGAGCTTGCAGCTCTGCCATGCTTTCATTGTATTTTACCCAATGGCTACAGCTTTCCAACCAGCAAATTTGAGTCTTTATATTTATCATAGCTCTGTCTTCGGCCCCTAATCCAGAAAGCTGGAGCCTGAGTGATAAATGATCTTTGAGGTCCCTTCCAACCCAAACCATTGTATGATTGAAATTCCTATGAATTTCTATGAAATTCCTGTTTAAATGTCTGATATGGAACCTCACAGAGAGCATGAAGAACACAAGCTATATGAACAAGTTACAAAATGTAATGCTTATGTAAGGAAAATAGAAAGGGAAGAAAGAAAAAGGGTCAAAAGAAAAAACAAGAATAAAGAGTAACTGAAGCGCTGATATCTTGATTTTTGCATTTAACACACTATTGCAATAGGAAGCCAAATCAATAAACAAGGCCTCTTTTCACTTGCATAATACAACATTTAATGTGCAAGTTACACACAGGGCACAACCTACACCACCATTCTTCAACAACTCCACAATAACACAGGAGAATAAGGGACACTTCCTTCAAAAAATACATTTGGTTCCATGCCCATATCACATACCTTGAAGTGCACACGCAGGTTGGAGCCCCTGGACTTGCATGCTGCAGTGAGAAAAAACAAAAATGTATGAAACAAAACCTCTCAGCCACCCCATGCAGTCCTACATGGACATGCATGGCACAGAACTCACACTTGGTGGGGTTCTCTGGATCCAGTGAGTAGCGCACCATCCTTGGAGCTCAGCTGTAGAAAAACAATGAGAAAAATCGCATTAAGCTCCTGATACAGATGGGCAGAACGCAGATTATTTATCCCAGGGCAGACAATCAACCCCAAGGGTCACTCAAAGACTTCATTTCTTTTCACAGCTAAATCCAAAAGTGTCATAAGATAGTAAACACTGCAGCCGCAGCCTAGTGCTGCCCTACAACCTCTCCTAGCTCTACCATCGCTGGCCCTGCCCATCACCCCCCACCAGTATCAAGGGAGAGTAACCAACACTGTACCTCTCACAACTGCCCTGCAGCACCCCAGAGCAGGATGGAGCCAGATGGAGCCAGATTACAGCAACCCCCGAACTGCTATGGCTGCTCCCCTCAGGACGGCAGCGGAAGAGGAATAGCAGGGCCGGATGTGGGCGGGGAGGGCCGCAGCTCTCGCAAGAATCTGGGTTGGGGAATGCATTGTGATTACAGAGTTCAATACCACACAGCACTACAGAACCCAAACTGTATGTATGAGGGCACACATGCTCTCTGAGCCCCCGCAGTGTGGGGCTGTGATGCTCACAGCTCAGCCTGAAATATCAAAATAAAATACTCTGTGCATAAATCTTTGTGCCCATGTCCATGTGTATGTATGCCACCTGTGGTGGCCACCCCTGGCCTGAGGCGCAGCCCCACAACGTGGCACTGGGACGTGTCTTGAGGTATTAACATAAGGCTCATTTGTACGTGGGGGCTCAGTTCCCCCAGTCCACCCACCCACTGTTAGGGGTATTGCCACCTGTCCTCAGACCTATTCCACTTCTGGGAGCTCCTGCTGCCTCCTGCCCCATACCAGGAACACAAGGAGGTGGGACATGGAGAGGTGGTGTAGGGGCAATGTGGAGGACCTGAAATTTGACTAATTACTTCAGCATAGTATTTATGGGCAAAAGGCACCACATATGCCTTTGTGCCATGGGAGACTGCCACCTGTTTTGATGAAGCTGGGTGGGCAGCCATCCCTGCCAGGCAGTCTGTAGGCCCAAAGGTCTCTTTGGTGGTTGCAGACACTACCTTGCTCAGTCAAATGGAGACCATTGGGGCTGGGGTGGGCCCATCTGTGTCCTTTGGCACTGTGTGGAGCATAAGGTGCTTGCTGAATGTTAAATCAGAGGGGTTTTGTGGTGATCCTTCTACCAGTAAAAAAGGTGAAGCTCATGGTGAAGTGGGACATCACTGTACATATACAATAAACTGCTGTGCTTTATATAAAGTCATGCATGCACTAATCTGTAGAACAGATAAAGGAGAAATTAGTTTTCATGAAATGTTTCTGCCACTGTCACACAAAGAATAACCCAGACTGGACCTGTAGGAAGTGCACACCCATACGATGGTTGATGGTTGGACTTGATCTTAGTGGTCTTTTCCAACCTTAATGATACCTTTTCCATAGGCACACACATGTACCACAGAGGTGTTTTGTCAGGCTAACATGGTACAATGAGATTTGCCAATATAGATCCTGAGTGGTGCAGTTGATATGGCAGAAGGAAGGGATGCTATCCAAAGGGGCCTTGATAAACTTGAAAGATAGGTCCATGTAAACCTAATGAGGTTCAACAAAGCAGAGCGAAAGCTGTTACACTTGGGTCGGGGCAATACTAGGTATGTATACAGACTGGGTGAAGAATTCCTTGAGAGTAGCCCTGCCAAGAAGGACTTAGGGGTCTTGGTAGATGAAAGACTTAACGTGAGCCAGCAGTGTGCACTTGCAGTCCAAAAGGCCAATGGTATCCTGGGTTCCATCAGAAGAGGGGTGGCCAGCAGGGCAAGGGAGGGGATTGTCCCTCTCTATTCTGCCCTTGTGATGCCCCATCTGGAGTACTGAGTCCAGGTCTGGGGCCTGCAGCACAAGAAAGATGTGGAGCTTTTGGAGAGTCCAGAGGAGGGCCACCAAGATGATCAGAGGGCTAGAGCATCTCTCCTATGAAGACAGGCTGAAGGAACTGAGCGTGTTCAGTCTGGAGAAGAGAAGGCTCTGGGGAGACCTCATTACAGCCTTCAAACATTTAAAGGGAGATTATAAAAAGGAAGGAAATAAACATTTTACACAGGTAGACAGTGACAGGACAAGGCTTTAAAATGAACGAGGGGAAATTTAGGGGCAAGAATATACTAGGTAGCAAGTGAGCTGGGCTCATTGCAAGGGCTTTAAACTAGAGCTGCTGGGGGAAGGGGATGTACCACTGAGTGACAGAGAAGAGCCAGGGAATAATAACTGATGTTTGGGGGGATGAATGGAGATTTGTCCGGTACAGCCTGCTGTAGCAGTTTGTAAAGCAAGTAAATGTGCAAGCACCCAATCTAAATCTCTTTTAGTAGCAGATACGTAGATGCAATCAGGATCAAAAGTTGGTAAAATTTGTAGACAATGTCGATCTCACTATATTAGCATTGCAAACATCTCCACTCACAATGTAATGGTTTTTGAAAATGTATGTGGTAAGAATGTCCATTTGAGGATGATGAGAGGATCTTTTCTTGAGGTATCCCACTGACATCACAAACTATACAGTCGATAGGAGTTTGATATCATTATTAGAGATACTGGAAGTGATAAACAAACATGATGGCTATATCGATGTTGCAATGATGTTATTACAGAGTCTAAGCATTGTAGTGCTTTTGGTGTTAGTTGCCTTTTACAACTGGGTCTCCTTTGAGTAGCTAGAATAGAGGGCGTAGCTCTTGAGTAGTAATACCCAAAAGCGGTTACAACCAGTTGATGGTTCCTAATAATTTTTGCAGATCATTTAATGTCTGCACGTTAGGTACTATTTTGAGGATTTGTGGCTGAATGGTGTGAGGTGATTTTCCATCCTAAATATTTCCATGGAGAACTGAGTTGCACCTTTTTTTCAGTTATTTGTAAATCGTCAGATTGGACTGCCTGCTGGACAAGCAGTATAGCATCCTTTAGACTCTCTTCTTGTTCTGATGATATTAATATATCATCCATGTAAAAATAAATAAGGACATGAGGTCTAGCTTTTCATACTGGTTTTAATGCATTTGCCACTGTCAATTGGCATTTTTTTTTTACTATTTTCAAAGCATTGCCTATCCATCTGTGCCTGGTCTTGAGGTCTTGTCCAAGCCCCTTTCCCCACAAGCTCCAAGCTCCTCCATTCCAATATGATTTAAGTTAGCCAAATTATCCATTGTCTAGATGGTAGCCTGTTCTCAGTATTCAGTCATAACCACCGTATATCACATGGGAAACAGAATCATTCATAACAGAATTTTCCAATCATGAGGGGTCATAACATAGTTTTACTGATTGCAACCAAAAGATTATACATAAAGGCAGACTGAATTCCATATTCTTTCACTGAGTTCCTTAGTTCCTTGACCGCCTCATAAGGCAGGGATTTCCCACCAAGGGGGCTAATTTGCACAATACATCACATGAAAGGCTTGCAACGTATCAGCATCACCCTGTGATATTGTTTCTTTTTTGCATTGCTCTAAAAAACCATAGTACGCTGTAGAAGAGAGAATTTTTTTCCTTCCTGTCCCCTTCAAATTATCATCAGGAGGGGAAAACTTTGGTTTGTCCTCTGGATCTACTAGACCCAGATCAAAAAGATTCTCTGGTTCTGGTTCATCCTTCTTTTTAACCAAATTACATGCTGGAGGCAGAAGCGGAGTGGCAAGTGATGGGGGGAGAGGGGGGTACAGAGGGCAGCAGCAGAATGATGAGCGACAATGGGGGAGCAGAGGGGGGGGCCGTGGGATAGGGACAGTCTGGAGTGGACTGTGGCCACGGGCACCTCGCAGCAGCAGCCACACTCTCCAGGGGCTGCCATTTTCTTCTTCCCCACCCAGGGGTGAGGTTGGAGTCGTGGACCAGGTCCAGGCAGGAGCTGCTTCCCACACCAAGGGGCAACAGTGGGGGACAGGGGGAAAGCAATGGGGAACGGTCGAGAGAGTTTGTGTTTTTCTTTTCGAATTTGAGCCCTTCTGATGTTTAACACCAAACAGGTAAATCCATAGCAGCCATTTTGCATGCAGTAGTAGAAGCCTCCCAGAGTTTTGTGCCAATTTTGTCCCAAACCACCCCATCAAAAGAAAACCCAGTCCTCAAAAACTCAGGGACATATTTTCTTATCCAATCAAGAAAAGCAACTAATGCTGAGATAGATACAGGTCGATTCTGAAACTTTAAAATTCTCCATAGAACTTGGAGATTTACTTGTTGCTCCTTCATTAGTGAACTCCCCATAGTTCCCAACTGCTCACCTTCTCTCCTGCAGAACGGTGCAGGCGTGCACAAAACAATCTCTCAGTAGTTCAGTCAGGCGGCACTGCCGGACCAGGCTCGCTCAGCCTCATCTTGATCTGCCCCATGCAGTGGGCACCATTTGCAGCATCTGAGTCACTGACTCAGATGTGAACGACCAAATGGCTTATTGCAGGTTCTAACATCCCTTATATACATTCACAAGTTTTCTCTTGTAACTTTCCCACCCACCTTTACACGTCAACAAAACATTCCACAAACACTCCTTAACTGTACATGCAGGTGCTTATCCAACCAGGGTCATGAGTCATTCTTAGTCACGCTCTCTTTCTCCAATCAGGGTTATCATGCAGCCATCACACAGCTAACTTGGCTCTTGTTTTTTCTCTCCTGGAGCCTCCCCTGGTTCTCAGCCTTGCTTTCTCATGCAGTTTATTCTTCTCCACAGCTTCTGCTCTGAGTATTCTTTCTAGTATTCCCACAGGTTGCAGTCAGCAAGTCAGCAGCCAAGTAGAGACTAATAACGAATAGCATTCCTCAGGGATCATTATTGGGATAAGTGTTAATATCTTTGTAGGTGACACAGATAGTGGGATCAAGTGCCCCCTCAGCAAATTTGCAGATGACATCAAGCTGAGTGGTGCAGTTGACATGTTAGAGGAAAGGGATGGCATCTAGAGGGACCTGGACAGGCTTGAGAGGTGGGTCCATGCCAACCTCATGAAGTTCAACAAGGCCAAGTGCAAGGCCCTGTTTCCGGGTCAGGGCAATCCCAAGCACAGATACAGGTTGGGTGGAGAATGGCTTGAGAGCAGCCCTGAGGAGAAGGACTTGGGAGTGTCAATTGATGAGAGACTAAACATGAGCCAGCAGTAAGCACAAGCAGCCCAGAAGGCCAACCGTATTCCAGGTTGCATCTAGAGAAACATGTCCAGCAGGTCAAGAGAGGTGATTCCACTCCTCTACTCTGCTTAGGTGAGACCCCACCTGGAGTATTGCCTTCCTCACAAAACGAGATAAGCAGCTCTAGCCACAAATGCCACTTAGCTCAAAATTGTCACGTGGCCCATGGTTCTAGTCATGCAGACATAAAGTTATGCTTGCTGACAGAATCTTTTTTTCCAGTTCAGGATCATTCTTTGGCCAAGACCTTTTCAGTCTCTCACACAGGCAGCTAACATCAGGACGAGAAGAAATACTTTTAAACTGGAAGAGGGTAGATTTAGAATAAATATTAGGAAAAAATTATTTACTGTGATGTCAGACCTCAGGCGAGTTACTTCTGAGTTTCTTGTTGCATCAGAATAGAACTACTTAATTGTTCATATTCTTTTATGAGCCAGTGCTCAATGATGTTACTGGAGGAATGTAGTCGTGAGGTGCAGGTCCATACTATTTTCCATCAGTCCCATGCAGACCATCACCAGGTGTTGCACGTGATCTGACAGTAACACTGGAACGCTTTGATGGCATTTCATTCCTCCCGGTGATCCTGAAGGCTCAAAGACTCACAGGGAGTAATACAGATGTTTCAGAGGTACCAGGAAGGGAAGGTCTGTCCTCCAGGGCAAGATACAGGCTGTATTTCTATCCTGGGTCAATACTTTGGCTTGTACTGGGGCATGCCCCAGCCGCCTGTACCACACCCTTTGGCCAGATGTCTGCAGCTGCACAACTCCGTCAGGTACAAAAGGCAGTGTCCAGATCTGCCATGGGAAATGATAGGGGAACCTTTAGCAATGAAGACTGGAGTGTTGACCACAGTATCCGCAGGCCATGTACCGATTGCCAGAGGGACTACCAAGCCTCCCACCTCTAATAATCTCCCCCAAGGTACAAGTAGGGCACACCACCTAGGTCCTACCTCCACCTTCCAAGGCCATTTTATTCTATGGGTACCTGGATATAAATTCTCAGGGGCAGGGAGCAGATTATTTTCGTTACTAATCTAGGATCTTAACTGATTATCAGTGCCCATAATATGGATCCTAAGCGGGGTGGCCCATGTTGTCTGTAACATTCTCAGGGCACTGGGTCTGCCATCTCAGGGTCATTCATTCAGGTCCCGCAAGGTTTCATAGTGTCTTTTCATCCACCCCTGCAGGAGTGTCTCTTCGGGGCAGCCTGAAGAATACCGTTACAACGTTCAATGAGGCCTGCCCCCATTGGATTATATGGCAGGTGGAATTGCCTTTCGATGTAAATTTCTTCTGCTCCATGCCAGACCTGAGACCAAAAACCAATGGGGGTCCGAACAGAACTCTGGCATTGCCACAGGCCCCAGCCAAAGCCATCTTGAGTGACACGAACATCCAACTCAGCTGGGAGGGTAGGATCGAATACACCCAATGCCTGGGCTTGTTTAACTGCCAGTTTTGCCTGTTGGAAAGCATCCTGTTCTGTTTTCCCCCAGTCCCATAGCTACCCCTTTTTGGGGGGCCTGTACAGTGGCCTCAGCAGCTGCACTAGTGAGGTATAAAGGAACGCCAGTAACACAATATACCTAGAAACTCTTGCAGCTGCTTCGATGTTGTAGGGACTGGGAATGCCTGAACCTTATCTATGACAGCACTGGGTAGTACTTTGGTCTTTCCTGACCAAACCACCCCCAGGAATTTTACAGACAGGCCCGGACCTTGCACCTTTTGGGGATTTATAGCCCACCCCCTCTGTTGTAAATAGGCGGTTAATGAATCTGCTGCCCGCCCTACTGCCTCCAGTGAGTCGGATGTCAGCAGGATATCACTGATATAATGATATAGGTTAACATCATCAGGTTTTTTCCAAGCAGCCAGGTCACACGCCACTAGACAATACGCTGGTGAATGCACGTACCCCTGTGGCAGGACCTGAAAGGCCCACTGCCTGCCTCCCCATGTAAACGCAAACCAATCTTGCGACTTCTCAGCAATTGGGATACTGAAGAACGCATTTGCTAAATCTAGGACACAAAGATAGGTTTTTATTTCCCTACTTACTGTGTCCATTAGGGAGGCAATATTGGGTACGGCCGCATGAATAGGCAGCGTGACCTTATTTAATTCTCTGTAATCCACTGTCATTCTCCACGTGCCATCCAACCTCCGCACTGGCCATATGGGGGAATTATATGGGCTGTGTGCAGGTCTTATAATGCCCACTTGTTCTAATTCCTGCACCGGTCTCGATAATTCATCTTGCCCACCCCGGAGTCTATACTGTCTTACATTAGTAATTCGGCACAGCCTGGACAGGCAAATAGGCCCATGTTTCACATGACCTCTTAATATTGCCTGCACCGCCCAGATACTAACACATAACTGTCCAAGTCTGAACTCTCCCACAGTTGTCTGGAGAGACAGACCCCATAGAATATCTATGCCCAGGATGTACTCCTGGACTGGGGCAATAGATACCTTATACTCCCGGGGTGGGAGACGCCCAACCCCCAGTTTCTACCATGTCTGGGTGACAGGAATAGTCTGTCCCCCAAAACCACCAATCATCACTCTGTCTCCATCAAATTTGGTTGGATCCCTGTAAATAATTGATGTTTCTGCTCCAGTGTCCACTAATGCCATAACTCTTGGAATATTTTTCTGGGACCAATAAATCATTAACTCTACATAGGGCCTCCGGTCCCGTCTGGAGGCCCTAGGGGGACTAGCATCCCTCGTCATGCCATGAATTGAGCTATGTCCAATTCTTTTGCTTCCGGAGGCTCAGGCATTGTGGCCCAAGACACCTGAGGAGGCTTTTATTTTCTGTTATGAGCAACGAAGTCCTCTAAGTTCCATGTGGTTGTTGGCATTCTCTCTATAACCCTTACCCTTGGTTTCTTAGGGTAGGTCTGAAATTTTTGGTTGTCCTTAAGTTATCTCCAAAGCTGGAGAAGGACATGATTGGGCTGGCAGTCAATCTTAGCAAATTGGACCCCAACCCGAATTAGGTCATTAAGCATTTGTTTTCAGGAAACCCTTATGGATTCCGATTGAGGAGCTCAAGTATCCAGCATCTCGGTTTTAATCACTGGCAGGACCTCGGCTTCTTCTTATGTCCAAATGTTGCACCTAGTCCTCAGGCATTCTGTTTCTCCTAGGTCGGCCCCTAACTAGGCAGTCTGCTGGACTACTGCTTCTCAGGCCACCAGGGGATTTAATATAGAGACCAAAGCACCATACAGATGGGAGGGGGCTTGTTGTAGAGTTAGGTCTCTCATCCCCGCTGAGAATTGGACCAGATCCGGGCCATCAAATGTGTCTTCATAAATTGCTTCCCTTACACCTAGTTCACAGATATAATTTTGAAGGTCCTCCATGGAGGACCACATCCCTGTATGTAAAGGTATATCAGATTTATTGGGCCATACCATACGGCAGGCCACCATTAACCATTCTATTATAGAACGGTTTTCATCAAGATATTGATTACCTGCATATAACCTCTGCCTGAGAGCAGGATGGACAGTCATGGTGGCCAGCTTGGCTATTTCCAAGCTATTCACCAAGACACTTTCTGTCCCAAAATCCCACAGTCTTAATAACCAGGCTGGCACACTTTCTCTAGGCTTCTACCAAAATCACTGTACTGAATCCATCAGTTCCATTGCTGTCTATGGCCAGGCTGTTACATGCAAACAAGTCTGGGCAGGGGGCCACTGATCAGGCAGAACCCCTGCTGGTCTATCCTGTACTTTTTTGTTTTCTGAGTTATATCAGGACGGACTTCTAGTGGATCTGTCGCAATCGGAGCTTCGAGATCTAATTTAGAATTTTTGTTTTCCTGATCAACTAAGTCCGTTGATTCAGGAGTCTGGTCATTGTCTGTTGAAGTGTTGCAAACTTGACCTACTGGAAGATGCAGAATTGGTTTCTTCGCTGTTAACATGCCAAGTTCTTGCACTAACTTTTCAATACGGTCTCTCAAAAGTTGGTTTTCATTCTCTGAAGTATTATTCCTTATTTCAGCATGATTTAAAGCATTTAATAGTGGCCATGCAAACATGGAGGCAGCTAGTTGTCTTTCTTTCCTGATTAATATATCTTTGCCAAGTTCTTGGAAGTAGTCTGCCATGCAATATGGAGAGATGCTTCCCATAACAGGTAGGGGACCCCATTTTTCAATGATAACTGCTAGTTCATAACAGGGAGATCCCAGAAATCCTGGGATCTGCCCTGAAATCATTTTATCTAGGGGGGTAGTGTTCTCCTCCCAACCCATTTATAGAAATTCCAAAGAAAGGACATAACGTAAACTTCAGTGTATTTGGTCTGCTGGCTTATTAAGTGTATAATCAATGAACATACAGATACTATATTTAAAAAAAATATCCAGGAAAGTTAAATCAAGTAAGATTATTACAACAGACAAACAATAAATAGAAAATGCCTACCAATCTTGTAGACTTACAATACACTCCACAAGGAGCAATCTCTAGGAAAAGATCCTTCTGTGGTGGCAGTCAGCACTTAAATGGGATCTAGGAGAGGTAGAGCCAGGCTCCACCCCTTCCAGCAGCACAGGTGAAGGCAATTCACCTGTGCTCCGTGGCTGACTCATTGCTTGCCTCAGGTGGTCAATCAGAGGTTCAGGCCATGATTCAGTAGTTCTCATACACTTGACTTTCCTAATCCCATCTCTGCAAGTCTGGAGAGCATTCCTGTATTCTTCTCAGGTGATGCCCTTGCTTCCACTGTTTGTACTTGCCTTTTGTTTCCCTCAGCCTAACCAGCAGATCCTTGCTAAGCCATGCTGGCTTTCTACCTCCCCTGCCTTCTTTCTTATTCTGAGGGTTGGAGAGCTCTTGTTCTCTCAGAAAGGCATCCTTAAAGAATAGCCAGCTTTCTTCCACTCCTTTGTCTCTATGGTCTTCTTCCCAGGAGATCCCATTCAACAATTACTTAAACAAACCAATGTTTGCTTTCTTGAAATTCAAGTTCCTTATTCAACCCTTCTCCAGGCCCATAAGAGAAAACTTGTGAAGGTATATAAGGGATGTTAGAATCTGCAATAAACCATTTGGATCATTCATCTGAGCCCGTACCTCCGACACTGCAAATGGTGCCCAGCGCGTGGAGCAAATCAAGTTGAGGCTGAGTGAGCCCGGTCCAGCAGCATCGCCCAACTGAACTACTGAGAGATTGTTTCGCATGCACCCACAACGTTCTGCAGGAGATAAGGTGAGCAGTTGGGAACTACGGGGAGTTCACTAATGAAGGAGCAACAAGTAAATCTCCAAGAATTACAGAGAATTTTAAAGTTTCAGAATCAACCTGTATCTACCTCAGCATTAGCTGCTTTTCTTGATTGGATAAGAAAATATGTCCCTGAGTTTTTGAGGACTGGGTTTTCTTTTGACGGAGCAGTTTGGGACTGTTAAAAACACTCTCAAGATCAAAAATTTCCAATCAGGCAAAGATCTCTATGAAGAGCAGTTTATTCATTATTGCAATAATGAGCGCACACCCCCTACTGACAAGGGAGAAATTGCACAACTAGTCAGTGAAATCCATTCCATTATATACCCTGGGTCCAACACAGGTAAAGCCTCTCCTGGCACTCATTGATTGAGCATCTCAGGCTCACAATCTTCCGACGCTATTGCTACGTTACACTTCCATAGTTACATTACACTTCCATACAATGCCTGTTACCAACCCATTGTCTTTGAGTATGTTCTGTACTTTTTACAGCGATAGGAGGACAATATTTTCAACATCTGGTCCTGTCTTTAACCAAGTTCCGCAGGCTGCAGAGAGCACAGCAGGGCAAACGTGGGGGGCGGAGGAAGGGCGGAGCGGAAGGCCGGGGGCGCGACGAGCTCAGGGGCAGGCCGAGGGGGCGGGGCGGCCGGACGGTGACGAGGGCGGCGCCGAAGGGGGGCGGAATGAGCGGGGGGGGGGGGGGTCGAAGGCGGGAGCGGAAAACGGCGGGGCCGGGCGAAGGCACGGGGGGGGGTTGCGATTTCTCTTCCTTGCGGAAAGGGGTGGGGTCGGAGCCCGCGGGATCGAATCCGGGAGGGCTGTTTCTGCACCGGGTGGCGCGGCGGGGGTTGGGGGGAGGGTGATGGGGGAATAGTCGGAAGAAATTCTTCCTTTCGAATTTGTTTAAGCCTTCCTATTTGTTGCCACCAGGTAAAGTTTGCGGGCCATTCTGTCTTTAGTAATAGGGAAGCCTCCCGAGTTTTGCGCCAGTTTTGTCCCAAAGCTCTCCATCAAAAGAGAATCCAGTTTTTGGAAATTCAGGGACATTTTTGCTTATCCATTTGAGAAAAGTACTAATGCTGAGGTAGATACAGGCTGATTCTGAAACATTAAAACTAACTGTAATGCTGCCTGCACCAAACCGGGGCTTCCAGTGCATGCACTGACAACAGCAATGTGCTCAACGCATGAGCAAAGCATGGCATTGTTGGCAGCTGCTGTTGCCATGAGAGAGCCTTTGCTGCCAGAGTCCTCCCAGGACTCAGAGAGCTGTTAGAGCACTGAGGGATTCTCTATAGGACACAGAGAACTCCTAGGTACAACTGAAAACACAGGCAGGTTTGTTTGTGCATTTCTTATACTTTTAATGAAATTCTGTCATGAGAGAGTGGTCAGGCACTGGCATGAGCTGCCCAAAGAGGTGGTGGAGTCCCTGTCCCTGGAGGTGTTCAAAAACTAGAGATGTGGCAGTTGAGGATGTTGTAGGGTTAGGTTCGGGTTGGACTTGGGGATCTTGGATGTCTTTTCCAGACTTAATGATACTTCGATTCTATTCTTCAATGTTACGATTTCTCTCAGTATCACTCCACTTCCTGATCACTTTCCCACATTGGTTTCCTTGCTTTTGAAGGATAATATTTAGCAAGAGCAGTAAATATTTTAAGAGCATGAAACAACTTACCTGCAGTGATATCAGTACTTATCTTAATCTGATTTCTTTCATTGCATGTGCTGAGGGATAGCATGCTGGGCTGCAGTTCTAATGCCTCCCATCTGAGGACAGATGGAGAAAGCCAGGACTATTCAGCCTGGAGAAGAGAAGTCTCTGGGGAGACCTGGGAGTGACCTTTCAGTATCTAAGGGGAGGGGGGGCTATAAGAAGGGGTCCCTGCCTTTGACAGGGTGGGGGGGAAAATGTTTTTTGCTAATGACCCCAGAACAAAAGCTTTGGCAAACAAAGGATTACCTAAGACTCAATAAACTGTAAAGTTCCCTGCTTGTGGTTAAGCTTAAAGAATACATCTGCATTATTGAGTAACATCAGGAAAAGTACTGGTGCAGACTGGTTCTGTGGGTTGAACGACAGGCAGAGGGCAAGGTTAACTGTGAATGGTTTCTCGATCCTAACAGAGAAAAACTAAAAAATGAAATAGGAGGGGACCGGGAGGTTAACCAAAGAAAAAAAGGGTGGGAAATATAATAAGAAAATTAAAAGCATTGGATAGACTGTAAACCCTGGAGTATTCAACCAGTGAGGAAGCAGGAGGGAACATGTGTTAGGCAATAGAAAATATAAGCTGTTGCATCTTTCTGATCAGATGTGCCTATCCACTCTTGCATGAACATAAAATAAAATGTGATTCATAGCATATTTTGCCTGAGCCTGGCTTATTGGACATGAGTGTTTCTCACCCAGGACAAGGGGAAATGGTTTCCATCTAAAAGGAGGGAGATTTAGACTGAAAAACTTATTCCTTATATCCACAATACGGGTGGTGAGGCACTGGTACAGACTACCCGGAGAGGTGATGGGTGCCCTGTCCTTGGAGACATTCAAGGTCATGGTGGACAGGGCTCTGAGCACCTGATTGAGCTCCTGGGTCATCAAGTCTCATTTCCTACTGTGAATGCTGCTGGTTGTGTAATCCCTGATTTTATCAATTTCTGAGTAAAAAGCAGTGAAATTGTGCCAGTGAGATTGACTTAAAAATTGTTGCTGCTTGGATTGCCAAGAGCTGAGGAAGGTCTCACTCTGCTCTCTATGGGCTGGAATTCACACAGAACACAGCTGAACTGGATGACAGCTTCTTGCTGCACTTATAGCACAGCTCCAAGTGCTCAGCATTCTGTAAGGCTTAACCTCAGGTTGGTCTATCTATTACCTGGATCAGGAAGTTGTCCTCAACAGACTCCAGGAATCTCCTGGATTGCCTGCCACCCACCGTGCCACTATCCCAGCAGATATCCAGGTGGTTGAAATCCCCCATCAGGACAAGAGCTCATGAATGCGACACCTCCTGCAGCTGAAGCAAGAAGGCCTTGTCAACAGGCTCCCCCGATCAGGTGGCCTGTAGCAGACCCCAACCTCTAGATACCCTTTACTGGACTGATCCTTGATTTTAACCCACAAGCTCTCAACCTGATCATGGCTGTTTCTCAGACACAGCTCTTTGCAATCTATCTACTTCCTAACATAGAGGGCAACTTCCCCACCCCTCCTACCCTGTCTATCCCTTCTGAAAAGCTTGTAGTCCTCAAACAAGGTATTCCACAGAATCACAGAATCACTAAGGTTGGAAAAGACCTATAAGATCATCCAGTCCAACCATCCATCTATCACCCATGGTTCTTGCTAAACTATATCTCTCAACACAACATCCAAACGTTCCTTGAACAGCTCCAGGGTCGGTGACTCCACCACTTCCCTGGGCAGCCCATTCCAGTGTCTGACCACCCTTCAGAGAAGTAGTTTTCCTAATATCCAGTCTGAATCCTCCCTGGCGCAGCTTGAAACCATTCCCCCTAGTCCTATCACCAGTCACACGAGAGAAGAGGTACCCCCACTCTCTCACAACCTCCCTTCAGGTAGTGTGAGAGCAATAAGGTCTCCCCTGAGCCTCCTCTTCTCCAGACTGAAACAATCCCAGCTCCCTCAGACCGCTCCTCATAAGCCTGTGTTCCAGACCCCTCACCAGTTTTGTTGCCCTTCTCTGAACACGCTCCAGGCCCTCAATGTCTTTCTTGTAGTGAGGGGCCCAGAACTGGACACAGTACTTCAAGGTGCGGGCCCACCAGAGCGGAGTACAGGGGGACAATTACTTCCCTGCTCCTGCTGGTCACACTACTTCTGATACAAGCCAGGATGCCATTGGCCTTCTTGGCTACCCGGGCACACTGCCGGCTCATGTTTAGCCGAGCGTCAACCAACACCCCAGGTCCATTTCCTCTACACAGTCTTCCAGCCACTCCGCCCCAAGCCTGTAGCGTTGCTTGGGGTTTGTTGTGACCAAAGTGAGGACCCGGCACTTGGTCTTATTAAACCTCATTCCCATTGGCTTCAGCCCATCTATCCAGCCTGTCCAGATCCTCTGAGAGCCTGCTACCCCAGGCAGACAACACTTCCAGCCAGCTTGGTGTCATCTGCAAACTTACTGAGGGTGCACTCAATGCCCTCATCCAGGTCATCAATAAAGATACTGAAGAGACGGCCCCAGCACCGACCCCTGGGGAACCCACTCGTGACCGGTAACCAGCCGGATTTGGCTCCATTGACCACCACTCTCTGGGCCCGGCCCTCCAGCCAGTTCCTTACCCAGCCAAGAGTGTACCTGTCCAAGCCACGGACTGCCAGCTTCTGCAGGAGAATGCTGTGGGAGACAGTATCAAAGGCTTTGCTGAAGTCAGGGTAGACTACATCACAGCCTTTCCTCCCACCAAGGCGGTACTAATCAAGAAGGAGACAGTTTGGTCAACAGGGAACCTAACCCGTGGAACCCTGGGCTGGCCTGATCCCCCGGTTTCCTCATTGTAATGGACTCCCCAAAGAAATCTGCTCCTAACCTTCCCCGGCACCAAGGTCGGCTGACAGGCCTGTATTTCCCCGGGTCCTCCTTCAAACCCTTCCTGTAATGGGATCCATTGGCAAGCTTCCAGCTTTCCGGTACTTCACCAGTCAACAAGGACGCTGATGATGAAAAAAGCGCTCGGCTATCACTCCCCATTTTCCCCACACTCCGGATGAATCCACCCCCCCATGGGACTTTTGTGACAGTCCAGTTTGGAGTACGGTCTCTGACGGTTTCCTCCGGAAATCGTGGTGGTTTTAGCCTGCTCTCCAGCCGGACCACCAGGCAAAAAGGGGGTACCCTGAGGATAACTGGTTGACCTTTAAAGACAGACGTAAAGAAGGCGTTTCGGATCCCGCCTTTTCCTTATCCTCAGTACCATTCCCAGCCTTATCCATAAAGAATGGAGATTCCCTTAGCCTCCTCTTACTGTTGATATATTTGTAAAAGGGTTTCTTGTTTCTTTTTTATCCACGGGCCAGGTGGAGTTCGAGCTGGGCTTTTTCGCCTTTCGATTTTCCCCGCACACCTTAACAACTTCTCTTATCTTTCGAGTCCCCTCCCTTCTTCCAAGAGGTGATTCCTTTTTCTCCCGGAGCCTTAAGAAAGTCCCTATTCTCCACGTCGGCTCCTTCCCCGCCGGCTCTTTTGCACTCAAGGGGACAGCCCGCTCCTGCGCCGAAAGACTACCTTCTTGAAGGCAACCAGTTGTCTTGGACCCCTTTACCCCTCTAGGACCGAACCCAGGGACTCCCCCTACTATCCTTCTAAACAATTCAAACTGCCCTCCGGAAGTCCAAGGGGAAAGTTTTACTTTTTTCCCCTCCTTCCACCAAGAATGAAAATTACCTTCATGGTCACTCCCAAGAAGCCCCCGACCACCTCTCCCCCAACCTTCTCTGTTTGGAAAAGGTCTAGCGGGGCATTTCTCCGTAGGCTCACACCAGTTCAAAATTTTCCCCAACACTCCAGAACCTCCTAACTGTTCTTCGGTTGAATTGTTTTCCCAGCAAGCAGGGAAGTTGAAGCCCCCATGAGGCAAGGGCCGGCGATCTCGCGCTTCTGCCAGCTGCTCATAGAACACCCATCTGTCCCCTTCAATCCTTTTCGGCGGTCATACAGACCCCACCAAATGTTTGGTTGTCAGCCCTTCCCCTGATCTTTACCCATAGGGATTCAACCTTATCATCCCCAGCCACAAGCTCAGTAACATCAAAGCACTCTCTAACATACAGAGCCAATCATGGCATTCATTCCACCATGCTTCTGTGATAGCAATTAGGTCATACTTTCACAATTGCACTACAGTTTCTAGCTTCTCCTGTTTAATTTCCATCCTGCGTTCAGCTTAGCTATTGGCCTCATTGCTTTTTCGGAGGAGCCCTCCCTAATACATCCAGGACAAGTCTGGGCTTTTCCCTTACTGCCTCCCAAGGTGACAGCGTTCCTATGCACTTCTCTGTCACCTAGTACACCCCCTTCCCCATCATATGTAGTTTAAAGCCCTGCTAACCAGCCCAGCCAGCTTGCTCCCAAGAATATTTGTGGCCCTTCTAGTCAGTTGGCTCCTGTCTGCTGTCAGCATTCCCCCTTTCTCAAGGCTGCGTCCCAAACCATAGTACCCAAAGCCCTGAGCGTGACACCATTCCCAAAGCCATTCATTCAGCATGTCCACCCTCCTCCTTTTGTCCGTATCCCAGTCACCAACTGAGAGGTGAGAGAACAATACTTGTGCTCCTGATCCCTTCAGCAGTCTTCCCAGAGCCCTGAAATCCCTTTTGATCACCTGAGAACTTCTTTTGCCTACCTCTTCATTTCCAGTGTGGAAAACCAGTAATGGATTAACAAGAGGGCTTAACCAGGCAACAATGTTTCCTGCAACATCTTTCACCCGGGCTCCAACAGGCCAACCAACACCTCCCGTGGGATGGGTCTAAGCAGCATATGGCCTCGGTTCCCCTCAGAAGGGGTCCCCCAAGATGACAGCCCTTCTTATTTTTCCACTGATTTGTAGCAAAATGGGGAGATCTGATACCTTGGGCAACCTCTCCTGAGGTGGACTTTAAACCGACATCCACATCCCCCAGTTCATTCCAGCTCCAGGCCCATACCGTTGTGAAGAGCACTGGAAGGGGGCAGGCGGGGGCATCCACTTGTTGCCCAAACAGGAACTTGTTAGCCCTCGCTATCTTTGGGTCGCCCCTTTTCACCTGACCATAGAGGGAGATGATCCCCATGCTTGATGAGCATCGCCCTGCCCCCTTCCTGTAGGAATGGCGGGAGTGCAACCACAGCCCCTTCCCAATCCCGGAGCTCCTCAGCCTTTTACTTTCTCCTTTAGCTCTACCTACCTCTCACAACCACAACCTGGTATCCGCTTCCCTCGGTAGCAGTGACAGGGCCCGGCATTCCCTCAGCCTGAGCCTGAACCCACAAATCCTGGATCTGCCCTGGAATCATTTATCTAGGGGAAGCATTCTCCCCCTTACCCTTAAAAAATTCCAGAGAAAACTATGAAACTTCAGTATTTTGGCTTCCAATGATAATCAAAAATTCGTTATAATAAGGAAATAAACAGGGGAGTTTAGGCAAAGCAAGTCAAGGGAAAAATAGGCACTTACCCGTATCCTGGGGTTGTTGAGGAAACTCCAGCAGGGGATTTCCCAAAGAAGAGCTTTCCCACTGGTAGTCACTCTTAAATGGGTCTAGGAGAGGTAGCAATTCCCGTGCCCCAAGGATGAATCATTGCTACCTCAGGGACAACAGAGGGTTCAGGCCAGACTGCGTTCCCATACATTCATGGAATTACTGACGCTTCCCCCAAACACAAATTCCCTTGTGGTACACATTGAACAGAACTTTTTTCTGCTTACCCCCAAGTGGACTCAGGTCCCTGGGCAAAAACAGTAGGCAGGCGCAAGATTTCATTACACTGCCTATTTGCAACAGAGCGGCTGGCTATAAATCCCCCCAAAAGGTGCAAGGGGTCCGGCCATGCTGTAAACTTCCTGGGGGTGGTTTGGTCAGGAAAGACTAAAGTACTTACCCCAGTGCTGACACAGTTAGGTTCACCCATTCCCATTCCCTACAACACCAAAAGCAGTTGCAAAAGAGTTTCTAGATATTATTGGGTTTACTGGGCGTTTTTTTTTTCCTTTATACCTCAAAACATCTCCCACCGCAACATCGTTGCTAACGTTGAGATTAATCAACCTGCCATTCCTCCCCATATTATCCTTTTGCCCTCACCCTTCCTCCCAGCGCGGTTTCATCCTCTTTGTTGTTTACTTATTCGCACCTGTTTCAAATCATGAATAACCTGTGCCAATGATCCATAATTAAGACCACCCCTTGGTCTCAGCATCTTTCCTTAAGGCACGATGTCTCATGGGCCCACCGAGCTCGAAATTCATTCACCCTTGTTCTGCCAGTCCAAGTCATTTGAGCCATTCAATTTGCAGCTCAGTCGCCTGATGGTTATTTGTGTTCTTCCGTAGCCAGCCTCATTGGGCCACATGAGCATCTACATGGCGTTACTTCCGACCATATTCTTTTATTCTGTGGCAGCAACTATCTTTCCACGTTCAGCAGCCAAAAGGTTTACCCCTTCATTTGCCCAGTTATTTTGCTCCCCACTGCTGTTACCACCCCCCATAGAGCATTTGCACCAATCCATGTTCAGTGTAACGATAAAGCATTGGCCACCTCTCCCGTTCAGCAACATCCAAGCCCAGTTGGACAGCCTTTACCTCTGCAAATTGGCTTCATTCTCCTTTCCCTTCAGTGGCCTCTGCAACTTGTCATGTCAGGCTCCACACAGAAGAACTCCATCTGCAATGCTTCCCCACAATAAAACATGATCCATCTGTGAACAGGACATACTTGTTTTCATTTTCTGGTAGTTCATTGTATGGGGGGGCTTCTTTAGCACACGATACCTCTTCTGCTGGTGATGTTAAAAACTTTTCACCTTCAGGCCAGTCCATGATGACCTCTAGGATTCCTGGACAGCTGAGATAACCCATTCGAGCTCACTGCATAATCAACGCCACCACTTGCCTCCAAAGTGGCTCAGAGCCTGCTGGGTGAAAGGAACCTTTCCTTTAAACATCCAGTTCAGCACTGGCAGTCGAGGTGCTAGAAGGAGCTGCGTTTCAGTACCGACTACTTTGGAAACAGCCTGAACCCCCTCATACGCAGCTAAGATATCCTTTTCCTTTGGAGTGTATCCCTCTTCCGACCCCCTGTATGCTCAACTCCAGAATCCCAGGGATTGACCTCATATCTCTACTAAGAGTCTTTGCCACAGACTCCAAGCGGGACCTTACTCTCCAGCAGCAGTGTAGAGGATGTTCTTTACACCCTGTCCTGTCCGTACTGGCCCCAGGGCCACGGATCGGGTTATCTCCTGTTTAAACCGCTCAAAAGCCTGCTGCTGTTCAGGGCCCACGAAATCATTCTTCTTCCGCAACACCTGATGTATAATCAATAAAAATTATATAAAGGAATATTATATAATCAAATAATATTAAGAATTTATAATAATGAAATAAGCAAGAGAGTTAGGCACACCAAGACAAAGAGAATCAATAAGATGCTTACCCATGTCGCGGGCTCGCTCAGGAAACTCGAGAGGAGTGGATCTACCAAAGAGAGAGAGATCCTTCTCCCCAGTAGTCAGCTCTTAAATGGGTCTAGGAGAGGTGGAAGCCAGGCTCCAACCCCTTCCTGCGCACCGGTGAATTGCTTTTCACCTGTGCTCCCAGGCTGACTCATGCTCACTCAGGTGACTAATTCAGAGTTCACGGCCCTGACTCAGGCGTTCCCATTACACTCCACCCCTTCATGGCATGAAACCAATGATCAGGGATGATAATGGGTAAGCCTTTTCCTAAACAGAGACCCCACCCATATACGTACGCTTGTACAATTTCCATCGCGACACATGTTGGTACATTCAAAGAACAAGTTGCGATCGGTGGACGGTTGATTATTTCTTGTATGGGCACGTCGCTCGATTGAAGTCTAGAGCATGCCGGTCGTAAGGTTGCAGGTCTGTCTCATGTTCCATCAGTCCCATATAGGCCATCACCAGGTGTCATACGTGATCTGACCTTAACACTGGAAACGATTTGATGGCATTCGTTCCTTTCCGGTGTCCGGAAGGCTCAAAGGACTCACGGGGAGTAATACAGATGTTTCAGGGGTACCAGGAGGGAAGGTTGCTTCCAGGGCAAGATACAGGCCGTCTTCTATCCTGGGTCAACACTTCCGCTTGTACTGGGGCACCGTTCCCGGCCCCTGTACCACACTTCTGGCCAGATATCTGTGCTGCCCATAACTATGTCAGGCACCAAAGGAGGTGTCCTGATCTGCCACAGGGGACATGATGGGGCGTCCCTTTAGCAATGAAGATTCAGAGTGTGACCCAATATCAGTAGGCCATGTACCTATTACTGGAGGGGCACTTACTGAGCCTCCCCCCAAAACCTCAAACAATCTCCCCCAAGGTGCAAGTAGGCCACACCACCTTGGGTCCTCCTACCTGCACCTTCCAAAGGCATGTATTCTATGGGTGCCTGTTTCTAAATTCTCAGGGGCCGGGAGCAGATATATTTTCATTTACCAAATTGGGTCTTACCACTGATAATCCGTGCCCGTTAATTGGATCCTAAGCAAGGGTGGCCCATGTTGCTGCAGGCATTCTCAGGGGCACTGGGTTGCCGTCTCGGGGTCTTTTCATTTCAGGGCCCGCAAGATTTCATACAGTCTTTTCGTCCCCCTGCGGGGATGGAGTCTGTCTTTCAGGGCAAGCCTCCAGGCATACCTTATAACGTTCATGAGGCCTGCCCCCGTGGATTATATGCAGGTGGACTCGCCATTCGATGTTTGTTTCTTTGCCCCAGTGGCCGTTATCGTTGCCCATTGTGAAATGAGTCCTGGTCACTCCCAATGGACTTGACGGTGTCCCGTAGGCAGCCATCAGTTTAGTCCAGTGCCCTTGATGGTAATGCCCGGTTTGCTTTCGGTACTGACTAGCCTGCAGTCGCCCACTGCAGTGTCGACGCAGTGTCCGGGCATATCTCGCCCCCCTCAGACCGAGGAAAGTTGGCCCCATGTAATCGACCTTCCTGCCATCGTGGAGAGGATTGTGTCCTCTAGCAAGATGGGGGCTGTCGTTTCCGGCAAATGATCTCGGTCTCACTTTAGACGGCACGCGTCGCACAATCCATGGCTGCCATGGCCGATGTCAGTAGTGTAAGGGCAGGCCCCCATGCTTTAGCAGATGCCCACATGTCTTTTTGTCCGCATGCCGTAGCTTCTTGCCGTAACCAACGGGCCGCTGTTATCAGATGGTGAATTCTCACCATCGAACTCGGGGCCCCGCGGTCAGCTTCCTCATCTTCCCAGTGACTGTAGGGGTGTGATGACCAGAAACATGGTTCAAGACACATTACAGTCCTGTGTTTGACTGTATTCCATATGTCTAACCCACATGTCTTTGCCCCAGATTGGTCGTTTGGATAGTCCATTCCCCAGGTGGCCCAACTGTTGCAATCCAAAAGAGTGACGCCCCCGGTACACAGCCCCAACTGTCTGTACATATATTCAGACATCCATCAACCAGGTTCCTTGCTTATACCCATCCAAAGGCTCGCAGTTCTGCCAATTGGCCTGCTCTGACACTACCCAACCTACCGCCTCCACAACACACCAAACCCCCCAGGATGTCTCCCACAGACCGAAGGATGGTATGACTATCGATACCCACCCACCTGCTAGTGTTGACACACCCCCTGCCTGGACCATCTTGTCTACCAGGGCATCTTCAGCCGGATAGGATATTTCCCCCTTCCTGAACCCCGGCCCCGACCTCCCTCCTCATCCTCTGCCCGTGCCTGACCCCGCGACCAGTGTTTATTTTGGTCCTCTGCCCCACATAACCCACCCATGCCCCCACCTCATGGGAACCTGGGAAAGGATCATCCTGAACGCTCTTCTTTCAACGGCCCCGGTGATGACAGACAAGGACTGCTCCTTTGGCTGACGTAAGCGCCCCATCGTGCCAATGTTGTGCTTGGGCCACCCCTGGTCTTAGGAAGGTGGGCAGATTCTTTCACCCACCCCTGAAACTGGCAGCGTGGTCTTAACATTAACTTCAGCCGTTCTGCGGTTACTGGCTCTACTGCCTGTAATGCTGAAAGGCAGCCAATAAACTGTTTTTCAATAATACTCTATCTTTCTTCTGTCTCCATGCCAGACCTGAGGACCAAAAAACCAATGGGGGTCCGAACCAGGAACTCTGGGGATTCCACAAGGCCCCAACCAAAGCCATCTTGAGAGTAACGTGGACATCCAAGTCGGCTGGGAAGGTCGATCAAATATACCCAAGCCTGGGCTTGTTTAAACTGCCAGTTTTGCCTGTTGGCAAGCAATCCTGTTCTGTTTTCCCCCAGTCCATAGCTGCCCCTTCTTTTTTTGTGGTTCTGTACAGTGGCCCCTCAGCAGCTGCGCTAGGTGAGGTAATAAAGGACGAGTAACCCAGTATACCAGAAACTCTTGCAGCTGCTTCCACTGTTGTAGGGACTGGGAACCCTGTGAAACCTCATCTTATGACAGCTACTGGAGAGTACTCTGGTCTTTCCTGCCCAAACACCCCCAGGAATTTTACCAGACAGGCCCGGATCCTTGCACCTTTTGGGGATTTACTAGCCCACCCCTCTGTCCGTAAATAGGCGGTTAATTATCTGCCGCTGCCTACTGCCCTCCGTGAGTCGGATGTTCAGAGGAGATCATCAGTATACTGATACAGGTTAACATCATCAGGTTTTTTCCAATCAGCCAGGTCACGGGCCACTAGGGATTTGTGACAATACGTGTGTGAAGCACGACCCCTGTGGCAGACCATGAAAGGTCCACTGCCTGCATAACCTGTAAACGCAAACTGATCTTGCGATTCCTCAGCAATTGGGGACACTGAAGAAAGCATTGCCTTAATCTAGGGGACACAATGATAGGTTTCTTTATCTCCCTACTCAACGTATCCATTAGGGAGGCAATATTGGTTACGGCCGCCATGAATAGGGCAGCGTAACCTATTAATTTCCTGTAATCCACTGTCACTTCTCCACGTGCCATCCGGAATTCCGCCACTGGCCCTACACGGGGGGAATTATATGGGCTCGTGTGCAGGTCTTATGTGCCCACTTGTCCCTCTAATTTCCCTCGCCACCATTCTCGATATTCCATCTTGCTCACACGGGAGTCTATATGCCTTACATTAGCAATCCAGCGGCGGTTTCGGCAGGGCAAATAGGACCATGTTTCGCATGGCCTCTTAGTATTGCCTGCAACCACCCGGATACTGCTCCGTCTCTGTCCAAGTCTGAACTCCCCACAGTTGTCTGGAGAGCCCGACCCCCTTGAATATCTTCCAAGATGTACTCCTGACTGGGGGGGCCAATAGAATACCTTATACTCCCAGGGGTGGGAGGACGCCCAACCCGTTTCAACCATGGTCTGGGAGACAGGACTAGTCTGTCCCCACGCCACCAATCATCATTCTCTGTCTCATCAAATTTGGTTGGTCTCCATAAAACCATTGATTTTTTGCTCCAGGTCCACTAGTGCCAATAAACCTTTGTTATGTTTTTCCGGGCACCCATAAATCGTTATTCCACCTATGCCTTGGTCCCATTCTGGAGGCCCAGGGGGGACAACATCCCTCGGTCATTGCCCTGAATGAGTATGTCCAAATTCTTTGCTTCCGGTGGCTCAGGCACTGTAGCCCAAGACACCTGAGCAGCTTTTTCCCTATTAGGAACAATGCATCCTCTAAGTCCATGCCATTGTTGGCATTCTCCTTAACCCTTACCCTTGGTTTTTAGGGTAGGTCTGAAATTTTGGTTTGTCCTTGAGTTTTTCTCCCACAGTTGGAAGAGGACATGGTTGGGCTGGTCGTCAATTCTTAGCAATGGACCCCCAGCCCAAATTAAGTCATTAAACATTGTCTCAGGACGACCCTTCTGGACTCCCGATTGCGGGAGCTCGGTAGCCGGCATTTTGGTTTTAGTCACCCGGCAAGACCTCGGCTTCTTCTAGTGTCCGAATATTTGCGCCTATTCGCAGGCGTTCTGTTTCTCCTAGGTCCCGCCGGCTGTCGGTTAGTGGCTGCCAACTTCTTTCTGAGGCCCCTAGCGGATCTCATATAGAGCTCAACGAACCATACAGATGGGAGGGAGCTTGTTGTCGAATTAGGGTTCTCTATTCCCCGCTGAGAATTGACCAGATCTGGGCCATCCAAGGGATTATCTTCCTAAAGTGCTTTCCCTTACACCTAGCTCCGGCATGTAATTTTGCAGGTCCTCCATGCGGGACCACATCCCTGTCTGTAAAGGAAATATCACATTTATTGGGCCATACCATTTACGCAGGCCGCAATTAACCCTTCTATTATAGATATGGTTTTCATCATATATTGATTACCTGCATATAATCTCTGTCTGAGAGCAGATGGACAGTCATTGTGGATAATTTTGGCTATTTCCGGGCATTCACCAGAACCACTTGCTGCCCAGAATCCCACAATCTTAACAACCAGCTGGCCACACTTTCTACAGGTTTCTACCTGAATCGTGGACTAAGTCCATCCAACTTCTTGTTTGCCGTGTTATGGTCGGCTGCCTGTTGTTACATTGCAAGCGTGGTTGAGCAGGGGGCTACTGAATCAGGACGGCACCCCTACCAGCCTGTCTGTACCTTTTTTGTTTCTGAGTTATAACAGGACAGGACTTTCTAGTGCATCCATCAAAATTGGAGATTCAAGATCCTGAATTTAGATGTTTATTTTCCTGCTCAACGCTGAGTCCAAGTGATTCAGGAGGCCTGGTCATGTTTATTGAAATACTACGAAACTTGACTATTGGAAGACGTAGGGAACCTTGGTCTTTCCTGTTAATATGCCACGTTCCTGTTCTAACTTCTCAATACAATTTTTTAAAAGTTCATTTTCATTCACTAAAATATTATTCCTTATTTCAGCATTGCTTAAAGCATTTAATAGTTGCCACGCCACTGAAGAAGCCGCTAATTGTCTTTCTCTAGAGACTAATATATATTTGCCTAGTCCCAGAAAGTAATCCGCTAGACGATATGGGGAAACGTTTCCCACAACATGTAGGGGACCTCATTTTTCAATGATAGTTGCCAATTCTTAATAAGGGGATCCCACAAATCCTGGAATCTGCCCTGGAATTATTTTATCGAGGGGGATAGTGTTCTCCCCCTTGAAATGTTTACAGAAATTCCAAAGAAAGGACATAGTGTAAGTTTTAGTATATTCGGCTTGCCTGCCTGGCTCGCCAAGTGTATAATCAATAAAAATTACATAAGGAATTATTATATAGCCTTATAATTATAAGATGCTAAGATAATGAAATAAGCAAAAGAGTTAGGCACAGCAAGACAAAGAGAATCAATAGGAGGCTTACCCATGTTATGGGCTCGCTCAGGAAACCCCAATGCAGAGAATCTTCCAAAGGGAGAGAGAGACCCTTCCCCCCAGTAGTCAGCTCTTAAATGGGTCTAGGAGAGGTGGAGCCAGGCTCCACCCCTTCCTGCAGGGCAGGTGAATTGCTTGCACCTGTGCTCCCAGGGCTGACTCATTGCTCGCCTCAGGTGATCAATCAGAGGTTCAGGCCATGACTCAGCAGTTCCCATACACCTGATAAAGGGGGCTTACAGAGATTGTGTCTCTTTCTTATTAGTGGGAGGAGACATGGCTGTGATTTTGTTGATCACATCTGTTGGGATGTGACGATGTCCATCTTGCCACTTTACTCTTAGGTACTGAATTTCCTGGGCAGGTCCTTTCACTTTGCTTTGCTTAATAGTGAACCCAGCACACAGGAGGATCTGGATTATTTGCTCTCCTTTCTCAAAAACATCCCTTGCTGTGTTGCCCCACACAATAATGTCATCAATGTTCTGAAAGTGCTCAGGAGCACCGCCCTGATCCAGTGCAGCTTGGATCAACCTATGGCAAATGGTTGGGCTGTGTTTCCACCCCTGGAGCAAACGGTTTCAGGTATACTGAACGCCCCTCCAGGTGAAAGCAAACTGTGGCCTACATTCTGAGACCAAAGGAATGGAGAAAAAGGCCTTAGCAATGTCAGTGGTGGCATACCACTTGGCTGCTTTTGACTCCAATTCATACTGGAGTTCTAACATGTCCGGCACAGCAGCACTCAGTGGGGGTGTGACTTCATTCAGGCCACAGTAGTCCCCCATCAGCCTCCATTTTCCACTGGCTTTACGTACTGGCCATATGGGACTGTTAAAAGGCGAGTGAGTCTTGCTGATCACTCCCTGACTCTCTAGTTGACGAATCAACTTCTGAATGGGGAGCAAGGAATCCCTGTTGGTGTGGTACTGCCACCTGTGTACCATTTTTGTTGCAATCGGAACCTGTTGCTCTTTCACTCGTAGCAACCCCACAACAGACGGATCTGCTGATAGGACAGGCAAAACAGGCAGCTGCTTAACACCTTCTGTGTCTACAGCAGCTATTCCAAAGGAACATCGATACCCCTTGGGATCCTTAAAATATCCCCTTCTGAGGTAATCCATACCAAGTATACACGGAGCCCCTGGGCCAGTCCCCCACATCCACCACCAATTGGGTGGCCTGTTTTATTATGGTCACCAAGGCCACTAGGGAGTTTAGTATAGATACCTAACTACCATACTGGTGTGGTGGGACTTATTGCAGGATGAAAACTCTCATTCCTACTGAAAATTTAATTAGATCCCGACTTTCAAAGGCATCCTCATAGACTGCCTCTTTCATACCTAGTTTTCTAATATAGTTTTGTAAGTCTTCCATAGATGACCATACATCTGTGTTTAAGGGTATATCATTTTCAGTTTGCCATGTTATTCAGCATGCAGCCATGAAGCCAAAACTGCTACCTTGGACTTCTGAAGGGAGGACTCTTGAACTGTTTAGGGCTCTGGTACAGAAAGTCCCTTGAGATTCAGTTCTGAAGGGTAAAGGAGTCCAGGAAGGATGGTCGCTCCTCAAGAAGGAAGTCTTAAACATGCAGGAGCAGACTATCCCCCTGCGCTGCAAGATGAACCGGTGGGCGAGAAGACTGGCATGGATGAACAGGGAGGTTTTCCTGAGGCTTCCCTCCTGTGGAAGAAGGGACAGGCAACTCGAGGAGAGTACAAAGAAGTTGTTAGGATGTGCAGGGAGAAAATTAGAAAGGCAAAAGCCCAGGTTAAACTCAATTTGGCCGTTGGGGTAAAAGAGAAAAAATAACTTTTTTACAAATATATTAACAGTAAGAAGCGAGCTAAGGAGAATCACCATCTTTCACCAGATGGGGCGGGGAACATGACCACTGAGGAAAAGGAAAAGGATGAGGTTCTCAGCGTCTTCTTTATGTTTGTCTTGACCAATCAGACCAGTTATCCTCAGGGTACTCCACTCTCTGACCTGGAAGTCTCAGATGGGGAGCAGAATAAACCCCCCATGATTCAGGTGGAAACAGTAGAGACCTACTACTCCACCTGGACTTCCACAAGTCTATGGGACCAGATGAGATCCAACCGAGGGTGTTGAGGGAGCTGGCAGAGGTGATAACCAAGCCACTTTCCACCATCTATCAGCGTTCCTGGTCAACTGGAGAGGTCCCAGTGGATTGGAGGCTTGCCAGTATGACTCCCATCTACAAGAAGGGTTTTAAGGAGGATCAGAGGAACTACAGGCCTGTCAGCCTGACCTTGGTGCCAGGAAAGGTTATAGAGCAGATCATCTTGAGGGAGATCACACAGCATGTGCAGGACAACTGGGGGATAAGGCCTAGCCAGCATGGGTTCATGAAACGCTAGTCCTGCTTGACCAACTCCTTCTACGATCAGGTGACCCACCCGGTGGGTGAGGGAAAGGCTGTTGACGTAGTCTACCTAGACTTCAGCAAAGCCTTCGACACTGTCTCCCACAGTATTCTACAAGAGAAGCTGGCAGCCCGTGGCTTGGACAGGTACACTCTCGTGGGTAAGAACTGGCTGGATGGCTGGGCCCAGAGAGTGGTGGTAAATGGAGTGTCATGGTTTTATGATTTTTGGTTATCAGTATTCCACATCATAACATCATGTAACGCACTGGGGGTTTGACTGTGGATGCTCAAGTTCCAGGTGCCTGTCCAGGTGAAGAACTACATTCCCCAGGGGGCTTTGCGGTCAGCGAGGAGATGTAACTCCTGGCAAGGTCACCTGATGTTCTCTTCTTCGCCTGCTCTTCTTTGTCTGCACTTCTCCGTCTGCTCTTCATCAGCTCAACTGGACCGCACTTCTCACCTCAGCGTTGTGGTGAGGCCTAGCCACCTTTCGCACACACTCTCTCTCTCGTTCATTATATTTTGCTGACACTATATTTACTAAATTAGTTTGTTCCACCTCAGATCGTTGCCGCTGTTTTCAATTATTTTGGGGTCCCCTGTTTCCCTTTTCCGGAGGCGCAGATCTGCGGATCCCTCCGCCCCACTAGTCACGGAACCGGGCCGAACCAGCCCGTAAACCGTTGACATTCTCGGTGGAGGATGCAAGCAACAAGCTGCTATTTAGCTTTTTAGAACTAATCTCTCTCTCTGCTCTTGGAGAGCTTCATTGGGAAAGTTTATCTGTTTCACCAGCACTCTCTGAAAACTTGACCTTGAAAAGTCCAGGTGGACTGCCAATATTCTGGGATATTTGTAAACTTTGAGCACTGCTATCTTACTTCTGTAAAGAAAAAAATAAAATAAAAAAATTTTTTAAAAAAGTTTTCTCTTTCTTTAAAAACTGCCCCTTTTTCAACGGACCCTGCCCTTTTTTTCCCCCTTTTTCCTTCTTTTTTTTTAAAAAATGTCAAAAAAACATACTGGGCCCTTAATTTAAGTTTTGCCCCTTTGCCTTCGGTGGGAAAGCTTAAGGTATATTAACAATCGATTGAAAAACCAATGTGGAAATATTTACCCCTGTTTTATCCCCTTCCATTAAATTGGGGCCATCCCAACCCCAGGGGGCCTGCTAATTTTCCCAAGGGACTTTGGGAATTTTTTTAAAGCCAGGGTTTCCAGGTCTCTTCCTTTTTTGGAATCCTTTATGCCGGAAGTTTTTTGGAATGCAAACCCTTTAATAAGGCCTTGGTAAATCTCCTGAAATGTACTACTCATTGCAGATTCCTTTCAGGGGAACTGGCCAAAGATATGGTTTGTTCTCCTAGAGAAAGAAAATTAAAGGCGCTTTTCTACAAGTTGGCATTGGCCGGCTAATTTTTAAAATGCTTTAAAAGCCAAAATGCTGGAAAATAAGGAAATTAATCCCCTTTTAGTGAAGGGAAAAAATGAAAATTTTTAAAAAAAAAAATAAACAGGAAACTTGGAAACCCAAGGGAACCCTTCGCAATTTAACAGGAAAAAAAAAAAAACCCCAATTCCTACGGTCCTTTCCCAATAAGGTTCCAAGTTTTCGTAGTATTTTTCAAAAAAACAATGACCCCCAGGCCCTCCTAAAATCAATGGGGATGCCGTTGATCAAGGGAAAAAAAACAATCAAATTGGATCTTGAACTCCAATTTTTAAAAGGATGCAACTTAGAAGTCTGTCCCTTTTTGTTAAAAACTTAAACAAAAAAAAAAAACCGGAAAAAAAAGGTTAACAGGGAAGACCGGCAGGGGTTGCCGCCCTGGTTCAGGTGGGCCCCCCGCCCTCAAAAACGGGCCGCTTTGCCCAACCGTAACAGGCCCCCGAACCCCAATACAACGGGCCCAAACCAGAACTGATGGATTTTTAAGGGTTCCCCAAAAAGGAAAGAAGGGAAGAAACCTGGGAAGAAAAAGTTGGTGCCGGCTTGGTTTATTTAAGGAATTTTGGGAATTCTTGGGGCCCAAGAAAAGTGGTTTCTGGTGAATTGGGCCCCAAAAAATAGAAAAGCCCAAAATTTATTTCCCAACAATGAAACTGTCCTTTTTTTTCCTGGCTCTCCAGAACCGAGGATAAAATGCAGGGTAATAATTATAAATGAATGAAAACCTTTTCCTATAATTTAAATGGTTTAATGGCGGCCCTGCCGTATGGTTAATTGGGGCCCAAAAAAATTGAAATCCTTTAAACATTAACAGGGATGTGGTCCCCCCAATGGGAGGACCTTCCAAAATTACCCGTGGGAAGGAGGTTTGGTAAGGGGAAAAGCCGGATCTATGAAGTTAACCCTTGTTTGAAATTGGCCCAGATTTTGGTCCAAAAATTCTCAGGGGGGATGAGGGGGACCTTAATTTCTAAAAAACCAAGCCCCCCTCCCCAATCTGTATGGTTTCTTGGGTCTCCTAATTTTAAATCCCCCTAGTTTGGGCCTTCCAAAGAAAAGGCAGTTTGGTCCCGGCCCCTTTGGCGCAGTTAAGTTGGCTGACCTAAGGAGAAAACAGGAAAACGGCCTGGGAAGTAAGGGGGCAAAACAAATCCAGGGGGGACCTAGAAAAACCGGGGTTCTTGGGCCGGTTGGACTTAAAAACCAAAAAGGGCAAGGTAAGCGGCTCCCAAAGGGAACCGGGACCACACCCCCTTCCCCTCCCCGGGAAAACAAATTTTAAAATGGACTTAAATTTTTCCGGGGCCCTGGGGGTCCAAATTTTGCTTAGGATTGACGGGGCCACCCCAACCAAAAGCCCCCTTTCTTTCCAACGGGTGGAACACCAAAAGGAAACAACCAAAAATTTTCAAAAAAACCCTTACCCTAAGAAAAACCAAAGGGTAAGGGGTTTAAAAAATGGAAAAAAGAATGCCAAACAAAGACTTGGAAAATTTAGGAGGATTTTCCATTTGTTTCCAATAGGGAAAAAAAAAAGCCGCTTCGTTTTTCCAGGGTTAAAAATGCCTGAAGCCACCGAAGGGCAAAAGGAAATTGGAAAATAGCTCCAATTCATGGCGGACGAGGGATGTTAGTTCCCCCAAGGGCCTTCCAAGGACGGGGACCCGGGAGGCCCCCTATGTAGGAAATTAACGGATTTTATTGGTCCCCCGGGAAAAAAACTTCAAAAGAAGTTATGGCTTTAGTAAGACAACTGGAGGCAAGAAACATCCAATTTGGTTTTGGGAAAGATCCAAACCAAAATTTTGATGGAACAAATTGGAATGATTGGGTGGTTTTTTTGGGGGACAAGACTAATTCCTGTCACCCCAAAACAATGGTTTTTAAAAACTGGGGGGTTTGGGCGTCTCCCCCCCGGGGGAAGTATAAAGGTAATCCTATTTTGCCCCAGTCCAGGAGTAAACATTCCTTGGGCATAAAAGTTATTCTTATGGGGGGGTTGGGGCCCTTCGCAAAAAAAACTGTGGGAAGGGAGTTTCAAGGACTTTGGGAACAGAGATTGTAACCGTAATCCGGGGGTTGGCAGGGCCAAAATACTAGGAGGGGCCATGCGAAACATGGGCCTATTTGCCTGCCGAAAAAAACCGGGCCGGATTTGCTAATTGTAAGGCCCAGTTATAGACCCCCGGGTGGGCAAAGGGTAAAAATTTGAGAACCGGTTTGCAGGAATTTAGAAACAAGTGGGGCCACTGTAAGACGGCACCAAACAGGCCCATATAATTCCCCCATTAATGGCCATGCGGGAAGTCCCGGAATGGCAAAACGTGGGAGAAATGGACAGTGGGATTTACAGAGAAATTAAAAAGGTCAACCGCCCGCCTATTCCATGCGGCCGTTACCCAAATAATTGCCTCCCCTAATGGCATTTTGAGTAGGGAGATTTAAAAAAACCTATCAATTGTGTTCCTAGAATTCTAGCAAATGCGTTTCTTCCAAAGGTTTCCCCAATTTTTGGGCTGAGGAAAATCGCATGATCAATTTGCGTTTACCGTTGGGGAAGGCCAGGGCAGTGGGACTTTTAGGTCCTTGCCACAGGGGTAACGGGAATTTTTTCACCAACGTATTGGTCACAATTTAAGTGGGCGCCGTTGAACCCTCTGTTGGAAAAAAAAACCTGATTGTGTTTAAACCTGTTATCATTATATTTGATGATCTCCCCCCCCCTGGCTGAAAACAAACCGACTCAACTGGGGGCCAAAAGTAAGGGCAAGGGCGGCAGAATTTAATTAAACCGCCCTATTTCAAACAGGAGGGGGGGTGGGCTATTAAAACCCCAAAAGGTGCAAGGGTTCCCGGGGGCCGTTTTTTTGTCTGTAAAAAATTCCTGGGGGTTGTTTTGGTCAGGAAAAAGGACCAAAAGTCTCCCCCAGTGGTTTCAAGTAAGGGTTTTCCAGGCCGTTTTCCCCAGTCCTAACCCAAAACAATTGAAAAGCAGCTGGCAAAAGGTTTTGGGTTTCCTTTGGGTTACTGGTGTTCCTTTTTATACCTCACCGAGCCGGCAAGGGCTTGGCCTAAAGGGGCCCAATGTACAGGACTCCCAAAAAAGGGGCAGCTAATGGGGAAATGGGGGAAAAAAGAAAAAGGATTTTTTCCAAACAGGCCAAAACTGGCATTTTAAACAAGCCCAGGCATTGGGATATTCGATTCCACCCCTTCCCAAGCGCAATTGAATGTTTCCACGTTACTCAAGAAATGGGGCTTTTGGGTTTGGGGGCCCTTGTTGGCAAACGCCCAAAGAGGTTCTTGTTCCGGGAACCCCCCCATTTTTGGTTTGTGGTCCTCCAGGGTTTCTGGCCATGGAGCAGAAAGGAAAATAGTTAACGACCTGAAAAACAGTTTATTGGGCTGGGCCCTATTCAGCTTTAACAGGCAGTAAGACCCGTAAACCCCAGAACGGGCTGGGAAGTTATAGTTTTTTCGGCCTTCTGCTGATTCCAAAGGGGGGGTGAAAGGAAATCTGACCCACCTTCCTAAAGGGACAAGGGGGTGGCCCAAGCAAAAAAAGTGGGCAACGTGGGTCCGCTTTACCTCAGCCCCAAAAGGAGCCGGTCTGGTCCTCAATCACCCTTGAAAGAAAGGGCATCCAGGAATGATTCCTAGGGCCCAAGTTGGGACCTAATTCATTGGTTGATGCAAACCAAAAAAAGCAAACACTGGTTCGCTCCCCAAAGAGAAGAAGGTCCCCTTCAAGGGGGGGAAAAATATTTCCTTTCCCTGAAGATGGGCCCTGGGTATAACAAGGTGGGGTCCAGGCCCAAAAGGGCAAACCCCGGAGGCAAAGGGGGAGAGCGGGATTTAGCATAAAATCCCTTTCCGACCGAGCAATCCTGGTTTTTGACAGGGGGAGGGGCAGAGCAAGGCCAATGGGGCCCGGAAACTGGTGGAAGCCGGGTGGAAATGGTTATAAAACCAAGGGAAAACCCGGTTGGGGATTGGTAATTTTCTGAATATCTGTAACAGACAGTTTGGGGCTTTTTACCGGGGGGCTCCTCTTTGGATTGCACAAGTGGGGCCACCCCGGGGAATTGGCTATCCCCGGCCCCCGAACCAATCGGGGCAAAAAAAATTTGTGGTTTAGGGGACATGGAATACAGGAAAAAAAACCCCTTGTAATGGTTCTACCATGTTTTCCTGGGTCCAATCAGGCCCCTACAAGTCCACCGGGAAATGTTGAAGGCTGACCCGGGCCCTGGGGGGCCCGAGTTCCAATGGGATTTGAGGAATTCCACCTTCTGGAGAACAAATCCGCCCGTTTGGTTTTACATCAGAAAGCAAACAGGCCTTGCGGAACAAAAAAACCAATTGTGGGCCATTGCCTAAAAAGCATGGGGTCTTGCCCATAAAACCCCTGGACACCATCCCCAGGCAATTTGGCCAAGGATTGCCGAATTGCTTTTGCCTTCTAAGATGGACCCGAGAATTCATTTGGGCCGGAAAAAAAACAGGGCCCAATCCTTTGCTAAGAGGACACAAATCCTTCCACGCGTGGGAAGGGCTTCGATTAAAATTTGGGGCTCCCTTCCCTTCGGTCTTGGGGGGGCGAGTATGGCCCTGGGACCCGCCGTCGGGCCTGGCGTGGGCTTACTGGGCAGGCCCATCCAGGTACCAAAAAAGCAAAAACCAGGCATTATTTACCATGACAAGGCACTGACCTAAAAAAATGGATGTATTGGCCCTACGGGGAACAACCTCAAAGTCCATCGAGAGCGACCAAGGGGACCTCAATTTTTAAATTCTTGGTCAACGATTTAAGCGCTGGGCAGAAGAAACAAAACCATCGAAAATGGCCGATTCCAACCCTTGCCCCATATAAAATTTCCCAACGGGGGCAGGGCCTTCCATTTGAATGTTATAACCGGTATTTTTCTTAAAGGGCCTGCCCCTGGAAAGACAGACTCCCAGTCCCTGGCCAGGGGGACGGAAAAAAGACTGTATTGAATCCTTGGCGGGGCCCCTGAATTGAAAAGGACCCCCGAGAAAACGGGCCGGACCCCCAGTTGGCCCTGAGGAATGCTGCAGGGACAACAGGGGGCCAACCCCCTTGCCCTTTTAGGGATCCAAAACTAACGGGGGCAAACTGAATTTATCCAGGTAAGGGACCCCCAGAATTTGGTAATGAAAATAATATTTTGCTCCCTGCCCCTGAGAATTTAGAACCCAGGCACCCCATAGAATACAATGGCCTTGGAAGGTGCAGGTAGGACCCAAGTGGTGTGTGCCCTACTTGCACCTTGGGGGAGATTGTTGGAGGTGGGAGGCTCAGTAGTCCCTCCAGTAATAGGTACAATGGCCCTACTGATATTGTGGTCAACACTCTGATCTTCATTGCTGAAGGGACCCCCATCATGTCCCTGTGGCAGATCAGGACACCTCCTTTGGTGCCTGACATAGTTAGGCAGCCACAGATATCTGGCCAGAAGGTGTGGTACAGGGCGGCCGGGACATGCACCCAGTACAAGCGGAAGTGTTTGACCCAGGATAGAAATACGGCCTGTATCTTGCCCTGGAGAGCAGACCTTTCCCCTCCTGGTACCTTTGAAAACATCTGTAGTACTCCCCGTGAGTCTTCGAGCCTTCAGGATCACCGGAAGGAACGAAATGCCATCAAAGCGTTCCAGTGTTACAGTCAGATCACGTGTGACACCACGGTGATGGCCTATATGGGACTGATGGAACATGAGACAGACCTGCACCTGACGACCGCATGCCTCTAGTAACTTCATCGAGCACTGGCCCATACAAGAATATCACAACGTTCACCGATCACCACTTGGTCTTGAATTGTAACCAACATGGCGTCGCGATGGAAATTGTATAAGCGTCGTGATATAGTGGGTCTCTGTATTAGGAAAAGCTTACCCATTAGTCAGCCTGATCATTGGTTCATGCCATGAAGGGGTGGAGTGTATGGGAACTGCTGAGTCAGGGCCTGAACCTCTGATTAGTCACCTGAGGTGAGCAATGAGTCAGCCCTGGGAGCACAGGTGAAAGCAATTCACCTGTGCTGCAGGAAGGGGTGGAGCCTGGCTCCACCTCTCCTAGACCCATTTAAGAGCTGACTACCAGTGGGGAAGGATCTCTCTCTCTCTTTGGTAGATCCACTCCATTGGTGTTTCCTGAGCGAGCTCACGACACGAGTAAGTCTCCTATTTATTCTCTTTGTCTCACTGTGCTTAACTGTCTTGCTGTTTTCATTATTATAGCATCTTAATATTTTTAACTTATAAAATATTTCTTTATATAGTTTTCATTGATTATACAACTTTACACCTGAGTGCCTGGTAGTCACTGAGAGCTTAAACACTTACTTGAGACAGGGATGTTGCAGGTCTGGTAGATCTGAGGAGGCACAAATGATTTGGGACTGGCTAATACTTATCTGGCCTTATTCAATAGTATCCCTGGGAGGGAGAGAGTTGGTGAAATTGAGAGAGAGTGTCTGAGAGCTGAAAGGGAGAGTCTCAGGGAATCAGTACAAAATGAGCGAGAGAGTCTCTTGGTCAAGAGAAAAGACTTCCAATCTGAGAGAGATGTCCTCCAAATTGAGTGAGACTCCCTGCAATCCGAACTTGACAGTCTTCAATCTTGACTCCCTTAAGTCCGAATGGCACGTCCTCCAAACTGAGCGAGACATCCTCCAATCTGAGCTAGATATTGTCATAATCGAATGAGACAGACTCCAAGCTGAGCTGGCGGGTGGGAGCATTGGAACTGATCAACCTGATCAACCACAGGAGGCACCACAATTGATGTCAGTTGCTGCTGTAAGAGGACGGAAAACGAAACTTAACTCAGTTAGAAGAGAAGTAAGAGGAGGAAAGCAGTGCAGAGGAGTGGCTCCGAGATTCAGGGGAAGCACCCCTGAGTCTAGGGGAGGGGCCCTCAGTAACACTACAGTCACCAACGCAACAAGAGGGCAACAAGAAGTCCTGAAAGAGTAAGAGGTGAGCAAGATATCGTTACCATTGTTGATCGATCTCTGAAAATGAATGAAATTCGAAGTCTGAGAAAAGACTTTTCATGTCACCCAAATGAGCCTATTGTTACCTGGTTACTTTGATCCTGGAACAATGGGGCCAACAGTGTGTGGCTAGATAGTAGAGAAGCTCGCCAGCTGGGTGGCATTGCTAGGGACTCAGCCATCGACAGAGGCATTAGTACATGCCACAACCAGGCCCTCACCCTCTGGAAGCGGATGTTCTTAGCTGTAAAAGGAAGATGCCCCTTCAAAGATGATCTGATGCCTGAGAAAAAGAAATGGGCTGAATGGGGGCCTGTCCTGTTTAATATCCTTATTGATGACCTGGATGAGGGTATTGAGTGCACCCTCAGTAAGTTTGCAGATGATACCAAGTTGGGAGGAAGTGTCAATCTGCCTGGGGGTAAGAAGGCCCTACAAATGGATCTGGACAGGCTGGGTAGCTGGGCTGAGGCCAGTGGGCTTAAGTTCAACAGGTCCAAATGCCAGGTCCTGCACTTTAGCCACAATAACCCCAGGCAATGCTACAGGCTTGAGACAGAATGTCTGGAAGACTGTGTGGAATAAACAGACCTGGGGGGTGTTGGTCAATGCTCAGCTGAACATGAGTCAGCAGTGTGCCCAGGTGGCCAAGAAGGCCAATGGCATCCTGATTTGTATCAGAAATAGTGTTGTCAGCAGGAGCAGGGAAGTGATCATCCCTTTGTACTCAGCCCTTGTGAGGCAACATCTTGAGTACTGTGTTCAGTGTTGGGCCCCCCACTACAAGAATGACATCGAGGCAAGATCTACCTTATGTGGAAAAATATTATTGAAAACAGTGCCTATTATAGTGATTGAAGTTAGATACATGGTGATATAATGCAAAATATTGGAACTCTTGGTTGTGCTTTTCATTGTGAATAATTGATAATTTATCATGTATTGTTAAAATTGTGAAGTAGTTGAGCATGAGCAATGGGTAAGATGTGGGGTACATCAGTTGTAACCCAAGGAGCCGCATCCTAGAAGCCATCCTAGAAACTGAACCAGTTGAAGCTGGAATACATACAGCCTTCATCACCATGACCACCAGGAGGCACCATGCATGCATAGAAGCATTAACTAGGGGTGGAGTTTGGGGCATAGAATGGGTGTAGAATATTTTAATGAGCTTCCAGAAGTAATTGTAACAAGGACTCCTTGTCTATGAATACGCATGTACCATTTCTATAAATGAAGGCATTTACCTACATTTGGGGTGCAGATTAGGAAGGGGATACCCTCTCTGCACCTGGCGTGCACATGGCAATAAATAAAACATACCTGCTTTTATAACTACTCTGTGGTTATAGAGTTTGATTCCGCAAGTCAGTTTTTGCATGCCAGCCAGGAGCATCTTTGCTGGACTGCAGGGCTGGTCGGACCAGGGCCCCTTCTGGTGTGCCCCCAAAAATTTGGAGAAGACTCCCCAGGCTGATACATCCACTATGGGGCAGGGAAAGAGCTCCTGCATTGACCAGGTATGTTACAGGTACAGGGGACCCATAAGTTGTAAGGAGACATCCTACATAGGGGTGAAGGAGCGAGGGTGCTCCCCGAGGGTGAATCCACAGGTAATAATTGGGTGTTTGCGATTGGTGTGGGAATATACCCTTCAGGAAGGGGGTCCCACTTGGGGAGGTATCTCAAGAATTCCGATATCCTCGTAAGTATAACTCACAAGGTATCCAGAGAGTGAGGCTGTGGTGCGCTCAGGAATGTAAGCTTTGTAATACTTTGGAAAGATCATGGCCACAAAAGGTGTGTCAGATCCATAGCGTGAGTGAGATGTAGCTAAGCTATGGAGCAAGTACAGAGTCTCACTCTGCATTTGTGTTCTCCCACAAGGGGAACAGCTGGAGATAGACAAAGCTTAAGTTTTTATATACATCATTTTAAGTGTGTAAAGTGACCTATCAGGGGAGAGGACATCTGCAGTCACTGCCAGGAGGGGACCTGGCAGGGTTTATCTAAGGGGTACGTGTCTGAACTTGTTTTCTTTCTCCTAGTAATAGAAACTGTGTTTGTCATTATTATTATCTTTGTAATTGTTACTGGTATAAAGTTATTGCCTGTGGAATTCCTTTTATAATATAAGTGCTCTCGTTGCTGGGGGGTATTGGTTATAGCTCTTGCCCAGGGAATTTGGTTTTCCTATGCCCTGGGTGTATAATCAAAGAATATTAAGATGCTAAAATAATGAAATAAACAAGAGAGTTAGGCAAAGCAAGACAAAGAGAATAGATAGGATGCTTACCCATATTGCAGACTCACTCAGGAAACTCCAGCTCTTAAATGGGTCTAGGAGAGGTGGAGCCAGGCTCCACCCCTTCTTGCAGCACAGGTAAATTGCTTTCACCTGTGCTCCCATGGCTGACTCATTGCTCACCTCAGGTGATTAATCAGAGGTTCAGGCCGTGACTCAGCAGTTCCCATACATCTGGGGAAGTAGACAGACTCCATTACCCAGCAATGGAGACTTTATAAGTGGCTAGTACATAGTGAGAATTCTAGGTATTCAATCCAAGGTGTGAGTGGTGTGCATGTGTGACCTTGTTGTAGTTGAATGTGAATGTTTGTTGCACCCTGAAAGGAAGTTGCAACCCTGTATTTGTTATGAGATGCATGACCTGTAATGCTCTTCAACAGTTACAGTGGAATAGGAGAGACTGGCATATCTGTGGGTATTGCAGGCTGGTGTTTAAAGAGGAATATGTATTTGGTCAAACTGATACATTAGATATTAGGTGTGGACTTCTGGAAATGAGAAGGAATCAATAAAACTTAATATGGGAGGAGCACAGGGAAAGGAAGTTCCCAGGCGAACCCCGCTTTAGTGCATCCTGGCACACTGGCAAGATATTGCAGGGGAGCCTGGGGGCACTATGAGCAAGAAAACCTTAATTAAATATTGTAATCAATGGTGGTTGTTAGATAAATTGGAAAGCAATGAAAAATGGCCTTTAAATGGCACTTGGAATTACAATGCCCTTTTGCAGTTAGTGTTTTTACGAAAGGAAAGCAAATAGGAGGAAGCTGCATATGCTGATATGCTCTTCACCCTCTGTAATCACCCTGAATGGCAGCGTGATTGTGGTATGGGGTCACCCCAAGACTCGATTGTTTTAGCATTAGAAAAGGGGTAGGAGGAAGGGTAATTTGAAACTCTGCTGTTCCTTGTGCAGCATAGGGCAGTGCTGCACCAGACCCGACAAAGTCAGGGACCCTACAGAGTTGCTGGAACACTTTCAGGCTCTGTGAACTCCATGGGAGCAAAATAGGTCACAAGCGCCCAGGAATGCCACGATGGCAGAAGAAGAAGAGTAAAGAAGGTTTTCTGGCAACAGATTCCTCATAAAGAAGAAGAGGTTTCTGACATGAGAAGCCTACGACCTGCCTCTCTCCCTCCTGGACTTGCTCTGTGCTCTACCATGATGCTGAAGAAGAACCAAGGTGTCTGCCATCAGATTCCTCACTATGGAATTCCTGCATGCTGATGACTCTCCTGGGCCTGCTACCTGAATCCTGCTGCTTCCTCCCAGATTGGCTCTGTGACTTTTTACTGCTACCTGCTTGCTGCCCAAGGCTGGCCATGCTGCTGCTCTCCCCCCCCCTCCCCGCGCTGCTTTTGCCTTGGACCTTCAAAATGGCATGCAACGGGACCGCTGCTGGATCCTGGTGGTGACTATCCCTGCTTTATGCGATTCTTGCTTCTTTCCTATCTTTTCTATCGCCCTTCTTTCCTTCCTCTTCTCCCTGATTAGAATTTATAATAAACTGGTTGGACCAACATTTGAACCATTGTTTCTTAATCTCACGCTGGGTATACAGATATTAAAAGAACCTCATCTCCCTCCTATAAATTGGAGTGAGACAGAGGGCCATTACCAAGACCATTAATTGGTCAATTTTGTTTACAGTAAGACAGGGACCAAGGGAAACCCCATCTGATTTCCTTGATAAGCTAAGAGACACTATGAGATATAGCCCATTAAACCTGGGATCTGAAATAGGCATTCAACAGTTGGTGTCGCTCTTTATAGGGCAATCAGTGGGGGACATCAGATGAAAGCTCCAGAAGTTAAAGTTAACAGAGAGTAGGAATTTGGAAACTTTGCTGGATGAAGCATGGAGGATGTATAGCAATTGAGAGGAGGAGGATAGGAGAAAGGATAGGAAAGCGTTAATAGCAGCTATTCAAAACACTAGGGGAATGAGGCCCGAAAAACCCAGGAGGCCTCTAGACAAAGACCAGTGTGCTTTATGTAAAAAGAAGGGACACTGGAGGAATGAGTGTCCCCTTAGAGGTTGGGAAAGGAAGGGAGCTTGAAATAAAATCCAGGCCCCAGTAGAAGGGAACTGATGGGGACCTGGGGAATCTACCCTAGTGGATCTACTGGTTAAAGTTAAGCTAGGGAAGGTACTGCAGCAAATTGTGGAATTTTTAGTAGACACTGGAGCAACTTATTCAGTGTTAAATATCTCTCTAACCTCAATAAGTGATGAATTTGTAACCATAAGGGGAGCCACTGGTCAAATGGAAAGGCTTACTTTCTTAAGCCTTTACAATTCAGTACAGGTAAACAGGTAGGGATTCATCAATTTCTGTATATGCCCAATTCACCAAAATCATTATTGGGGTGAGATTTACTAGAACAATTGAGGGCAGAGATAAAATTTGAATCTGGGAAAATAGAATTTAGGATAAATGAAAGCCAATTGATTGAAGTACTTAGTGTGGCATTAATTACTATCCCCACAGGCACAGGAGTTCCACATGAAATCTTGGATCAGGTTTACCCAGGGGTATGGGCAACAGAAGCCTGGGGGCGGGCAGACTGCTCTCCTGATCATGATCAAAGCAAAACCAGGAACTCAGCTGGTGAGGATCAAACAGTATCCTCTGTGACTTGAGGATAGAAAGGGAATTCAGCCAATAATTGATCGTTTTACAAAGTTTGGACTGCTAGTAGAATGCAAATCAAAGTATAACACCCCTATCCTACTGGTTATGAAGTCGGACAGGAGTTATAAGATAGTACAGGATTTAAGAGCCATCAATAAAATAGAGGAGTATCTGCACCCACTGGTGGCAAATCCATATACATTGCTCACCAAGTTATCTAATGAATTGGCTTGGTTTACCATACTGGATCTGAAGCACGCCTTCTGTTTGCCTCTGAGCCCTGAAAGTCAATTACTATTTGCACTCAAATGGGAAAACCCCAATTCAGAAAGGAAGACTCAACTCATATGGACAGTGTTTCCTCAAGGGTTCAAAAACAGCCCAACTGTTTTTGGGAACCAGCTGGCTAAGGATATGGAACAGTGGAAGCACCCACCTGGGAAAGGAATCCTACAGTACGTAGATTGTCTTTTAATAGCTGTTGAAACGGAAAGGTTATGCATGACATGGACAGTAAGCTTACTGAATTTTCTTGGACTTAATGTCTATTGAGTCTCCCCACAGAAAGCCCAAGTGGCTCAACAGCAAGTAGTCTATCTAGGGTATGAGATCACCACCAGACTGAGGATGCTTGGGACTGCAAGGAAGGAGGCTATCTGCCAAACTCCTGAACCATGGACAGCTAAGTAGCTACGCACATTCCTGGGAATGACCGGGTGGTGTTGACTTTGGATCTATAACTATGGACTTCTGGTAAAACCACTTTATGCACTTTTAAAATCTAGACCTGGAATCCTCACTTGGAATGGAGAGGCCAGGAGAGCCTTTCAGCAGCTGAAACACAAACTTATGAGGGCTTCTGCCTCAGGGCTGCCAGATACAACAAAGCCCTTTTGGTTATTCTCGCATGAGAAGCAGGGAATAGTTTTGGGAGTCTTGGCCCAAAGCCTGGGGTCCTACCGAAGGGCCATAGCATATTTCTCCAAACAGCTGGATGAAGTAAGCAAAGGGTGGCCTGGCTGCTTGAGGGCAATGGCTGTACTAGTGCTGAATATTCAAGAAGCATGTGAATTCACACTGGGCCAAAGAATTACGGGATTAATATCTCATACCGTCTCAGCTGTGCTGGAACTGAAAGGAGGGCATTGGCTCTCACCACAGAGGTTCCTCAAGTATCAGGCTAACCTGGTAGAGCAGGATGATGTAGAAATTGTGGTGACTAACATTGTCAACCCAGCATCTTTCCTCAGCGGAATCTCAGGAGAACTGGTGTCACATGACTGCCTGGAGACCATTGAGGCAGTGTACTCCAGCCAACCGGACTTGAAGGAAGAACCACTGGAGGGTGCTGAGGACTCCTGGTATACTGATGGTAGTAGCTTTGTGCGACAGGGTGTACACAAAACTGGTTACACCGTGATGACTGCTAGCAAGGCAATAGAGTCAAAAGCTCTTACTCCAAACACATCAGTGCAAAAGGCAGAAATCATAGCCCTGACCTGAGCATTAGAATTGGCAAAAGGAAAAAGAATTAACATATGGACTGATTCAAAATATGCTTTCAGTGTTGTACACGCCCATGGAGCAATATGGAAAGAGAGAGGACTCATCAACTCAAGGAAAAGGTATCAAACATGCAGAGGAGATCCTTAGGCTTTTGGAAGCAGTACAACTACTGGGGAAGGTGGCCATCATGCATTTCAAGGCACACCAAAGGGGAAAATCACTGAATGAGGTGGGTAATACTTTGGCAGACTGGGAAGCAAAGGGGGCAGTGGAAGAGGGTCCAGTGGAAGTGCATCTTCCAATTCCAGATGGTAAAATTCAAATTGATGGTGAACCAAAATATTCTAAAGAAGATAAAAGGCTAATTGATGATTTAGAAGTACGAAAAGAGATAGGGGGATGGACAATTACTCCCCAAGGTAAGATAGTTGTCCCTTCAGCTCTGTTGTGGGCTGTGGTTATGGCTGAGTACAGAATAACCCGCTTGGGAGTAGAAGCCCCGTATACATATTTAAATCAAAGGATCACAGCTCATAATTTATATACAACTGTCACACAGGTAACTCAAGGATGTGAAATTTGCTTGCAAACCAATACTAGGGTAGGTCCCAACGCGCCTATGGGACAGATAGGAAAGGGAAATCATCCTGGGCAACAATGGCAAATTGATTCCTCGGAACTCCCAAGAAAAGGGGGGTATAGGTATATGTTGATACTAACGGACACCTTTTCAGGTTGGCCAGAGGCTTTCCCTTGCTGGACTAACAAGGTGCGGGAAGTAACTATTGTTACAAGAGATAATTTCAAGATTTGGGGTTCCAGCAACTATTTTCTCTGACCGAGGGCCTCACTTTGTAGCTAAGGTTTTAGCACGAGTAAGACAACTACTGGCGATTGATTGGCAGTTACATACTCCCTTCCAGCCACAGTCAAGTGGTAGAGAAAATGAATCATCTGATCAAATTGTTTAATTAGGGCAGGAAGCTGGGGTGACTTGGCCCCAAACTTTACCATTGGCTTTCCTGAGAATAAGAACCAAACCTCGAGTGAAGGAAGGACTAAGCCCGTTTGAAATATTATATGGTAGACCGTATACGATTCAGAAATGCACCTCAAACCAAGTAGGTGAAGAGATCTTGACAGGATATATAAGCCTGCAACGGCAGTTGCAAGAAATAGAAAAATCGGTTGGGCGTAAGGGCAAGGGGATTGGATGGACCTGTTCATAATGTTAAACTTGGAGTTTACGTGTATGTCAAATCCCTCTCAGATTCACTGCTCAAGCCCAAGTGGGAAGGACTGTTTCTGGTAATATTAACATTGTACACAGTGATCAATGTGAAAGAACAAGCATCATGGATCCATCATACTTGAGTAAAAAAGACGACAAAGCCACTATGGACTGTTGAAGAGAAGGAACCTCTTAAGCTTAAACTTAAGAAGACATCATGTATACATTAATTTTTGCAAGTAATATTTGTATAGGACTTGCTTCAGCCTGTTGTGACAATGCTTATATACAAGTGACAGAGAACTTCACTCGGGCCCTGTATATTTCAAATCGTTGGGTATGCACAGCCCCGCCAGTGAAAGGTGAGAAGGGCCCCATAAGTGAAAGTAAAAAGGCAAGAAGGCTTCACAGTGACTGAGAATAAGGGGGGTGAAGGAGATAGAGAGAGTTTATAGAAGTAAGAATGTAGAGCTTGTTAGAAAATAAGGGATGACAGACACTGGGTCTGGGATAGTGAGGGGGATGAAGGCCATACCAATAAGGTTTGAGAACAGCCCGAGGACATTTGGCAGGGAGGCGATTAGATGTCCACAGGGCAAGAAGAAACCAGTTTGGGGGGATGCCCCCCCAAAAGGTCAGAAGTTTACAGCGAGAAAAGTCAAAAGCCTTTGAGAAGAAGACAACAAATCTTCATCCCACGACCCACTACGCACGTGCAAGAGGGGAGGGTCTGCATGCTAATTAACTCTCGGGGGTGTAATGAATATGTATCCGAATTCCAGGAAAACTATTGATTATGTATTAGTTTGACCTATATCTGTAGCACGATTTTTCCAGATGGTGTGCAAGTTAAGCAGATCTATCCCCCTTGCACTCGGTGTCTGCGCAGCACTGATTAAACCATACCTGTTTTGTAATCTTACTTGGGTTGCAGAATTTGATTCTGCACGTCACCAAGAGGTGGAGGTATGGAATACCCTCAATATGGGATTCTCTCCACCAATTGGACACTATGGGGTGGAGCAAGAGGTAGGCGTAAGTGTGCAAATGAGAGTATGACAGCGGGAATAAAAGGACCCAAATTCAATTTACAGCTATGGACAGATTTCAATGTCACTATATTTAGGAGAGATGGTACAGGTAGATCAACAGGTGTAGGGGAATTTAACATCTCCCCTCAGGATGGAGTACGGTTTTGTAATCTTGAGGGTCCAAGGAAAAATGAAATAAACAACCCTTGCTCCAATACCATGTTTTATAAAGGATCAGAGAAGTGCTCCTTGCGACCAGGGTTGTGGTGGCTGTGGTGATGGACAGGCAAGGAAGACTCTCCCTTAGAACTGGAGAGGATGTTGTGTAGGAGGGTATTTAGTGTCCCATAATTCTTTTTTCAATGGAATTGGCCCCTCCCCCAGGTATACTGAGAACCCCCTGGAAAAGGGTGAAATGTGTAAATAACCCTCTTATAGACAGACCCTCTGGGTTCCGTAGTTTTGCTAGGTGGTTTATTCCTCACCTGGGAGTAAGTGAATTAGAAAAAGCCATTGTCAACATATCAGTCACTTTAGAGGGTATTGAGAATTCCACAATAGACGCTATATTCAACATCTTCATCAATGACCTTGATGAGGGGATAGTGGCCACCCTCAGCAAGTTTGCTGATGATACGAAGTTGGGAGGATTGGCTGACACACCCGAAGGCTGTGCTGCCATTCAGCAAGACCTGGACAGGCTGGAGAGCTGGGCAGTAAGAAACCGGATGAGGTTTAACAAAAGCAAGTGTAGAGTCTTCCACCTAGGGAGGAATAATTGCATGCACCGGTACAGGTTGGGGGATGACCTGCTGGAGAGGAGCTCTGCAGAGAGGGACCTGGGTGTCCTGGTGGACGACAGGTTGGCCATGAGCCAGTAGTGTGCCCTTGTGGCCAAAAAGGCCAATGGCATTCTGGGGTGCATTAAAAAGAGCGTGGCCAGCAGGTCGAGGGAGGTGATCCTCCCCTCTACTCTGCCTTGGTAAGGCCTCATCTGGAGTACTGTGTCCAGTTCTGGGCTCCCCAGTACAAAAAAGACAGGGATCTCTTGGAAAGAGTCCAGCGGAGGGCCACAAAGATGGTAGAGGGCCTGGAGCATCTCCCCTATGAAGAAAGGCTGAGTGACCTGGGTCTGTTTAGCCTTGAGAAGACTGAGAGGGGACCTGATCCAGTCTTATAAATATCTAAAGGTGTGGGGGTCAGAGGTGCGAGGCCAGACTCTTTTCAGCAGTGTGCGGAGACAGGACAAGGGGAAATGGCCAGAAGCTGGAGCATAGGAAGTTCCGCACCAATGTGCGCAAGAACTTCTTTACGGTGAGGGTGACAGAGCACTGGAACAGGCTGCCCAGTGAGGTTGTGGAGTCTCCTTCTCTGGAGATATTCAAGACCCGCCTGGACGCCTACCTGTGCGACCTGGTGTAGGGAACCTGTTTTGGCAGGGGGGTTGGACTCGATGATCTCTGGAGGTCCCTTCCAACCCCTACAATTCTGTGATTCTGTGATTCTATATGAGCTCTACAAACTGAGGTATCCTTCCTCAGTAAAGTAGTCCTACAAAATAGGATGGCATTGGATCTTCTAACCTCAAAGAAAGGGGGAGTATGCATGATAATCAATCGAAGTTATTGTACATATTTAGATCAGTCTCAGAGGGTTGCTACCAACTTAGAGGAAATTTGGAAACACACCCACGTAATACATGCGGTAATATTGGATAATACCTCTTTTGGTGTTGCAGGCTAGCAACACGACACAAAGTTCTCATGTGAAAGATTCTACTTCATTTTCCTGCAGCGTCTGATGCACGGACTCAGATGTGAATGATCCAAATCGTTTATTACAAGTTCTCACATCACTTATATACCTTCACAATTTTTCTTTTTCTAGCTTTCCCATCCACCCCTACAACTTTCCCATCCACCTTTTACATGTCAACAGAGCATTCAACAGAACACTCTTCAACCGTTCGCACAGGCGCTTATCCAATCAAAGCCGTGAGACGTTCTCTCTTCTTCTAGAGGTGTCCTTGGTACTCATGCTGTTTATCTTGCTCCACAGCTTCTGCTCTGAACAGCTTTTCTTGTATTCCCACATTTTCCTAAGCAAGCTTTTTATATTCTAACATGCATGTTCAGTACATTTCCACTAACAATCCATTGGCTAGAAAGCAAGCAAGTTCCATAACAAATCTTCATAATAGCAGAGAGCTCATCTTATGCTTAGCTGCAAAACATCCCATTGTTCAGATGTTCTTACTCTTTCCCAGAGCCTCATTATCAGCAAGCTGGCATTCAAAGAGGTCAAACCAACCTCTCCATCCCCTATGTTTTGGCTTTATAGAGTTATGGGAAAAATTAATGAGTTGGTTGCTGAATTTTGCCTGGCTAAAGCAACTCTTTATAGTATGCATTACCTTACTCTTTCTTTGGATATTTGTATGCTGTGTGCTACGTTGTTTTACGTGGATGTGTAGACAAATGGGTGATAGCTATGAGACATGCAAAAAGCATAAATTGAGACAGAAAATGGAGAGTGGAGCATATTTCCAAAAATCATCAGATAATAACGGAATAATTTAGCAAAACAATTTGCTAGGATATAGAAAAGGGGGGAATTGAATAAGGGATAATTTGTCATATATTGTTAAAATTGTAAAATAGTTGAGCACGAACAATGTGAAAGATGTGGGGTATCTCATCCATAACCCAAGAAGCCACTTCCTAGAAACCATTCTAGACACTGAACCAGTTCAAGCTGGAATACATACGGCCTTCATTCCCACGACCACCAGGAGGCACCACGCATACATAGAAGCATTAGTTTAGGGGTGGAGTTTGGGGTGTAGAATGGGTGTAGAATATTTTAATGAGCTTCCAGAAGTAATTGTAACAACCACTCCTTGCCTATGAATATGCATGTACCATTTCTATAAATGAAGGCGTTTACCAGCATTCAGGGTGTAGATTAGAAAGGGGTGGAGCCTGGCTCCACCTCTCCTAGACCCATTTAAGAGCTGACTACCAGAGCGGAAAGATCTCTCTCTCTTTCTTTGGAAAATCCACTCCACTGGAGTTTCCTGAGCGAGCCCACGACACGGGTAAGCCTCCTATTTATTCCCTTAGTCTCACTGTGCCTAACTGTCTTGCTTATTTCATTATTTTAATATCTTAATATTATTTAATTATATAATATTCCTTTATATAATTTTCTTTGATCATACAATGAGGATTGTCAGAAAGTTCTCTGCCTTCTGTTGGAAGTATCCAAATAATTTTTGTCAGGACAGTATCTTTGACAAACGCAGATTTTATTTGCGGTTGCAAGGGCGGGTGTCCCTGTCAACGGTTTAGGGGCTGGTTCGGCCCAGTTCTGTGACTAGCGGGGCGGAGGGATCCGCAAATCCGCGCCTCTGGAAAAAAGGGAACAGTGGACCCCAAAATAATTAGAAACAGCGGCAACGATCTGAGGAGAAACAAACTAATTTACTAAATATAGTATCGGAATGCAAGATAACACACTATATAATACAATATAATTAAAATTGAAGCTAACAAATCAAATATAATGAGAGAGAAAATGTCCGAAAGGTGGGTAGGCCTCACCAGAACGTGGAGGGCTGAAGTGAGAGGCGCAGTCCAGTTGAGCAGCCGGGAGAAAAAGGGAGGAGAGCCGACGAAGAGCAGGCAAAAGAATAGCGCATCAGGTGACCTTGCCAGGAGTTATATCTCGAGGCTCTCTGTGACTGCAAAGTCCCTTGGGGACTGTAGTTCTTCTTCTCTTCCAGGCAGGTACCCAGAGCTTGAGCATTAACAGTTAAACTCCCAGTGCCCCACATGATGTTATGATGTGGAATACTGAAAACCAAAAATAACAAAACCATGACATTCCACCCCTTATACTACATCATGCATAACATACACAAACAAAATATAATTACCAAACACTAAACACACGCACACACAAACCTATATATACATGGAATTACTGACTGCACTCCCCCAACATCAAATTCGCTTGTGGTACACAATGAACATCCCCGTTTTTCTGCATATCCCACCAAGTGGACCCAGGTCACCGGGCAAAAACAGTTCCACGAAGAGGTTTCCCCTTTCCAGAAGCTGGAAAGACCCAAACCGCTTTTCCCAGCATGTTCTCTACATGTACTACAGGAACCTTATCTCCCTTGACAGTATGTAGAGAGCTAACAGGACCATCACGATTGATAGATCCTCTGGTATTGACTAACCAGGTGGCTTCTGCCAAATGCTTCTCCCAGTGCTTAAATGTTCCGCCACCCATTGCTTTCAGCATGGTTTTTAACAACCCATTGTATCGTTCAATTTTACCAGAGGCTGGTGCATGATAGGGGATATGGTAAATCCACTCAATACCATGATCTTTGGCCCAAGTATTTACAAGAGAATTTCTGAAATGAGTCCCTTTCTGATTCAATCTTCTGGGGTGCCATTGTCGCCACAGGACTTGTTTCTCAAGACCTAATATGGTGTTTCCGGGCGGTAGCATGGGGTACTGCATATGTTTCAAGCCACCCAGTGGTTGCCTCTACCATAGTAGTACGTAACGCTTACCACTGCGAGATCGTGGCAAGGTGATATAATCAACCTGCCATGCCTCCTCATATTTATACTTTTGCCATCGCCCTTCCTCCCAGAGAGGTTTCTCCTCTTGGCTTGTTTAATTGTGGCGCATGTGTCACAGTCATGATAACCTGTGCAATGCATCCATAGTTAAGTCCACCCCTTGGTCCCTAACCCATTTGTATTTTGCCATCTCTTCCTTGGGTGAAGCGAGGTCTCATGGGCCAACAGAGCCTGAAATAATTCATCCTTGTTCTGCCAATCCAGGTCTACTTGAGCCACCTCAATTTGGCAGCTCGATCTACCTGATGGTTATTTTGCTGTTCTTCAGCAACCCGACTCTTGGCACATGAGCATCTACATGGCGCACCTTTACAACAATATTTCTTTATTCGGGCAGCAATATCTTTCCACAGTTCGCAGCCCAAATAGGTTTACCCCTTCTGCCAGTTGTTCTGTTCCCACTGCTGAACCACCCCCACAGAGCATTTGCCACCATCCATGAGTCAGTAAAGATAGAGCTGGCCACCTCTTCCGTTCAGCAATTCTAAGGCCAGCTGGATGGCTTTACCTCTGCAAATTGGCTTGATTCTCCTTTCCTTCAGTGGCCTCTGCAACTTGTCGTGTGGGGCTCCACACAGCAGCTTTCCATCTGCGATGCTTACCCACAATACGACACGATCCATCAGTGAACAGGGCATGTGTCTTTTCATTTTCTGGTAGTTCATTGTATGGTGGGGCCTCTTTAGCTCGTGATATCTCTTCTGCTGGCGGTGTTCCAAACTTTTTGCCTTCAGGCCCGTCCATGATGACCTCTAGAATCCCTGGACGGCTAAGGTTCCCCATCCGAGCTCGCTGCGTAATCAACGCAATCCACTTACTCCAAGTGGCATCAATAGCATGATGGGTGAGGGGAACCTTTCCCTTGTACATCCAGTTCAGCACTGGCAGTCGAGGTGCCAGAAGGAGCTGTGTTTCAGTACCGACTACTTCGGAAGCAACCCGAACCCCCTCATAAGCGGCTAAGATCTCCTTTTCAGTTGGAGTGTAGCCCTCTTCCGACCCCCTGTATGCTCGACTCCAGAATCGCAAGGGTCGGCCTCGGGTCTCTCCTGAGGCTCTTTGCCACAAACTCCAAGTGGGACCATTCTCTCCAGCAGCAGTGTAGAGGATGTCCTTTACATCCTGCTCCGTCCGTACTGGCCCCAGGGCCAAGGCACAAGCTATCTCTTGCTTAATCTGCTCAAAAGCCTGCTGCTGCTCAGGGCCCCATGTAAACTCATTCTTCATTCGCATCACATGATAAAGGGGGCTTATAATGAGGCTGTAGTTTGCAACATGCATTCTCCAAAAACCCACTATGCCCAGAAATGATTGTGTCTCTTTCTTATTAGTGGGTGGAGACATAGCAGTGATTTTGTCGATCACATCTGTCGGGATGTGACGACGTCCATATTGCCACTTTATACCTAGAAACTGAATTTCCTGAACAGATCCTTTCACTTTGCTTCGCTTAATAGCAAAACCAGCATGCAGGAGGATCTGGATTATTTGCTCTCCTTTCTCAAAAACTTCCTTTCCTGTGTTGCCCCACACAATGATGTCATCAATATACTATAAGTACTCAGGAGCACCGCCCTGTTGCAGTGCAGCTTGGATCAACCCATGGCAAACGGTTGGGCTATGTTTCCACCCCTGGGGCAAACGATTCCATGTATACTGAATGCCCCTCCACGTGAAAGCAAACTGTGGCCTACATTCTTAGGCCAAAGGAATGGAGAAAAAAGCATTAGCAGTGTCAACGGTGGCTGTATAATCAATGAAAATTATATAAAGGAATATTTTAAAATTTAATCATGTTAAGATGTTATAATAATGAAATAAGCAAGACAGTTAGGCACAGTGAGACAAAGAGAATAAATAGGAGGCTTACCCGTGTCGTGGGTTCGCACAGGAAACTCCAGTGGAGTGGATCTTCCAAAGAGAAAGAGAGATCTTTCCGCCCTGGTAGTCAGCTCTTAAATGGGTCTAGGAGAGGTGGAGCCAGGCTCCACCCCTTCCTGCAGCACAGGTGAATTGCTTTCACCTGTGCTCCCAGGGCTGACTCATTGCTCACCTCAGGTGATCAATCAGAAGTTCAGGCCCTGACTCAGCAGTTCCCATACACTCCACCCCTTCATGGCATGAACCAATGATCAGGTTGACTAATGGGTAAGCTTTTCCTAATACAGAGACCCACTATATCACGACGCTTATACAATTTCCATCGCGACGCATGTTGGTACAATTCAAGACAAGTGGCGATCGGTGAACGTTGATATTCTTGTATGGGCCAGTGCTTGATGAAGTTACTAGAGGCATGCGGTCGTCAGGTGCAGGTCTGTCTCATGTTCCATCAGTCCCATATAGGCCATCACCGGGTGTCACACGTGATCTGACTGTAACACTGGAACGCTTTGATGGCATTTCGTTCCTTCCGGTGATCCTGAAGGCTCGAAGACTCACGGGGAGTAATACAGATGTTTCAAGGGTACCAGGAGGGGAAGGTCTGCTTTCCAGGGCAAGATACAGGCCGTATTTATATCCTGGGTCAACACTTCCGCTTGTACTGGGGCACGTCCCGGCCGCCTGTACCACACCTTCTGGCCAGATATCTGTGGCTGCATAACTATGTCAGGCACCAAAGGAGGTGTCCTGATCTGCCATAGGGACATGATGGGGGTCCCTTTAGCAATGAAGATCAGAGTGTTGACCACAATATCAGTAGGCCATGTACCTATTACTGGAGAGACTACTGAGCCTCCCACCTCCAACAATCTCCCCCAAGGTGCAAGTAGGCCACACCACTTGGGTCCTACCTGCACCTTCCAAGGCCATTGTATTCTATGGGTGCCTGGTTCTAAATTCTCAGGGGCAGGGAGCAGAATATTATTTTCATTACCAATCTGGGGTCTTACCTGATAATCAGTGCCCATAATTTGGATCCTAAGCAGGGTGGCCCATGTTGTCTGCAGCATTCTCAGGGCACTGGGTCTGCCGTCTCGGGGTCTTTCATTCAGGTCTCGCAAGGTTTCATACAGTCTTATTGTCCACCCCTGCAGGGACTGGGAGTCTTGTCTTCAGGGCAGCCTTAAGAATACCATTATAACATTCAATGAGGCCTGCCCCCGTTGGATTACATGGCAGGTGGAATCGCCATTCGATGTTGTTTTCTTCTGCCCAGCGCTGTATCGTTGCACCAGTAAAATGAGTCCCTTGGTCGCTCTCAATGACTTGACGTGTCCCGTAGGCAGACATCAGTTTAGTCAGTGCCTTGATGGTATATGCCTGGTTTGCTTTTGGTACTGGGTAGGCCTGCAGTAGCCCACTTGCAGTGTCAACGCAGGTCAGGGCATATCTCGCCCCCTCAGACCGAGGAAGGGGCCCAATGTAATCGACCTGCCATCGCTGGAGAGGATTGTGTCCTCCAGCAAGATGGGCTGTCGTTTCGGGCAATGATCTCGGTCTCATCTTAGAGCAAGCGTCACAATCCTGGCATGCGTGGACGATGTCAGGTAGTTGTATGGGCAGTCCCCATGCTTTAGCAGCTGCCCACATGGTCTTTTGTCCCGCATGCCATAGCTTCTGATGTAACCAACGGGCGATGTTCTCAGATGGTGAATTCTCAATCCATTGAACTCGGGCCAGCGTGTCAACTTCATCATTTCCCGGTGACCTGTAGGGGCTGATGACCAGAAACATGGGAGACACATATAGTCCTGTGTTTGACTGTATTCCATATGTCTAACCACATGTCTTTGCCCCAGATTGGACAGACGTGGATAGTCCATTCCTGGGTGGCCCACTGTGCAATCCAAAGAGTGAGCCCCCGGTACACAGCCCAACTGTCTGTACAGATATTCAGAATACCATCACCGGGTTCCTTGGTTATAACCATCCAAACGGCTCGCAGTTCCGCCCATTGACTGCTCTGACCATCCCCCTCATCAAACCAGATTGTCTTGGTCGAAGGATGGTATGCTATCGCTCTCCACTTGCTCGGGTTGCCCTTGCTGGACCCATCTGTATACCAGGCATCTTCAGAGATAGGATATTTCCCCTCCTGAACGGGACTCTGCTCTGGTGGAGCGACCAGTGTTGCTTTTGGTGCGTCACAGTGATAGGTCACTGGACCTAGGATCTTCTGAAGCTCTTCTTTTAAGGGTGATGAAGACAGACTGCTCCTTTGGCTGAGGTAAGCGACCCATCGTGCCACTGTTTGTGCTTGGGCCACCCCTGTCTTAGGAAGGTGGGTCAGATCTTTCACCCACCCCTGAATTGGCAGAGGTGGTCTTAAACTATACTTCAGCCCGTCTGGGTTACTGGCTCTACTGCCTGTAATGCAGAGTAGGCAGCCAATAACTGTTTTCATCATACTATATCTTTCTTCTGCTCCATGCCCGACCTGAGACCAAAACCACCAATGGGGGTCCGAACAGAACTCTGGCGTTGCACAGGCCCAACCAAAGCCATCTGAGTAATGTGAAAACATTCAATTCGGCTGGGGAGGGTAGGATCGAATATACCCAATGCCTGGGCTTGTTTAACTGCCAGTTTTTTGCCTGTTGGAAAGCATCCTGTTCTGTTTTCCCCACAGTCCCATAGGCTGCCCCTTTTTGTGAGTCTGCATATAGTGGCCTTAGCACGCTGCGCTAGGTGAGGTATAAAGGAACACCAGTAACCCAGTATACCTAGAAACTCTTGCAGCTGCTTCGATGTTGTAGGGACTGGGAACGCCTGAACCTTATCTATGACAGCACTGGGGAGTACTCCGGTCTTTCCTGACCAAACCACCCCCAGGAATTTTACAGACAGGCCCGGACCTTGCACCTTTTGGGGATTTATAGCCCACCCCCTCTGTTGTAAATAGGCGGTTAATTAATCTGCCGCCTGCCCTACTGCCTCCAGTGAGTCGGATGTCAGCAGAAGATCATCAGTATAATGATACAGGTTAACATCAACAGGTTTTTTCCAATCAGCCAGGTCACGCGCCACTAGATTGTGACAATACGTTGGTGAATGCACGTACCCCTGTGGCAGGACCTGAAAGGTCCACTGCCTGCCTCCCCACGTAAACGCAAATTGATCTTGCGATTCCTCAGCAATTGGGACACTGAAGAACGCATTTGCTAGATCTAGGACACAATGATAGGTTTTTATCTCCCTACTCAACATATCCATTATGGTTGCAATATTGGGTACGGCCGCATGAATAGGCGGCGTGACCTTATTTAATTCTCTGTAATCCACTGTCATTCTCCACGTGCCATCCGACATGCGCACTGGCCATATGGGGGAATTATATGGGCTGTGTGCAGGTCTTATAATGCCCACTTTTTCTAATTCCTGCACCGTTCTAGATATTTCATCTTGCCCACACGGGAGTCTGTACTGTCTTACATTAGTAATCCGGCGCGGTTTTGGCAGGCAAATAGGCCCATGTTTTGCATGGCCTCTTAGTATTGCCTGCACCACCTGGATACTGATACATCTCTGTCCAAGTCTGAACTCACCCACAGTTGTCTGGAGAGCCAGAGCCCATAGAATATCTATGCCCAGGATGTATTCCTGGACTGGGGCAATAGATACCTTATACTCCCGGGCTGGGAGACGCCCAACCCCCAGTTTTAACCATGTTTGGGTGACAGGAATAGTCTGTCCCCCAAAACCACCAATCATCATTCTGTCTCCATCAAATTTGGTTGGATCTCCATAAACAATTGATGTTTCCGCTCCAGTGTCTACTAATGCCATAACCCTTTGAATGTTTTTCCGGGACCAATAAATCGTTAATTCTACATAGGGCCTCCGGTCCCGTCTGGAGGCCCTAGGGGGACTAACATCCCTCGTCACGCCATGAATTGAGCTATGTCCAATTCTTTTGCTTCCAGTGGCTCAGGCATTGTAGCCCGAGACACCTGAGGCGGCTTTTTTTTTTTTCCTATTAGGAACAGTGAAATCCTCTAAGTTCCAAGTCTTTGTTGGCATTCTTTCATTTTTAACCCTTACCACCCTTGGTTTCTTAGGGTAGTTTTGAAATTTTTGGTTGTCCTTTAATTGTTTCCACAGTTGGAGAAGGACATGGTTGGGCTCGTCGTCAATCCTAGCAAATTGGACCCCAGCCCGAATTAAGTCATTAAACATTTGTTTTCGGGAGACCCTTATGGGTCCCGATTGAGGAGCTCGAGTAGCCGGCATTTTGGTTTTAGTCACCGGCAAGACCTCGGCTTCTTCTAGTGTCCTAATGTTGCGCCTACTCCGCAGGCGTTCTGTTTCTCCTAGGTCGGCCACTAACTGCGCAGCCTGCTGGACAACTGCTTCTGAGGCCACCAGGGGATTTAATATAGAGACCAGAGTGCCATACAGATGGGAGGGGGCTTGTTGTAGAATTAGGTCTCTCATCCCCGCTGAGAATTTGACCAGATCAGGGCCATCAAACATGTCTTCATAAAAGGCTTCCCTTACACCTAGCTCACGGATGTAATTTTGAAGGTCCTCCATGGAGGACCACATCCCTATTGATGGGAATACACATTTATTGGGCCATACCTTCGGCAGGCCGCCATTCCCTTTATTAGAATGGTTTTCATCCTTTTTGTTACCTCTGTACCCTCAATGGAAATTTTTAAGGAATATTTTAAATTTAATATATTAAGATGTTATAAAATGAAATAGCAAGACAGCTGGCCCGTGAGACAAAGGAAATAAATAAAGGCTTCCCGTGTCGTGGGGGCTTGCTCAGAAACTCCAGTGGAGTGGAATTCCAAAGAGAGAGAACGCCCTTCCCCATGGAGTCAGCTCTTAAATGGGTCAGGAGAGGTGGAGCCAGGCTCCACCCCTTTCCTGCGCCAGGTGAATTGCTTGCCCCTGTGCTCCCGGGCTGACTATTGCTTGCCCAGGACTAATCGAGGTTCAGTCCCTGCTCAGCAGTTCCCTTACAGTGGCATCCATTTGGCGCTTTGACTCCAATTATTTGGAGTTCTAACATTTAACAGCAGCCTCGTGGGGTTTGTACTTCTTCAGGCACGGTAGTCCACCGTTAGCCTCCTTCTCCACGGGTTTTACTTCGGCCATATGGACTTTAAAAAGGGGAGGGTTTTACTGATCACCCCGTTTAGTTGAGATCAACTTCTGAATGGGGGCAAGGAATCCCTTTTGGTGCGTGGTCGCCCCGGTGCACGTTTTTGTGCAATTTGGTACCTGTTGCTCTTTTACTTGTAGCAACCCCAAAACCCGGATTTTCTGACGGCCGGCAAAAAAGACAGTGTTAACACCTTCTGGTTCTAAAGCAGCTTTCCAAAGGCCCATGTCCCTTTGGGTCTTAAATTTCCCTTTGGGTATCCTACCAAGATTCTGGAGCCCCTGGGCCAGTCCAAATAGGGTGCTTTGCCAGTCTTTACCTTTGAGGCTGATTTCGGCCCCCAAAAGAGCAGCCCTTGGGAACCCCAGTCACCCATTAATTAAATTGTTTTGTCCCTTTTGATTTGGGCATTAGGGTCATGGCACCGTGTCCACCAGGGGCCTTTATTTTCGGGTTTGATGTCCCAGGACATTAACCCCACCAGTCCAATATACTCTATTTATCCCTTTCCCCCCCCGGCTTGGGGGCCGGGCCCCTCTATTTGTTCCTCCGTTGCTGCAGCAACGGAGAAATCACCTTTTTGGAGAGTTCACCTTGGTGGTTGATTTGTCTTTGTAATTCTTTTCCCGTGCTTGAAGTGCAGGGAGTTGTTTATGCCACTTCTTCATATCTTCTCCATGGTCATGTAGGTAATCCCAAGGCAAAAAAGCAATGTCTTATGTTTGTCACTTGCTCACGCAGGGGACGTCTTTTTTGTAGCTGAGGTTGGATGACACCGGTGGGGGAAAACCAAGATGATCAGCCCCTCCAGTAGGGTGTTTTGGGAATTCTGGTCCCCATTGGATGTATCGTTACCACCGTGGATCCATCAGCATTAGGCACGGTTGACAGTTTGCTTTTATTTTCTTGTTTGTTCTCCATTTGTTAGCTTTTACTACTTTTACATGGCTGCCTAACAAGTTTTTTTTTTTTTCGCAGAGGGCTTAATGTACTCAAAGTCTTGAAGTTTTATTAATAGTTTTTCATTTTTTTAAGGGGTCTTTCTTTCCCCTCTGCCCTACATTGCTGCAAATTATAGGTACCTTTCTGGTTTGCAGTCTTTGTGAATGAGCCCACTATTTTGGTTTTTCACCTGACTCTTCAGGATCATGTCTTTATCGGCTTTCATAGGGATGAAATTGGGGCTATTTAGTGTTTCCACCACAGCTATTCTCTCAAAAATGGATGTTTTTTATGTCAGTCCATTTTTTCTCAGGATAGTCTCTTGAAGGGGGTTCTTTCTTTTTACAGCTAACCAACATCCTCTCCGAGGGGAAGGCCTGGTTTCTGGCATGTTAATGCCCTCTGTCAATGGCTGAGTCCCTAGCAATCCACCCAGTGGTAGCTTTCTACTATTTAGCCAACCCATGTTGGTCCCATTGTCCCAACATCAAGTAACCAAGGGGCAATAGGTCATTTGGGTGACGGAAAAGTCTTTTTCAGACTTCGAATTTTCATTTTCATTTTCAGAGATCGATCAACATTTTTTTTTGGAACAATATCTTGTCACCTCTTTACTCTTTTCAGGACTCCTTGTTGCCCTTAAGGCGTTGGTGACCGTTTGCTTATGAGGGTCCCTCTCCTGGACTCGGGGGTTGCTTCTCCGGATCTCGGAGCCATCCTTTGGACCTCTTTTGCTCCTCTTTCTTTCTCTTCAAAATGAGTTGGATTGTTTTCATTTTCCGTCCTCTCACAGGGGGCAACCGTTCAATTGTTTGGTGCCCCTGTGGGTTGTCAGGTTGGTCATTCCAATTGCTTCACCCCCAACTCGGTTGGAGTCGTTTTTTCAATCATGAGAGCATTTGTTCGATTTGAAGGGTGTTTGCTCAGTTTGGACGGTTTCCCTTTCAGATTGGAGGGGTTGTCAAGTTTTGGATTGCAGGGAGTCTTCTCGTTTTGGAGGGCATCTGTTGAGATTGGAGATTCCTTTTCAGCCGGGGTTTTCCCCTTGGCATGGAGACTTTTCTTTTTAGCTCGGAGACACTCTTGCCAGGTTTTGGATTTTCTCCTGGCTAGGGACTTCTTTCTCAACCTGGAGACCTTGTCTCCCTTGGAGACTCTTTCTTTGGGATTGGAGGGAAGTCTCTCCCGTTCGGAGGGTTTCCTTCGGACTTGAGGCTATCCCTCTCAGCCGGAGGGCATCTTCTTCAGTTGGAGGTCTTTTTCCCTTACCGGAGTCTCTCGCTCAGCCCGGGATTCTCCTTTCTGCCGGGGTCTCTCCGGAAACTTCCTTTTCAACTTGGGCTCTCTCGTCATAGAGATTCTCCTTCTCTGCCGGGTTCCTCCGCAAACTCTCCCTTTTCGCTTGGGGACTCCTTCTTTCAGTTGGAGATTTCCCCTCTGCCGGGTCTTCCTGCAAACTCTCCCTTTCTGCTTGGGACTCTTCTCTCAGCCGGATTCTTCCCCGCTCTGCTCGGAGTTCTCTCCTTTTCAGTTGGAACACTCTTGCTATTTCGTACTGTCTCCCTGGACTCTCCCTTTCGCTCTCAGACCCTCTCTCAATTTCCCAAACTCTCTCCCTCTCTGGGCTTACTGAATAAGGCCCGATAAGCATTAGCTAGGCCCCAAACTTTGTGCCTCCTCAGATCGCCTGGCCGCAACATTCCTGTTCAATTGCGTTTAAGCTCTCGGGTTTTCAGGTGTTCAGGAGTGAAGTTCCATGACACCGAAAGTGCCACTCTCTAAAAGTCTTTTCCCAAGCCTCTCCACCCCCCTGCCACTAGTTTCTCTGGTTTGGGAAGGCTTCCTCAAAATATGACAAAACAAATACTGAGTGAAATGATGGAAGAACATTCAGGGAATTAAAACGTTACAGGTGAGCATTCAAAAACGCTAAGGGATTCAAGGGGAGAGACTGGGGCCTGCTTTAAAAATCCAAGTTTGTAAAAATTTAGCAGCTCCCTCCCGGGTTGTTGCCCTTGTTGAGTTTTTTTTATTTCCTGGTTTTTGATTTGTTTATTAGTTGAGAAAGTGGGGAAATTTTTTGGAGTATGTTTTTTTTTTTTTTTTGAAAAAATGGTGAGATTAAAAGGAGTTTTAGAAGAGAAAACATTTTTCTCTTTACCCAGAAGCAAGATAGCCCAGTGCTCAAAGTTTTACCCAAAAAATTTTCCCAGGAATATTGGCCCGTCCGCCTAGGACTTTCAAGGTCAAGTTCTCAGTGGAAAAAATTGAAAAAGATTAACTTTCCCAACAAAAAAACTCTCCGAGAGCAGAGAGAGATTCATTCTAAAAAAACTAAAAAGCAGCTTTTGCCCGCATTCTCCACCAAAAATGTCAACGGTTTACGGGCTGGTTCGGCCCAGTTCCGTGACTAGCGGGGCGGAGGTATCCGCAGATCCGCGCCTCCGGAAAAAAGGGAACAGGGGACCCCAAAATAATTAAAAACAGCGGCAACGATCTGAGGAGAAACAAACTAATTTACTAAATATAGTATGGGAATGCAAGATAACGCACTATAATACAATATAATTAAAATTGAAGCTAATAAATCAAATATAATGAGAGAGAGAATGTCCGGAAGGTGGGTAGGCCTCACCACAACGCAGAGGGCTGAGGTGAGATGCGCAGCCCAGTTGAGCAGCTGGGAGAAAAAGGGAGGAGAGCCGATGAAGAGCAGGCAAAAGAAGAGCGCATCAGGTGACCTTGCCAGGAGTTAATCTCGAGACTCTCTGTGACCGCAAAGTCCCCTGGGGAATGTAAGTTCTTCTTCCTCTTCCAGGCAGGTACCCAGAGCTTGAGCATTAAACCAGTTAAACTCCCAGTGCCCCACATGATGTTATGATGTGGAATACCGAAAAACCAAAAATCACAAAACCATGACAGTCCCCGCAAGAAGGAGCGCACCTATGGACACAAGATGACAAGTCTTTAACCCTGTTTTTTCCCTTTACCCATCCCCCTGCCCTGTTTCCCCATTGGCTGGGTACTCCAGGTTTCACAATTTATCAGTTTACGTTTGTTGATTCGTGTGTTATCTGGTGGTCAGTCAGTAGCTATCCTGTTGTTTCCAAGATGTCTCAGTGCTCTTCTTGTCGATTGATATTGGTTGATTGTCTCCGAAGTCTTCGTAAACAAAGAGCACTGGGGGGGATGATGCCAGGCCCTTCAGATGTCTCTTCAGGCGCTTCCTCGGCAATACCATGGCTTGTTCTCTGGTTTGATCTCGTTGCAGGATATTCTTGCAATGTGTGTGACAAAATATACATATATACAGAGCGTGCATTCCTGGGAAGATTTTGGCTAGAGGATAAGTGATGCAAACTATCAGAGATCTTCCCCAAGTTAAGTAGAAGGACTCCCAAAAAGAACTTTTTTGGACAACAGAGATCATGAAATAAAAAATTTATTCCATTTCTAATCGAAATAACATTTGATTCCCACAATTCCCCCCTTTTTCTTTTTTATTACACGTTGATTTCTGCAATTTTTTAAGTTCACTTTTATGATATCCCCTTTTCCACTTCTTTATTTCCCATCTCCTCTAATCCCATCTTTTTCCAAAGTGGGGGCTCCATTGGTGTTTTGTTCAATGTGCTGTCTCGTCAATCACTGTACCAGCCCCTAACGGGGAAACACAGCAACCAGGGCCCAGGGCTCCTGCTACTACTATGAAAAGAGTAAACGGGTACAATCACCCCTTTCCATTCACCAAACCGGACCTCCAACCATCCGTTATAGATTCTATTCCCGATTTTTCTGCCAGTTCTTGGAAGGGTGGTTAAGCCCTTGCAATTTCCTTAGTTATTTGTATCACCTGGGCTGTTTATTGGGGAAGGTCGACAACGGGAAACCCGATTCACTACACTTTTTTTTTTTTTTTTTTTTCACTGTATCAATCTTTGGGATCCTATTTTCCCCAGGCCACCTACTTATGGCATTAACTGTTCTGCCGTTCCCTTTTTGCACTCTTTTGTATAATTTTAATCTCCACGATTTTTAAAAATGTAGTTAATCCAATCTACATTTGTGATCTCACCAGGGACGTGACTCAAAACCCTGCAACCAATTTTGATTTATGCCTTTAAAAAACATCAGGGGACAAACAAGAAGGAAAAGTTTAAATCCCTGTTGCCCACATACCAAACAATTACTGATATAAGTAATTTGCATGGGTTTTTCACAAGAGATATAAAGCTTTACATCAAATGGCTTTGCATTAATCAAATTAACATTTCTAACAATTTAAGAGCCCCATATTCGTCTTTGGTTCACAATTTTAAGGGTTCCAGTGACTTCGTTCCCATTGTATTTTGAGGGACCCTTCTTAACCTAGTATGTGTATACACAATGCTTTTGTTCTTTATTTTTACTGCTTGTGGGGGTTAGCAGAACCTGGAACAGACTTTCCACCTTGATTCCAGGGGCGAATGTGGAAAGACTTGCTTTATAAAATAATCTTTGTTAAAATTTAGTTCAAGCCATAAGGCCTTTGAGTCTAGGTTCCTAGAACGTTCTCTTATTTCCTGAAGGTTTCTTGAGATTACCACATGCTCATTATTTTCTTCCCTTCTGGGGTAGAACTGTTTGACAACCTTAAGGTTTTGTACGTTTTTTGGCTTAACCCCTTTTTGGTTTTGGTTTTTTTTTCTTTTTAAAGAAAGGTTTGGCCGGGTTTTTAATCCCTTTTGGCCTTTTCCTGTGTTTAATTTTTCCTTTTCCCAATGTGTGGCTTTTTATGGCAAATTGGCCAATTTATTTCCATTCTTGCGACCTGTTGGAAATTTTGCAATTTTAAAAAGCCGGGGTTCCCGGTTGAAATTGTTGCCCGGGGACCCCCAAACCTTGGTTAATCTCCTGCCCAGCAAATACCTTGGTTATTTCTTTGGCTTATTGGTCCTGCAAGGAATGCTTTCTGGCCACCCTGAAAAGGGGTATTTGTTGAACTAGCATATACCAAAACCCTCCTTCTTCCTGGCATTCTGAAAAAAATCAAATTTACAATTGTTGTCCTAAAAATTTCCCTTTCCCAACAAGCCCCAACCTAGTTCCTGGACAGGATTGTCAGTTACTTTCTGGTGGCTGTACCCCCATGTTTTTTTATGTTCCCTTAGAACCAATTTCTATAAAGTAATAAAGGGCACAACATGTGTCCATCTGGGTATGTACCCACCTGTCAGGTTGCTCTCTTCCCTTTTAAATCAATAAATTTCTATCCTCTCTACAATATCTTATAGGTTCTGATTAAGGTTCAGATATTTTAAGTTTACCGTCTGGAATTAAAGCCAGTTCACCAATTTCTTTTCCTTCAGCTGCCTGTTTTGCCACCTGATCCACCATCATATTCCCAGTTTCCTGTACAGTGTCACTCTTCTGATGTCCTTTGCAATGTATAACAGCCATGCTGCTCTTTGGTAGATTTACATCATGCTGAATCTGTTTTCCATGTGTGTAAGAAAACCTCGCTCTTTCCAGATGGTACCATGAGTGGGTACCACCTCAAAAGCATATTCAGCATCTGTCCATATATTTAAGGTTCTTGTCAAGGCAGTTATTTCAGTCTTCTGGGCAGAAGTCCCCACTCTTGCTCTTCTTGTCGTATTGATATGGTGATTGTCTCCGAAGTCTTCGTTAAACAAAGAGCACTGGGGGGGATGATGCCAGGCCTTCAGATGTCTCTTCAGGCGCTTCCTCGGGCATACCATGACTTGTTCTCTGGTTTGATCTCGTGCAGGATTTCTTGCAATGTGTGTGACCAAAATATCTTATACACCTATATACAGAGCAATGCATTCCTGGGAAGATTGGCTAGAGGATAAGTGATGCAAACTATCAGAGATCTTCCCCAAGTTAAGTAGAAGGACTCCCAAAAAGAACTATGACAACGGAGATCATGAAATAAAAAATATTATCCAATTCTAATGCAGAAACAACATTTGATTCCCACACTTCTGAATAAACCTACCCTCTTACAGTTGATAGACACGTAATAAAGTGGGCACTATGCAATATCAGTGCAACATGATGGCTGCAGCATTCGCAGCAATGAAGTTAGATTCACAGAATTGCTTTGCATGTGGTTAGCCAGGTCATTTCTGCCGAAATTGCTCAAACAGAAGGGCCATGCAGCCGCCTGGACCAGGGGTATGCACCTGATGCCGCAAAGATTGGCATTATGCAAATCAATGCCACTCTAGATTAGGCGAGGAAGGGCTCCCTCTTCAGGGAAACAGAGGTCAGAGCACACAGCAGGGGCACATGATGACACAAATAGCCCCAGCACCACAATCAAATCCAGTGCCACAGGCGCCGCAGGTTTATACACAAGAACTCATGACGATCCTGGAGTGGATCTGGCCACCTCTGAGCCAGTGACTTTAGATTCTAACCAGGTGAGGGCAGTAGCGACAGGGGTCATGGGACCTTTAGGATATTGGCCGTAGTACTTTGTTGTGTTACGATGCAAGGTTTCTTTGTATTACCCAGAGGTCATAGATGCAGATTTCTTAGGGGAGATTCAATTTATGGTGTGGACGCCAATGCCTCCTTGTCATGGGCCATCAGGCACCTATATTGCACAATGGATATATTTTTATGTGCAATGGGTACCAGTGATTGACAAAGAGAGAGGGGCTGAGGGGCTTGGCTATACAGGTTCCTCACACATACTGTGGGTTCACATTCAGCCAACCCTGACTTGCATGCTAGAGTCAGGGAGTCCATCGCAGAAATTTGAGGTGTCTGGCATCATAGACACTAGGGCAGACGTAACAGTAATTGTCCAAAGTGCCTGGCCATCACATTGGCCCACCTCACAGGTTCATACCACATTAATAGGTATAGGAGGCTAGACTCTCCCTGTACAAAGTGCACATGTGAATCAAGTAGTGGGCCTCAAAGGCAGAAGAGCCTGTGTTTGTGAATCTTTGGGGATGGGACTGCTTCTCTCAGTGGGGACTGAATTTAGGGACAATGTACATTGCTACTCATGGAAGACATCAGATTCTGTGTGGGTGAATCAGTGGCCCCTTAGTAGTAAAAAGTTGCACCACTTGCACGAGCTGGTTTAGGAACAGTTAACAGCTGGCCACATAATTCCTGCTACCAGCCCATAGAACTCTCCAGTGTTTGTGATTAGGAAGAAGAATGGGAAATGGCGTCTGTTGCAAGACTTACGACAAATTAATGCTGTCATGGAGGAAATAGGACCAGTTCAGTGTGGACTACCATCCCCTACAATGATACCAAAAAACTGGTGTTTGACTGTTATTCATTTAAGGGACTGCTTCTTCACCATTCCGCTGGATCCTCATGATGCGCCTAAATTTGCATTCTTAGTTCCCTCCATTAATCCGTCTGAACTGGCTAAACGATACCACTGGACAGTGTTACGCCAAGGAATGAAAAATAGTTCCACTATATGTCAATGGTTTGTAGCAAGGACTCTATCCCCTGAGACTATTTATCACCATATGGATGACACTCTTGTGGCAACCCAGTCAGGGGAAGAGATGCAACATACAATGACCGTAGACCTTGAATGCGTCAGAAGTCAGGGATTAGAAGTGGCTCCTGAGAAAGTTCAGGAGAGCTCATCCTGGAGGTATTTGGGTTGGTGAATTACGAATCAGAACATAGCCTCACAATGTTTAAAGATAAGCATGGAGGTTCGCAGCCTGAATGATATGCAAAAACTATTAGGAGCCATAAATTGGGTCAGACCCATACTGGGCATAACCAACAAAACGTTGCATCCATTATTTCAATTATTAAAAGGGGATGTGACATTAAATTCAAGGCAAACTTCGATGCTGGAAGCACAAATTACCATTAAGGATGTTGCCACAGCAATGTTTAAATGACAGGTTTAGTGATATGATCCAGCTCTCCCCTTTCAGTTGTTAATTCCAGTTTCGAAAACTATCACTACAAGGGTTGAAATGATCACCATCCTCATCACCAGTGGATGACAAAAACTATTGTTGCTGAGTGGGTGGGAGCCTTCAGTGCTTATTTTGCCAGTATCTGTAAATACGTTACAGTGGTTGTTTCAAAGTTCGCTGCTTCTCCAGGTGGCCATGGAAGGCTTCCCTGGAGCACTATCAGTGCATCCACCAGGGCACAGATTATTACAATCCCACTTTTGGTTACAGAATCTTCCTAAATGCTCTCCTATTCTGTTAGATGCATTAACTCTTTACAGATAGATCAGGGAGGATGGGACATTCGATTATTGTTTGTCAGGACTATCAAGGACAGTGGATGTCTGATATTCATTTTGTAGAGGGACCTCCACAGATAGTGGAGCTAGCTGCAGTGGTGCAGGTATTTCAAAAAATGGCCTGACCCTATTAATGTTGTTACAGACTTGATATATGTTACTGGAATAGTCACCAGGATAGAAGCAGCATATTTAAAGGAGGTGTCTAACGAGTGGCTATTTGCATTATTGTATTCCCTTTTGTTTTTGATTAATATGCAAAAGGAGTGTTACTTCATCACGTGTTTGATCTCATACCACCTTGCCTGGACAGTTAATGGAAGGTAACAGACTCGCAGATCAAGTGGCAGGTATTGTGGTTGTGCCTAGTATGTTTGAACAGGTGCAGTTATCGCATACCTTTTTCCACCAAAATGCAAAAGGACTACAGAAATCATTTGGACTTGCACTGAATCAGGTGTGCCAGATAACCACTGTATGTCCTGACTGTCAGCAGATGACACCATCATTGTCTTATGGAGTCAACCCGAGGGGGTTGAAGGCACTAGAACTGTGGCAGATGGATGTCACTCGTGTTCCTGAGTTTGGCCACCTAAAATATACTCATGTTACGGTGGATACCTTCTCTGGTGCAATCACAGCCTCCCCTCATACCGGAGAAAAGGCACGGGACATTTGTAAGCATCTCTTGCTTGCATTTGCAACTATAACATCTGTGGTTTTTGCATCTTATGGGTATTCCACACTCACCCACAGGCCAAGCTATCATTGAATGCACCCACAGCACACTGAAGGCCATATTGCTAAAAAAAAAAAAAAAAAAAAAAAAAAAAAAAGGAAATGGGTGGTGTATCCCCCAACCGAGAAACAGGCCAAAACAACATATGTTAAGTTTTTTGAACCAGTGGCAGGATGAGACTGGACCACCAATAGCTTGACATCTTGCTTCAATGAATGATGAATGAGCGAGTACTCCAGGGAGAGCACTTGTGATGGTTAAGAACTTGGGTTCTGGTCAATGGGAGGGTTCATTTCTGTTAATAACCTAGGGAAGAGGTCATGCTTGTGTTTCCACAGGTGCTGGACCACAATGGGTTCCAGCCAGTCATTAAGCCCTACTTGACTGTACTATCAGCATCTACTGTTGCTTCTTAAGATCCATAACAACCTTCTGAGTATCCTCCCAACCAAAGCCTATAGAGGCAACTGGACTGTGGATACTGCAGCCAATCTCTCAGCATCAAGCAATGCGACAGCTGTTGCAAGAGGGCATCAAGCTCCCTTGCAGGTGTACAAACATTTCCTGTAAAGCAGCAGTGGGCACTATCTTTCCCCATTTTTTAAGAATAATTTGAAAAGTAACTAGGACATTCTTTTGTTCTGAGGTCATATTATTCCTCATAGTAACGCAGTGGCTTACCTTTGTCCAATGAAATGCAATCAGAGCAGTCGAGGATGATGAATCCTCAGGTTGCCGCATTTCTCTCAATACACCCACATTTCTCTCAAGGTGCTCCACATTTTTCTCAACGTGCTCCTGTACAGGTTGCTTGAATTTCTCTCAATGCATCCACATTTCTCTCAGTGTGCTCTACATTTATCTCAACACACTCCAGATTGATCTGTCTTCAACTCAGGTTAAGTTTCAGGTCCCTGTTCATTCTTGCCCCTGTTCGTTCTCTTTCTCATGTCCCTGTTTGGGCACTATATAATTGAAGAATATTAAGATGTTATAATAATGAAATAAGCAAGACAGTTAGGCAAAGCAAGATAAAGAAAATAAATAGGACAATTACCCATATCCTAGGCTCACTTATGAAACTCCAGCAGAGCAGATCTCCAGAAAAGAGATCATTCCCCACTGGTAGTCAGCTCTTAAATGGGTCTAGGAGAGGTGGAGCCAGGCTCCACCCCTTCCTGCAGCACAGGTGAATTGCTTTCACCTGTGCTCCCAGGGCTGACTCATTGCTCACCTCCGGTGATCAATCAGAGGTTCAGGCCATGACTCAGCAGTTCCCATACAGGCACCATTTGTTGCAAAAAGGCATCAAGTTCCCTTGTGGGTGTGGCAAAAGAGGTGTGGACTCTTTCGCTGGTGCAGAACAAAGAACGTGCTTAGAGCCTTTTATACCCACGCAACACATGTTTTCCCATGCAACCAAGACTGGTTACTTATAAGGGCTAGGCGCCTTCTGGGTGTTTATGTCTGGCTCAAGTTATTGTTGAGCTTTACCACTCATTAGCAATACAACCACCTTCTTTATTCCACAGACAACTACCTCAAAATTTTTGATTTCTGGGGCAAAAGCTATGTTCAAAAACTCATGGGGTTAGTTTGATGGGTGGTATCAAGGTTAGGGACTGTAGGTCTAAAAGGTGATGCGGATTAATGTGTTTTTTGTTTTTTTGCATGTTTGTTGGTATATATTCTTTATATTAATAAGGTGATCAACCAAATGCTTGTTGTTCAAACTAATGAAGAAGGGGGATATGTGGAACAAAGTCAGATATTATGATCAAAAGCCCTTGCCCATGAATAAACAAGCTCAGCAGCTACTTGCAGCAGATGTAAACGCATGAGGTGCCTGGTTCATATGTGTGACCAAGGGGTTGTTGCCCAGGTACTACAACTACCCTTCAGGTAGTTGTAGAGAGCAATAAGGTCACCTCTGAGCCTCCTCTTCTCCAGACTGAATAATCCCAGTTTCCTCAGCCTCTCCTCATAAAACCTGTGCTACATGCCCCTCACCAGCTTTGTTGCCCTTCTCTAGACACACTCTAGGGCCTCAATGTCTTTCTTGTAGTGAGGGGTCCAAAACTGAACACAGTACTCGAAGTGTGGCCTCACCAGAGCTGAGTACAGGGGGATGATTACCTCCCTGCTCCTGCTGGCTGCACTATTTCTAATCCAGGCCAGGATGGCATTGGCCCTCTTGGCCACCTGGGCACGCTGTTGGCTCATGTTCAGCTGAGTATTGACCAACACCCCCCAGTCCCTTTCCTCTTTACAGTCATCTAGCTACTTTGCCCCAAGCCTATAGCACTGCATGGGGTTATTGTAGCCAAAGTGCAGGACCCAGCACTTGGCCTTGTTGAACCTCTGCCATTCGCCTCAGCCCAGGAATCCAGCCTATCCAGAACCCTCTGAAGGGCCTCCGTACCCTCAGGCAGATTGATACCACCTCCCAACTTGGTGTCATCTGCAAACTTACTGAGGGTACGCTCAATACTTTCATCTAGGTCGTCAACAAAGATATTATTTCTGCCTTTCATGAACCCGTGCTGGCTGGGCCTGATCCCCTGGATGCCATGCATGTGCTGTGTGATCTCACCCAAAATGATTTGCTCCATAACTTTCCCCGGTACCAAGGTCAGGCTGACAGGCCTGTAGTTCCCCAGATCCTTCTTATGGCCCTTCTTGTAGATGGGAGTCACATCGGCAAGACTCCAATCATCTAGGACCTCTCCAGATAACCAGGAACACAGATAGATGGTGGAAAGCAGCTCGGCAATCACTTCCACCAGCTCCATCAGCACCCTAGTTTGGGGCCTGTCTGGTCCCATAGACTTGTGACAGTCCAGAAGGAGGAGCAGCTCTCTAACTATCTTTACCTGCATCACTGGAAGTATATTTTGTGTACCATCCCAGACTTCCAGGTCAGGACAAAAAGTGCTCTGAACATAACTGATCTGAATATTAAAGGTAGATGTAAAGAAGGTGTTTAGAACCTCAGCCTTTTCCTCATCCACAGTGGTCACATTCCCTGCTGCATCATGTAAAGGATGAAAATTCTCCTTGGTTCTTATCTTACTGTTAATATATTTGTAAAAGGATTTTTTGTTCTCTTTTACTGCAGTGGCCAATCTGAATTCAAGCTGGGCTTTTGCCTAACTTCCTCCCTGCATACCTTAGCAACTTCCTTGTAATCTCCCCTAGTAGCCTGTCCCTTCTTCCAGAGGACATAGACTCTCTTTTTCTTTCAGAGTCTCAACAATAGTTCCCAGTTCATCCACACCAGTCTTCTTCCCCTACGGCTCACCTTATGGCATTCAGGAACAGCCTGGTCTTGCGCCTTTAAGATTTCCATCTTGAGGAGCATCCAGGCTTCCTGGACCCCTTTAACCCTAGGAGCCGACTCTCAAGGAAACCCCTGCAAACAAAGCATCCTGAAAACAGGTTCAAAGCCACCCTCCTGGAAAGTTCGAGATAGCAGTTCGGCCTATCCCCCACCCTTTTTTGACACTCCAAGGAATAAGAGGAATTCTACAATTTCATGGTTCGCCTCTGCCCCTAGGACAGGCCCCCAACCTTTCACATTCTCCCAACCAGTCCCTTCCTCTGTTAGTGAAGAGCAGGTTCTAGCAAGGGGCACCGCCCCGGGTGGCTCTCATACCCGCTGTCTTCCCACACTCTAGAAACCTCCTGGGCCTGCTTCCCTCTTGCGCCTTGTATTAATATTTCCCAAAATATATCAGGGAAGTTTTAAGTCTCCCCAAGAGAATGAGGTGCTTTGTCCAATCGTGGCCAACCTTCCACAAGCTGGCTCATGAATTGGCCCTTCCATCTTTTCAAATCCTGATTAGGCGTCCTGTAACCAGGACCCCCACCCAAGATGCCAACCCCTACGGCCTTCCCCCGATCCTTTAACCCCCAAGACGGGAATCACAGAATTTAAAAGGGGTTGGAAAGGACCTCCAAGGTCATCAGTCCACCCCCCCTGCCAAAGCAGGTTCCCTACACCAGGTACACAAGAGGCCATCCAGGCGGGTCTTGAATACTCCAGAGGAAAGGAGGCTCCTGAACCTTCCCTGGGCAGCCTGTTCCAGTGCTTTGTCACCCTCAAAACCGTAAAGAGGGTTTTGAGGCCAAATTTGGCGGGAACTCCTTATGCCTTTTCGGTTTTCCCGGCCGTTTTCCCCTTGTCCTGCCTCCACAACCGCGGAAAACAGTCCTGGCCCTCGCCACTTCTGGCCCCCCCACCCCTTGGATATTTATGACCTGGATCCGGTCTCCTTCCAGTCTTCTCTTCTCAAGGCTAAAACAGACCCAGCTCAACTAGCCTTTCTTCATAGGAGAGAGCTCCGGGCCCTTCACCATCTTTGGTGGCCCTTTGCGGGACTCTTTCCAAGAGATCCCTGGCTTTTTTGAACTGGGGACCCAAAACTGGACAATTAACTCCAATTGGGCCTTCCCAGGGAAGAGGGGGGAGGGATCACCTCCCTCGACCTGGCTGGCCACGCTCTTTTTTAATGCACCCCAGAATGCCATTGGCCCTCTTGGCCACAAGGGCACACTGGCTGGCTCAGGCCAACCTGTCATCCACAGGACACCCAGGTCCCTCTCCGCAGGCTCCTCTCAGCAGGTCATCCCCAACCTGTACTGGTGCTGGGTTATTCCTCCCCAGTGCAAGACCTTCCTTGCTTTTTGAACCTTCATAGGTTCCTTTCTGCCCATCTCCAGCCTGTTCCAGGTCTCCTGGATGGCAGCACAGCCTTCAGGCGTGTCAGCCACCCCCCACTTGTGTCATCAGCAAACTTGCTGAGGGTGGCCACATCCCCTTATCAGGGTCACTAATGAAGATGTTGAAAAAGGACCAGACCCAGCACGACCCCTGAGGAACACCGCTAGTTTCAGGCCTCCAACCGGACTCCGCCCGCCAACAATGACCCTCTGCGCTCTGCCGTCACCAGTTCTCAACCCACCGCACGTCCACTCATCTACCCCACTTCCTCAGCTTTGTTATAAGGATTCATGGGAGCAGTTCAAATGCCTTGCTGAAATCAAGGTGACTACATCCACTGCTTTCCCCCATCCACCCCAGCCAGAGACAACATCATAGAGGCTACGGTTGGTCAAGCACGACCTCCCCCTGGTGAAACCCATGCCTGACTACTCCTGATAACCTCCTTTTTCCAGTTGTTCTGGAGATGGCATCCAGACAAGTGCTCCATCACCTTTCCAGGGACGAGGTGAGGCTGACGGCCTGTAATTCCTGGGATCTTCCTTCTTGCCCTTTTTGAAGACGGAGTGACTTGGCTATCCTCCAGTCTCAGGTACCTCCCCCATTCCCAAGACCTCTCAAAGATGACAGAGAGCGGTTCACAATCAACCCTGCCAGTTCCCTCAGCACCGTGGTTCATCCCATCGGGTCCCATGGATTTGTGAACGCTGGTGTTGCCCAGGTGCTCTCGGACCACTCTTCCCTGAATACAGGGAAGTCTTTCCATACCCAGACCTTTCACTAACCTCCAGGGTCTCGGATTCCCGAGGGGAGCTTTTTCACTGAAGACAGAAGCAAAGAAGGCATTCCAGTATCTCCCTTCTCAGCATCCCCCGTTACCAGGAACACCCCCGTCACTTAGCAGGGGAGCCACATTCTCCCTAGCCTTCCTTTTACTGTTAACATACTTAAAAAAGCCTTTTTTATACACTCAACTTTATCATTCCCAACCCCAAGCTCTTCCACATCAAAACACTCTTTAATATAAAGAGCCACACCACCACCCTTCCTTCCTTGTCTATCCCTTCTGAAGAGCTTGTAGCCATCCATCACAGCACTCCAGTCATGGGAGTGTTCCCACCATGTTTCACTGATAGCAACTAGGTCATAATTAGCCTGCCGCACAATCACTTCCAGCTCCTCCTGCTTGTTGCCCACACTGCGTGCATTGGTGTAGATACACTTCAGCTGAGTCATCTGCCTCAGTCCCAGCTCAAGCATTGTTCCCCTAGGCTCACCTCTGGTGAGCCCTGTTTTGTCTCCTTTCCCCATCGTAGCTATTTTAAAGCTGTTTCAATAAGCCCCTTTGAGATAGGTGAGTACCATTCACGGACAACAGGCCAGGAGCCGAGTAAAATGACCCACGATCAAAGAACCCAAAGTTTCTGGCTCGACACCAACCTCTGAGCCAATTATTCATTGCTTGTGCTTCCCGAGCACACTCCATGTCCTTCACTTCCCCTGAAGGTATAGAACAAAAGATCACTTGCACTCCCACTCCTTGAACTATTTGCCCTAAACCCCTGAAATCTCTTTTCATAGTTCGCAGGCTTCTCTGAGCGATTTCATCACCGCCCACCTGAACTATGAGTAATGGGAAGTAATCAGTGAACCTAACCAGCTTTGGGAGTTTTCTAGTTATGTCCCTGACCCAGGCCCCAGGAATGCAGCACAGTTCCCGAAGGCTCGTGTCCAGTCTGCATATGGGGCCCTCCATTCCTCTGAGAAGGGAGTCACCCACTACAACCACCTTTCTTTCTTTCTTGACAGAGGCATTCTCAAGGCGTGAAGGTGACCGCCTTGCCTTTGGCTCCCTCCTAGTCAGATCCTCCATCGCCTCCCCACTCACCTCCCCTTCAATTTCCACCATCTCAAACCTGTTGCTTAGTGGGAGCTGGGGAAGCAGGGCGGGCAGGCAGGGGGGGCTACCCTGATGCTTAGTCAGGACTTTTTTCCAACCCTCCTCATCTGTCAGGTCTGTCCTAGTGTGACAGGGCAGGGGGTCAACCACTTTTCTGGGGGTATCTCCCTGGCACCCTTCCCTCTGGCACGACAGCAAGTCACTCCACCAGTTGTTCTCCCGCTCACACTCCCTGATGTTCCTTAGTCTCTCCACCTCCTCCTTGAGCTCCACCACCAGGCTGAGCAGCTCATCCACCTGCTCACACCTCACACAGGTGGAATCCCTGCCACCCTCCCCAGACAGCAGCAGGCTCAGGCAGTCCCTGCAGCCAGAGACCTGAACAGCTACCCTGTGTCTGGGTCACCACAGTCTTCTTGGAATAAGTCCGCTGTCTGGTGGAGACCATGTTTAGGCCGGTGGTCTCGGAGACTGCCAAGAGGAAAGCCAATCTCCTGAGCAAAGAGGAACTACACTTACACTCCTCACCACTTGACCCACCTCTCATACCCACAACTGCAACACCGTATGGGCAGTGCAGGCTATTCTCACTCACTGAACCTTCCCATTCTCAGTGGGCAGCATCAACAGTTACTCACCTGGCGTGCTCCCTGAGGCTATTTAAAGCTCATCACCAGGTGCCAAGGTCAAGGGCGGGTGATGACACGTTCGTAGGGTGTTTAAACTGTGCCGCTAATGTGTCAACTCCACCCCTGCTTGCTCAGCAGCCTGCCCACAAGCTGCCAGCTCCCCAGCACAAGTGTAGCACTGTTGCTGGCATCAAAAAAGCCTTAAAAAGAGCTTTTCTGTTGGCCTTTTTCACTCCAGATCACTTTCCCAGTGTAGTCTTACCTGCTCTGAAGCTAGTCTCTGCAGCAAAGAAGAAGTGGAGGAGGTAGAGGAAGATGCAGGTGAGGGGCCCTCACCAAAACCACCGTCATCGCAAAAGGCAACGGAAAAAACTAAGAGACATGGAGAAGAGAGTGAAGAGGAGGGAGTCACTGTTACAACTACTCGTTGATATCTGAAGATGACTGAAATCCAAGGCTCAAGAAAGGAGTTCACACCATGCCTGAAAGAGACTATTATCTCCTGGTTGGTTCGGTGTTGGGACAATGGGGCCAGTAGCGTGTCTCTAGATGGTAATGAAGCTCGCCAACTAGGAGGCATTGCCAGAGACCCATCTATTGACAGAGGGATTAGTCGATGTTTGGACAGAGACGCCACTCTCTGGGAACGAGTGTTATCAGCTGTGAAGGAAAGGTATCCATTCAAAGACAATCTGAAGCCTGAGATGAAAAAGTGGAATACTGTTGAAAAAGGTATCCAGTATTTGAGGGAAACAGCTGTGGTGGATATGTTGCATGACCCCATGTTTCTTTCTAACGATCCATGCCAAGACCATGATTCTGAGAGAGTTAGGAGTATGTCTGATATATGGTGGAAACTCACAAAAACAGCACCAGAAAGGTACGCCAGTACAATAGCAGCAACGTTTGACAGATACAAGAACAAAAAGAAGACCCCTAGTGTTTTTGAACTGATTATTACGCTTCAGAACTTTGAACAAAAGCTACCTCCACCTCACACTTCCATTTCAGTATTCTCAAAAGTAATAGACAGACTAGATAAAGTGGAGGAGAAATTGTCTCTATTGATTAATCGTGACGAACTTGTAGTAGTATCAGAAACAACTGATGAAGATCAGGATGATCAAAGGAGTCTACTGAAGAAGCTGATCAAACTAATTAAAGGTGATGAACACTCCTCCTCACCTGTATCATCACAAATCATAGAATCATAGTATCATAGAATCACCAAGGGTGGAAAAGACCCACAAGATCACCCAGTCCAACCATCCACCCATCACCAATAGTTCTCACTAAACCATGTCCCTCATCACAATGTCCAAATGTTCCTCGAACTCCTCCAGGGTCAGTGGCTCCACCACAGAATCACAGAATGGCCAGGGTTGGAAAGGACCTCAAGGATCATGAATCTCCATCCCCCCACTACATGCAGGGCCACCAACCTCCACATTTAATACTAGACCAGTTAATACTAGACCAGGCTGCCCAGGGCCCCATCCAATCTGGCCTTGAACACCTCCAGGGATGGGGCATCCACAACCTCTCTGGGCAGCCTGTTCCAGCACCTCACCACTCTCTCTGTAAAGAACTTCCCCCTGGACATCCACCTAAATCTTCCCTCCCTCAACTTAAAACCATTTCCCCTTGTCCTATTGCTACACCTATCATAAAGAGTCCTTCCCCTCCTTTCCTGTAGGCCCTTTAGTACTGAAAGGCTGCAATGAGGTCTCCCCAGCCTTCTTTTCTCCAGGCGAACAAGCCCGCTCCCTCACCTGTCTTTCGTAGGGGGAGGTGCTCCGACCTGGACACAGTACTCCAGGGGGCCTCCCCAAAGGCAGAGTAAGGGGGCAACACCTCCCTTTCCCTGCTGGGCCACCCCTTTCTGTGGGCCCGGTCCATTTGCTTCCCGGCTGCAAGGGCACACTGTGGCTCATGTTAAGCTTTTCATCCCCAACCCCCGGTTTTCCTTGCGGGGCGTCTAAAGACCATGTCAAAGGGCTTGCTCAAGTCCAGGTAAATGACATCGGTTCCTTTTCCCTTTTCCCCAAGTGTTATCCATCATAGAAGCCACCAGTGGTTGCAGACTTCCCCTGGTGAAGCCGTTTGCTGGCTGTCTCGGATCACCCCCATTCCTTCGTGTCAAGCATGCTCCAGGAAATCTTTCATTTTCCCAGGACAGAGGTGAGGCTAAGTATAGTTCCCCCGGTCCTCCTTCCCCTTTTTAAAAATGGGTGATTTCCCTTTTTCCAGTCATGGGACCTCCCACGCCACGACTTTTCAAATATGGGAGAGTAGCAGACCACCTCCCTGGGCGCTTTCCAGCTCCTGACCATCTTTCAGAAAAATAAATATTTCCTCATGTCAACCTGAATCTCCCCTGCACAGTTAAAGCCTTTCCCTAGTCCTACATTGTTCAAAAGAGGCCAACCCCCAGCTCACTCAACCTCTGTTCAGACGTTATAGGAGCAATAGGTCCCTCGGCCTCCTTTCTCCGACTAAACAATCCCAGTTCCTCACGCTTTCCCTTAAACCTATTCCAGACCCCTGTATGGGAACTGCTGAGCACGGCCTGAACCCGATTGACACCCAAGGCAGCAATGGTCAGCCATGGGGCACAGGTGAAAGCAATTCACCTGTGCTGCAGGAAGGGGTGGAGCCTGGCTCTATCTCTCCTAGACCCATTTAAGAGCTGACTACCAGTAGGGAAGGATCTCTTTTGGAGATCTGCTCTGCTGGAGTTTCCTGAGTAAGCCTACGATATGGGTAAGCATCCTATTTATTTTCTTTGTCTTGCTTTGCTTTAACTCTCTTGTTTATTTTATTATTATAATATCTTAATATTTTTTGGTTATACATCCCTCACTAGCTTTGTTGCCCTTCTTTGAATGCACTCCGGGGCCTCTGTGTCTTGTAGTGAGGGGCCCAAAACTGGACACAGTGCTCAATGTGCAGCCTCACTAGGTCTGAGTACAGAGGGACAATTACTTCCCTGTTCCTGCTGATAATGCTGTTTCTTATGCAAGTCAGGATGCTATTGGTCTTCTTAGCCACCTGGGCATACTGCTGGCTCATGTTCAGCTGAGCATAAATCCCAGGTCCTTTTCCTCTACACAGTCTTCCAGCTACTCTGCCCCAAGCCTGTAGTATTGCCTGGGGTTGTTGTGGCCAAAGTGCAGGACCTGGCATTTGTTGTTATTGAATCTCTTTCCATTGGCTTCAGCCTAGCTATCCAGCCTGTCCAGATCTCTCTGTAGGGCCTTGCTACCCCTAGGCAGATTGATACTTCCAGCCAACTTGCGTGTCATCTCAAACCTTACGGAGGGTGAACTTCCAATGCCCCATCATCCAGGTCATCAATAAAGATATGAAGAAGACAGGCCCCAGGCACCGATCCCTGGGGGACTACCATTTTTGATTGGTCACAGCTTGATTTAACTCCATTCACCACCACTCTCTGGGCCAGGCCCTCCAGCCAGTATTTTACCCAACAAAGCATATGCCCATCCAAGCCATAAACAGGCAGTTTCTCCAGAAGAATGCTATGTCAAAGGTGTTACTAAAGTCCAGGTAAACAACATACACAGCCTTTTCCTCATCCACCAAGCGGGTCACTTTGTCATAGAAGGAGATCAGGTTGGTCAAGCAGGACGCCCTTTGTGAACTCTCTTGATAGCTAGGCCGATCCCCTGGTTGTCCCAAAAAAACCACTTGGCGTTATCTCCCTCAAGACCTGTGCTCCATAACCTTCTTGGCACTGAGGTCAGGCTAACATCCTGTCGTTTCCCTAGGATTCCTTACAATTATTCTTGTAGATGATCACACTGGCTTTTGGGACCCTCACCAGTCAACAAGGAGTGTGATACATGATGGGAAAGCATCTTGGCTATCACCCTACACCGATCCTGCAGCACTCTCGGTGGATCTCATCCAGCCCAGATGGCACTTTTGGGAACGTCAGGTGTGTAGGTAATAGGTCTCTACTGTTTACCTCTGAATCGTGGGGGTCTCAGTCTTTCTTTTGAAGAGCCACCAGCCATTTGACCCCTTTACTCTCTAAGAATGAATTTCCAGGGGGGACCTCCCCTACTAGTCTCTGAACTGTTCACCAGATGCCCTCTGGAAATCTAAGAGAGCAGTTTTGCTGTTCCCCCTCCTGCTTCCACAAAGAATCAAAACTCTACATTTTCATTGGTCACTCTGTCTAAGGCACGGCCTCCGACCACCACATCTCCTACTAGTCCTTCTTTGTTTGTGAACAGCAGGTCTAGCAAGGCACCTCCCATGGTAGGCTCACCTACCAGTTACCAGTTGTGCCAGGAAGTTATCATCTTCCAAACACTTGAGGAACCTCCTAGCCTTCCTGCTCTCTGATGTGTCATATTTCCAGCAGATACCCGTCAGGTTGAAGTCCCCAAACAGAACAAGGGCTGGCGATTACGAGACTTCAGCCGGCCACTTACAGAATACTTCATCTGTCTCCCCATCCTGGCCAGGCGGCCTGTAACATACTTCCAGCACAACATCTCACTTATTTACCCTCCCCTTCAACCTTACCCATAAACACTCAAACCTATCATCGCCATCGTTAAGCTCTAGACAATCAAAACACACCCTAACATACAGGGCTACCCCACCACCTCTCCTTCATTACCTATCCCTTCTGAAGAGTTTATAGCCATCCATTGCAGCACTCCAGTCATGGGATTTGTCCTACCAAGTTTCAGTAATGGCAACTACGTCACAGCTTTTTAGCAGCATGGTGTCTTCCAGCTCCTCCTGTTCGTGGCCCATGCTGAATGCTTTGGTATAGATGCACTTCAGATGAGCCCTCGCCTCACCCCTATCCCATTTACTGTTCCCTAGGTCATCTCAGTGGGCCTGTTTATTTTGTCCCCTCTTCCCCCCTCATATCTAGTTTAAAGCCTCCTCTCTACCAAGTTCCCTGTCAGCTTCCTGGGAAAGGATCTGTTTCCCCTTTGGAGAAAGTGATACCTCATTGGACAGGACCTCAGGCCAGGTGCCGAGTAGACCACCCCATGATCAAGGAACCCAAAACTCTTGCGTTTGCACTAGCCTCTCAGCCATGTGTTTATAAGATGGGTTTTCCTGGTCATCTCAGTGTCCTTCCCTGCCACTGTAGGAATACAGGCAAATACTGCTTGTATGCCTGGTCTATCAAGTTGTGCTGTGTCACTGTCAGTCAACTCATCACTGCTGGCCTGAACTATCAAAAAAAGGATAATAATCAGAGGGGTGAATCGCGCTGGGAGGTTTTCTAGAGATATCCCTGACCCGGGCCCCAGGGAGGCAGCCCACAAGCTGCCAGCCCCCTGGCACTGGAACAGTGCTTTTGCTGGTTTCAAAAAAGCTCTAAAAAGAGCTTTTTGGTTGGCCTTTTTGCTTTAGGTCCCTTACCCAGTGCGGTCTTACCTGCCCTGAAGCTGGTCTCAGCAGCAATGCTGAAAATCTCAGCTGCTAAAGGTAAATGCCTTCCTGTTCAAACAAATGACAGTAGTAAATCTATGTTGTGTGCCTTCTTGTGGAGTTCCTTATGTTTGCATGGAGAAGACATGAAGTGGCATAAAAAACCCACTCCTGTACTATGAGCATGGGTGAGAGAATTACAACACAAATTAACCACCAGTGCAATTGCTTCAGTTACTGTAGGTAACCTAAGGACACTGCACTTAGTTGTGGGGGGAACGGCTATCGAGTTTATATTGGAACTGTGTGATTTGATGCCTGGCACATTCAGAACCCACAGAACAGAAATATAAGGCACTGGTGGACACTGGTGCACAATGCACTCTAATGCCCTCGAGTCACCAAGGGACAGAGTCCATTTATATTTTTGGAGTGACTGGGAGCTCTCAAGAACTGACTGTTGGTGGCTGAGATAAGCCTCACTGGTAATGACTGGCAAAAGCATCCTATTGTTTTGACTGGCCCGGGGTCTCTGTGTATACTAGGTATTGATTACCTCAGAAGGGGGCATTTCAAGGATTCCAAAGGGTATCGATGCACTTCTGGAATAGCTGCTATAGACACAGATGTCATTAAGCAGCTGTTTGTTTTGCATGGCCAGTCAGAAGATCTGTCTGTTGTGGGGTTGCTACGAGTAAAAGAGCAACAGGTACCCATTGCCACAAAAACAGTGCACAGACAACAGTATTGCACCAACAGGGATTCCTTGCTCCCCGTTCATAAGTTGATTCGTCAACTAGAGAGTCAGGGAGTGATCAGCAAAACTCACTCGCCTTTTAACAGACCCATATGGCCAATGTAAAAGTCTAATGGAGAGCAGAGACTGACAGTAGATTATCATGGCCTGAATGAATACACCCCACTGAGTGGTGCTGCACTGGGCATGTTAGAACTCCAGTATGGACTGGAGTCAAAAGCAGCCAAGTGGTATGCCACCACTGATGTTGCGAATGCCTTCTTTTCCATCCCTTTGGCCACAGAATGCAGGCCACAGTTGCTTTCACCTGGAGGGGTGTTCAGTATACCTGGAACTGTCTTCACCAGGGGTGGAAACACAGCCTGACCATTTGCTGTGAGTTGATCCAAATTGCATTAGAATGGGATGATGCTCCTGAGCACCTGCAGTATATTGATGATATTGTTGTGTGGGGTGGTACAGCAGAAGTATTCACAAAAGGAGAGTGAATAACCCAAATTCTTCTGCAAGCTGGTTTCACTATTAAGCAAAACGAAGTGAAAGGACCTGCCCAGGAAATCCAGTTCCTAGGTATAAAAGTGGCAAGATGGATGTCATCACATCCCAGGAGATGCGATTGACAAAATCACTTCTGTGTCTCCATCAACTAGCAAGAAAAATATGTTATCTTTTCTGGGCGTAGTGGGCTTCTTGAGAACGCGTGTTCCAAACTACAGCCTCATTTTAAGCCCCCTTTATCAGGTGATGCAGAAGAAGAATTTTATGTGGGGCCCTGAGCAGCAGCCGGCCTTTAGCAGATAGAGGTTAATAGCCCGTTGCTGTAAATAGCCCTGGGCCAGTTACAGATGGAATAGGATGTAAAGAACATCCTCTACATTGCTCCTGCAGAGAAAGGTCCCACTTGGAGTTTGTGGCGAAGAGCCTCAGGAGAGACCCAAGATTGACCCCTGGAATTCTGGAGTCAAGCATACAGGGGGTCTGAGGAGTGCTACACTCCAACTGAAAAGGAGATCTTAGCCATGTATGAGGGGGTTTGGGCTGCTTCCAAAGTATTTGGTTCTGCAACGCAGCTCCTTCTAGCACTTCAACTCCCTGTGCTGAACTGGATGTTTAAAGGAAAGGTTCCCTCTACCCATAATGCTACTGGTGCCACTTGGAGTAAGTGGATTGTGTTGATTATGCAACGAGCTCGGATTGGGAACCTCTTGTAAATACTTGAGCCAAAGATCATGGCATTGAGTGGATTTATCATATCCCTTATCATGCAATAGCTTCTGGTAAAATTGAATGGTATAATGGGCTGTTAAAAACTGTGTTGAAAGCAATGGGTGGCAGAATGTTTAAGCACTTGAATTTGGCAGAAGCCACCAGGTTGCTCAATACTCAAGGATCTACTAATCATGATGGTCCTATCTAATCCAGCTCCCTACATTTTTGTAGAGGGAGATGAAGTCCCTGTAGTACATGTAAAGAGCTTTTTGAGAAAAGCAGTTTAGGTCTTTGCAGCTTCTGGAAAGAGCAAACCTCTCCATGATGCTGTTTTTACTCAGGGACCTGGGTCCTCTTGGTGGATGATGCAGAAAGATGGGGATGTTCAATGTTTACCACAAGGGAATTTGATGTTGGGGGAGTGCAGTCAGTAATTCCGTGTGTGTGTTTACTGCGTGCTCATAAACATTTATTTGTATGTTTGATTTATTAAACATGATGTGGTTATGTGGAATGTCATGGTTTTATCACTTTTGTTATCAGTATTCCTCATAATATCATATAAAGAATTTGGTGTTAAATAGTTCATGCTTCAGGTCCATGGTCTGCCAGTTCTCTGGGTACCTGGTTCTCAGAAGAGAAGAATTATTTACTCCTGAAGACTTAGTTTCATTTGCCTCTTTTTTTTTTTTTTTTTTTTTGCTGCCTGTCTCAGTTGTGTGTGCTCCCTAGACATCTCATCTTCAGCTTTAGTGTAAGGGCTTTGGTTTTGGACAGTCTCTCATTTTATTTATTAGCCTCAATTTCAATTATACTGTATTATTTTGTGTTATCTTGCATTCCGATATCATGCTTAGTAAATTAAGTTTTTTCTCCTTAGATTGTTGCTGCTCTTCTGTTTTTAGGCCCATCTCCTACCTCCTTACCCTTCCCCCTTTTCCCCTTTCCCAGGGCGTGGGTCCATGGGTCCTCCTGCCCCATTTGTCATGGGATCGAGCTGAACTGCCCCAGAACCTTTGACACTGCCAAATGCTTCTTACAATGCTTACATGTTACACCATCCATTGCTTTCAGCGTAGTTTTTAACAATCCATTGTATCATTCTAATTTACCAGAAGCTGGTGCATGATAGGAGTTATGATAAATCCACTCAATGCCGTGATCTTTGGCCCAAGTATTTATATTTATATTTTATATTTGGCAGCTCAATTTACCTGATGGTTACTTTTGTTTTTGTTTTTCTTCAGTAGACTGATTCTTTGGCACATGAGCATCTACATAATGCACCTTTACAACTATGTTGTAAAGGTCTATTCCCCCATCTGAGGAGGATGAAGTCAATGAGGCCTTCTACAAGCAGCTGACAGTAGTCTTGCAATCCTGTGTGCTGGTTCTCATGAGGGACTTTAATTATCCAGATACTTGTCAGGTAAACAACACAGCCAGGCGCACACAGTCCAGAAGGTTCCTGCAGTGCGTTGACGATTATTTTCTTTTGCTGGTGATGGAGGAGCCAGCGAGGCAGGCGGTGCTTCTGGACCTTGTTCTTTCCAACAGGGATAGACTTGTTAGGGATGTGAAGGTTGGGGGCAGCTTTGGATGTAGCGATTTTGAGATGGTGGAGTTCATGATCTTGTGTGGAAGAAGTAATGCGAAAAGTAGGATTGCTGCCCTGGACTTTCCGAGAGCCAAATTCAACCTTTTCCTGGACCTACTTGGAGGTATCTAATTGGCTAGAGTGCTTGAAGGTAAGGGGGCCCATGAGAGCTGGGCAACATTTAAACAGCACTTCCTCCAAGCTCAAGATCGATGCATCCTTAAGAGTAGGAAATCGAGGAAGGGAGGTAGGAGACCTGTGTGGATGAGCAAGGAGCTCATGGATAAGATCAAAGGGAAGAAGTTTTATGTAATAAGGAAAAAGGGCCTGTCCTCTTGGGAGGAGCATAGGAGTATTGTCAGGGCCTGCAGGGAAGCCACGAGGAAAGCTAAAGTTCACCTGGACCTGAAGCTGGAAAAGGAGATAAAGGATGATGATAATAAGTGTTTGTAAAAATATGTTACCAGTAAAAGGAAGATGAGGGATAATGTGGGTCTCCTGCTCAATGAGGGGGTTGTCCTGGTAATGGGGGATGCTGAGAAGGCGGAGATGCTGAACGCCTTCTTTGCTTTGGTCTTTGCATCAAATACTCCCCCCTTGGGACTCCTGGACCCTGGAGGGAAGAGAGAGAGTCTGGAAAATGCAAACTTCCCTCTGGCTGAAGAGAGGGTGGTCCAGGAGTGTCTCAGTGGGATCAATGTGCACAAATACATGGGCCCCAATGGGATGCATCGATGTGTGCTGAGGGAGCTGGAAGAGGTGATTGCCGAACTATTCTCTATCATCTTTGAGAGAGGTCTTGAAGAACAGGAGAGGTGCCTGAAGACTGGAGGGTATTCAATGTCACTCTGGTCTTCAAAAAGGGCAAGAAGGAGGATCTGGGAAACTACAGGCCAGTCAGTCTCACCTCTGTCCCTGAAAAGGTGATGGAACAGCTTGTTCTAGATGCCATCTCCAAACAATTGGAAGAGAAGGCCATCAGGAATAGTCAGCATGCATTCACCAATGGAAAATCATGCTCAACCAAACTTGTAGCCTTCTATGATGTCATCACTGTCTGGGTAGATGGGGGGAGAGCAGTGGATGTAATCTACCTTGACTTCAGCAAGGCTTTTAATACTGTCTCCTGTGACATCCTATTAACAAAGCTGAGAAAGTGTGGGATAGATGAGTGGACAGTGAGGTGAGTTGAGAACTGGCTGACTGGACAAGCACAGAGGGTGGTGATCAGTGGTGCAGAGTCTGGTTTGAGACCTGTGACTAGTGGCATTCCCCAGGGGATGGTGCTGGGTCCGGTCTTGTTCAACATCTTCATCAGTGACCCTGATGAATAATAGTGTCCACTCCCAGCAAGTACGCTGATAATGCAAAGCAGGGAGGAGTGGCTGACACACCAGAAGGCTGTGCTGCCATTCAGCAAGACCTGGATAGACTGGAGAGCTGGGCAGCAGTACACCAGATGAAGTTTAATGAAAGCAAGTGCAGTCTTGCACCTGGGAAGGAATAACCGCAAGTATCAGTAAAGGTTGGGACATGACTTGCTGGAGAGAAGCTCTGTGGAGACAGACTGGGGAGTCCTGGTGGACAACAAGTTGGTGGTGAGCCAGCAGTGTGCCCTGGTGACCAAGAAGGTCGATGGGATCCCAGAGTGCATTAAAAGGAGCATGGTCAGCAGGTCAAGGGAGGTGATCCTCCCTCTCTACTCTGCCCTGGTCAGGCCTCACCTGGAGTACTGTATTCCAATTCTGGGCTCCCCAGTACAAAAAAGACAGGAATCTCCTGGTGAGAGTCCAGCAGAGGGCCATGAAGATGATAAAAGGCCTGGAGCACCTCTCTTATGAGGAAAGGCTGAGCGAACTAGGTCTGTTCAGTCTTGAGGAAAGTAGACTGAGAGGGGATCTGATCAATGTCTGTAAATATCTAAGGTGCAGGAGGCAAAGGGACGAGGCCAGACTCTTTTCAGCGGTCTGTGGGGACTGGACAAGGGGAAACGGCCACAAACTGAAGCATAGGAAATTCCAGACAAATATGTGTAAGAACTTGTTCACAGTAAGGCTGATGTAGCACTGGAACAGGATGCCCAGGGAGGTTGTGGATTCTCCTTCTCAGGAGATATTCAAGACCAACCTGGACACCAACCTCCTCAAACTTGCTGAGGGTGCACTCAATTCCATCATCGATGTCATTGATAAAGATGTTCAAGAGTACTGGTCCCAAGACAGACCCCTGGGGGACGCTGCTCATTACTAGCCTCCACCTGGACATAGAGCCATTGATGACCACCCTCTGTCTGCAGCCTTTCAACCAGTTTCTTATCCATCGAGTGGTCCACCCATCAAACCCACATCCCTCCAGTTTGGAGATAAGGATGTGGTGGGGGACCATGTCATTTACCTGGACTCGAGCAAGGCCTTTAACATAGGTTGCCTTTCCCTTGTCCACCAATGCTGTCACTCCATCATAGAAGGCCACCAGATTGGTCAAGCATGACCTTCCCCTGGTGAAGCTGTGCTGGCTGTCTCGGATCACACGCTCATTCCTCATGTGATCCAGAGCAATGGTCATCCAGGATGATCTGTCCATGTATCTTCCCAGGACACAGAGGTGAGACTCACTGGCTGTAGTTCCCAGGGTCCTCCTTGCTCCCTTTCTTGAAATGGGAGTGACGTTCACCCTTTCCCAGTCATCTGTGTACCTTCACCTTGAACAGCCATGACTTATCAAATATGATGGGGAGAGGCTCAGCAACCACCTCAGCCAGCTCCTTCAGAACCCTGGGATAATCCTAGGGGTCAGCCATGGATCTCTCCTGAGGCTCTTTGTCATGGAATCAAAGTGGGGCCTCTCTCTTCTGCAGCATTGTAGAGGGTGTTCTTTACATCCTGCCCCATCCATACTGGCCCCAGGGCGATGGCACGGGCTATCTCCTGTTTCATTTGCTCAAAAGCCTGCTGCTGCTCTGGTCTCCATGTAAAATTAGTCTTCTTCCTCATCACCTGATAAAGGGGACTGTATGGGAACTGCTGAGTCAGGGCCTGAACCTCTGATTAGTCACCTGAGGTGAGCAATGAGTCAGCCCTGGGAGCACAGGTGAAAGCAATTCACCTGTGCTGCAGGAAGGGGTGGAGCCTGGCTCCACCTCTCCTAGACCCATTTAAGAGCTGACTACCAGTGGGGAAGGATCGCTTTCTCTCTTTGGAAGATCCACTCCACTGGAGTTTCCTGAGCGAGCCCACGACACGGGTATGCCTCCTATTTATTCTCTTTGTCTCACTGTGCCTAACTGTCTTGCTATTCCATTATTATAACATCTTAATATTATTAAATTATAAAATATTCCTTTATATAATTTCCATTGATTGTACATTTGGCGAGCCAGGCAGGCAAGCCTAATATACTAAAACTTACACTATGTCCTTTCTTTGGAATGTCTGTAAATGGTTCAAGGGGGAGAACACTACCCCCCTCGATAAAATAATTCCAGGGCAGATCGCAGGATTTGTGGGATCCCCTTATTATGAATTGGCAACTATCATTGAAAAATGGGGTCCCCTACGTGTTGTGGGAAGTGTTTCCCCATATCGCCTAGCGGATTACTTTCAGGGACTAGGCAACGATATATTAGTCACTAGAGAAAGACAATTAGTGGCTTCTGCAGTGGCATGGCCGCTATTAAATGCTTTAAACAATGCCGAAATAAGGAACAATACTTTAGTGAATGAAAATGAACTTCTAAAAGTTCGTATCGAAAAGCTAGAACAGGAACTTGGCCTATTAACAGGAAAAAAAAACCATTTCACATCTGCCAATAGGTCAAGTTCGTAGGAGTTTCAATAAACAGTGACCAGCTCCGAATCAACGGAGTTTCGTTGATCAGGAAAATAATCTAAATCGGATCTTGAAACTCCCAATTTTGATGGATGCACTAGAAGTCCGTCCTGTTAATAACACAAAAAACGAAAAAGTACAGGACAGACTGGCAGGGGTGCCGCCTGATCAGTGGCCCCCCTGCTCAAACACACTTGCAACTACTGCCCGACCATACACGGCAACAGAAACTAATGGACTTAGTCCAACGATTCCAGCAGAAACCTGGAGAAAGTGTGCCGGCTGGTTTATTAAGACTGTGGGATTGTGGGGCAGAAAGTGTTCTGGGTGAATGGCCCCCGAAATAAGCCAAATTGGCCACAATGACTATCCATCCTGCTCTTAGACAGAGATTATATGCAGGTAATCAATATAATGATGAAAACCATTCTTAATAGAAATGGTTTAATGGCAGCCTGCCGTAGGTATGGCCCCATAAATCTGATATTCCCCTTACATACAGGCTGTGGTCCTCCATGGAGGATCTTCAAAATTACATCCGTGAGCTAGGTGTAAGGGAAGCAATTTATGAAAGATACCTTTGATGGCCCGATTTCTGGTCAAATTCAGCGGGGATGAGAGACCTAATTCTACAAAAGCCCCCTCCCATCTGTATGGCACTCTGGTCTCTAATTAAATAAATCCCCTGGTGGCCCTCAGAAGCATTGTCCAGCAGGCTGCGCAGTTAGTGGCTGACCTAGGAGAGACAGAAACGCCCTGCGGAGTAGGCGCAACAATTAGGACACAGAAGAAGCCGAGGTCCCTTGCCGGTGACTAAAACCAAAATGCCGGCTACTCGAGCTCCCAATCGGGACCCATAAGGGTCTCCCGAAAACAAATGTTTAATGACTTAATTCGGGCTGGGGTCCAATTTTGCTAAGATTGACGGCCAGCCCAACCATGTCCTCCTCCAAACTTGGAAAACAATTAAAGGACAACCAAAAATTTCCAAACCTACCCTAAGAAACCAAGGGTAAGGGTTATAAATGAAAGAATGCCAACAATGACGTGGAACTTAGAGGATTTCATTGTTCCTAATAGGAAAAAAAAGCCGCCTCCAGGTGTCTCGGGCTACAATGCCTGAGCCACCGGAAGCAAAAGAATGACATGGCTCAACTCATGGCGTGACGTGGGATGTTTAGTCCCCCCTAGGGCCTCCAGATGGGACCGGAGGCCTATGTAAATTAACGATTTATTGGTCCCGGAAACAAACAAAGGGTTATGGCATTGGTAGACACTGGAGCGGAAACATCAATTGTTTATGGAAGATCCAACCAAATTTGATGGGGGACAGAATGATGATTGGTGGCTTTAGGGGACAGACTATTCCTGTCACCCAAACATGGTTAAAACTGGGGGTTGGGCGTCTCCCACCCCGGGAGTATAAGGTATCTATTGCCCCAGTCCAGGAAGTACATCTTGGGCATAGTATTCTATGGGGTCGTCTCTCCAGACCAACTGTGGGAGAGTTCAGACTTGGAACAGAGGATGTATCAGTTATCCGGGCGGTGCAGGCAATACTAAGAGGCCATGCGAAACATGGGCCTATTGGCCTGGCCGGAACTGCGCCGGATTATAATGTAAGACAGTAACAGACTCCTGGGGTGGGCAAGATGAAATATCGAGAACGGTGCGGGGAAATTACAAAAAGTGGGCATTATAAGACCTGCACAACAGCCCATATAATTCCCCATATGGCCAGTGCGGAAGTCGGATGGCACGTGGAGAATGGACAGTGGATTACAGAGAATTAATAAGGTCACGCCGCCTATTCATTCGGCCGTACCCAATATTGCCTCCCTAATGGATACTTGAGTAGGGAGATAAAACCTATCTTGTGTCCTAGATCTAGCAAATGCGTTTCTTTCAGTATCCCAATTGCTGAAAGGAATCGCCAAGATCAATTTGCTTTACGTGGGGAGCAGGCAGTGGACCTTTCAGGTTCCGGCCAAGGGGTCGTGCATTCACCAACGTATTGTCACAACTAGTGGGCGCGTGGACCTGGCTGGATTGGAAAAAAACCTGATGATGTTAACTTGTCATTATATTGATGATCTCCCTGCTGGCATCCGACTCACTGGAGGAAGTAGGGCAGGCGGCAGATTCATTAACTGCCTATTTACAGGCAGAGGGGATGGCAAAAATTCCCAAAAGTGCAAGGTCCCGGGCCTGTCTGTAAAATTCCTGGGGGGGGTTTGGTCAGGAAAGACAAGTACTACCCAGTGCCTGTCATAGATAAGGTTCAGGCGTTCCCAGTCCCTACAACATCGAAACAGCTTGCCAAGAGTTTCTAGGTATACTGGGTTACTGGTGTTCCTTTATACCTCACCGAGCGCAGCTGCTAAGGCACTATAATAGACTCACAAAAAAGGGGCAGCTAGGGACTGGGGGGAAAACAGAACAGGATGCTTTCCAACAGGCAAACTGGCAGTTAAACAAGCCCAGGCATTGGGTATATTCGATCCTACCCTCCCAGCTGAATTGGATGTTCATGTTTACTCAAGATGGCTTTGTTGGGGCCTGTGGCAACGCCAGAGTTTCGTTCCGGACCCCCATTGGTTTTTTTGGTCTCAGGTCTGGCCATGGAGCAGAAGAAAGATATAGTATGATGGAAAAAAACAGTTATTGGCTGCCTATTCAGCTTACAGGCAGTAGAGCCAGTAACCCAGACGGCTGAAGTTATAGTTAAGACCACTCTGCCAGTTCAGGGGTGGGTGAAAGAATCTGACCCCCTTCCTAAGACAGGGGTGGCCCCAAGCACAAAACAGTGGCACGATGGTCGCTTACCTCAGCCAAAGGAGCAGTCCGTCTTCATCAACCCTTAAAAGAAGAGCTTCAGAAGATCCTAGGTCCGGTGACCTATCCACTGGGATGCACCAAAAAGAAATACTGGTTGCTCCACCAGGCAAGTCCTGTTCAGGAGGGGAAATATCCTATCCCTGAAGATGCCTGGTATACAGATGGGTCCCACAAGGGCAACCCGAGCAAGTGGAAGCGATTAGCATATCCATCCTCCGACCGAGACAATCTGGTTTGACGAGGGGGGATGGTCAGAGCACCAATGGGCGGAAACTGGAGCCATGGTGGATGGTTATAACCAAGGAACCCGGTGATGGGTATCCTGAATATCTGTACAGACAGTTGGGCTGTGTACGTGGGGCTCACTCTTTGGATTGCCAGTGGGCCACCCAGGAATGGACTATCCAACGCCCGACCAATCTGGGGGCAAAGACATGTGGTTAAGACATATGGAAAACAGTCAAACACAGGACTATATGTGTTCTACCATGTTTCTGCCTCATAGCCCCACAGTCACCGGGAAATGATGAAGCTGGACAAACGCCTCGCCCGAGTTCGATTGATTGAGAATTCACCATCTGAGGAACATCGCCCGTTGGTTACATCAGAAGCTACGACATTGCGGGACAAAGACAATGTGGGCGCTGAAGCATGGGGACTGCCATACAACTACCTGACATCGTCCAGGCATGCCCAGGATTGCGACGCTTGCTCTAAGATGAGACCGAGATCATTGCCCGAAACGACAGCCCATCTTGCTAGAGGACACAATCCTCTCCAACGATGGCAGGTCGATTACATTGGGCCCCTTCCTCGGTCTGAGGGGCGAGATAGGCCCTACCTGCGTCGACACTGCAAGTGGGCTACTGCAGGCCTACCAGTAACCAAAAGCAAACCAGGCATACACCATCAAGGCACTGACTAAACTGATGTCTGCCTACGGACACCTCAAGTCATCGAGAGCGACCAAGGGACTCATTTTACTGGTGCAACGATACAAGCGCTGGGCAGAAGAAATAACATCGAAATGGCGATTCCACCTGCCAATATAATCCAAACGGGGGCCAGGCCTCATTGAACGTTATAATGGATTCTTGAGGCTGCCCTGAAGACAGACTCCCAGCCCTGCAGGGGTGGACAAAAAGACTGTTGAATCCTTGCGGGACCTGAATGAAAGACCCTGAGACGCAGACCCCAGTGCCCTTGAGAATGCTGGCAGACAACATGGGCCACCCTGCTTTAGGATCCAAATTACGGGCACTGATTATCAGGTAAGACCCCAGATTGGGTAATGAAAATAATATTCTGCTCCCTGCCCTGAGAATTTAGAACCAGGCACCCATAGAAACAATGGCCTTGGAAAGGTGCAGGTAGGACCCAAGTGGTGGTGGCCTACTTGCACCTTGGGGGGAGATTGTTTGGAGGTGGGAGGGCTCAGTGTCCCTCCAGTAATAGGTACATGGCCTGCTGATATTGTTGGTCAGCACTCTGATCTTCTTGCTAAAGGGAACCCCCATCATGTCCCTTAGGCAGATCAAGGACCCTCCTTTGGTGCCTGACATAGTTATGCAGCCACAGATATCTGGCCAGAAGGTGTGGTACAGGCGGCCGGGACATGGCCCCAGTACAAAGCGAAGTGTTGACCCAGGATAGAAATACGGCCTGTATCTTTGCCCTGGAGAGCAGACCTTTCCCTCCTGGTAACCCTTGAAACATCTGGTTATACTCCCCGTGAGTCTTTCGAGCCTTCAGGATCACCGGAAGGAACGAAACCATCAAAGCGTTCCAGTGTTACAGTCCAGATCACGTGTGACAACCCGTGTGGCCTATATGGGACGATGGAACATGAGACAGACCTGCACCTGCGACCGCATGCCTCTAGTAACTTCATCGAGGCAACGGCCATACAAGAATATCAACGTTCACCGATCGCCACTTGTCTTGAATTGTACCAACATGCGTCCGTGGAAATTGTTATAAGCGTCGTGAATTAGTGGGTCCTCTGTATTAGGAAAAGCTTACCCATTAGTCAGCCGATCATTTGTTCATGCCATGAAGGGGTGGAGTGTATGGGAACTGCTGAGTCAGGGCCTGAACCTCTGATTAGTCACCTGAGGCGAGCAATGAGTCAGCCCTGGGAGCACAGGTGAAAGCAATTCACCTGTGCTGCAGGAAGGGGTGGAGCCTGGCTCCACCTCTCCTAGACCCATTTAAGAGCTGACTACCAGTGGGGAAGGATCTCTCTCTCTTTGGAAGATCCACTCCACTGGAGTTTCCTGACCAAGCCCACGACACGGGTAAGCCTCCTATTTATTCTCTTTGTCTCACTGTGCCTAACTGTCTTGCTATTTCATTATTTTAACATCTTAATATTATTAAATTATAAAATATTCCTTTATATAGTTTTCATTGATTGTACGGGGGCTTACAATGAAGCTGCAGTTTAGAACATGAAATGTTCAGTAAATGCCATAGTAAATATTTTAGAAGGCTTATAATTGAATATTTCTATAGATATTTGGCTGCCTGGTTTGCCAAAATGTAAAGCAAACAAAGGCGATAAGAGTCTTTATTTGAGACACAGGTGCTACAGAACGAGATATCAAAGAAAGAGGAACCAACTCACCTTTCCCAGCAACAGCCTGGAAAAAAGGGTGAGCTGAGGAACGCAGCCCTCTTCAGTTTGAACTTTGGTGTGCTGCGAGAAGGAAGTAAAAGGCAGGGGGAAACGTGCACACAGACTCAAACTGCATACACGCTCCTGGAAGCACTGCTGAGATGGGGGGAGAGGATGGGGTGCCCCCCTGCTCCAGGCACTTATGTGATCACATACTGGTTCAGGCTGTGATCTTGGAATTCCACTGCACTCCACCCCTTCGCTGCATGAACCAATGACTGAGCAGGTAGGGGGTGAGCTCCTGCAGTTGGGTGGCTCAGAATACAATGTACATTGCACCTGCCTCAATGTAGAATGTTAAGGCATTAAAGGCAATTAGCAGTTTTTCTGCAGTTCTGTTGGGCCAGTACTTGATGTTCTTTCTCGAGGCATAACTTCTTCGAGAATCAGTAGCAGTTCTGATTCATGCTCACCAGTTCTCAAAAGTTCAGCTGTCTAACATAGGGTGTCACAATGTTTCCTCATGGACTCTGGCATGTGCTGAAGTGATGTTGCTAATGCTTGCTGTCCTGTGGGACTCCTAGGGGAGTAAAAGAGATGTTTAATAGGTATGAGGAGGGCTAGGTCTGTCCTCCATAGTAGGAGGCAGGCTGTATTTTGGTCTTGAGTCAACACCTCAGCCTGTATTGGGGTATGTCTTGGCCTTTGATACTGTCATGGTTTTGTGGTTTTTTTTTTTTTTTTCAATATTCCACATCAAAACATCATGTACTGGAATTGAAGTGTTAATGCTCTAATTCCGTAATGTATAGGTATAGGCATGTGGAAGTCATGGGATCTGACCCTTCCGGGTGGGGCGGTCTCTTACTGCCTGGCAGTGGGTGCTGGAGGGTGCTTTCCTAGCCGTTCCCAAGCTTTTTTCAGGTTTGACTCGGTCTCGGAACTCTCTCTCTCATATCTTATTTGATTTATTAGACTCAATTTCAATTAGATTGTATTATATTGTATTATTTTTGCATTCCGATATCATAGTTAGTAAAATAAGGTTTTACCTCCATAGATTGTTGCCAGCTGTTTTTTTTTTTTTTTTTCCCCCTTCCTTCCTTCCTTTTGTGGGCCAGGGGGGGTGGGGGGCAGGGGCCTACTGGCCCCCTGTCACGGGCATAAACTGATCTAGTTAACTCCGTGACAGATACCACACCCTTTGGCCTGATATCTGTGGCTGAATCACTATATCAGGTACTAAAGGGGGGGGGTTCTAATTTGCCACGTGGACATAATTGATGTCCCCTTTGCAAATGAAAAACAGGGGTGTCAACTACTCCCTCTGCTGGACATGCACTGATTACTAGAGAGTTTACTGATTCTCGAACCTCTATCTATCGCCCCCCCAAGGTGCAAGGAATCCACACCATTTTGGTTCTACTTGCCACCTTCCAAGGCCTTTACCTTGTGTTCCTGGGTGTAGGTCCGCGGGGCAGGGGGAAAGTAGAAGTTTATGGTGCCACTTGTTTTGAGCAAGGTTTCCTTTGCCTGTAATTTGTATCCTAAGCGGGGAGGCCCTAGTTGTTGCAAACCGTTTCTTAAAGCACTGGGTTGCCAATTCCTTTGGTCTCTCATTCAGTCTACAGGGTTTCATAAAGCCTTTGATTCCACCCCTGCAAGGACTGGTTGCCTTCAAACAGTTCAGGTCCCCTTTTAAACTTCTATTAGGCCCGCTCTGGATTATAGGGCAGGTGAAATCCCTTCGATTTTGTTTTTTTGGCCCACTTTTGCCACAGTTGCACCTGTGAAATGTGTCCTTGGTCACTCTTGATGATTCAGGAGTCCCATTGATGCCACAACCTGTTAGGCTTTAATGACATGGCTTAGTTTGCCTTTGTACGGAGGCTTGCATCAACCCCTCGCTGTATCAAAAGGTTAGGGATATCTGTCCTTCCCAGATTGGGAAGGGGAAATATAAATTGATCTGCCTGCTTGAATGGGTTCTGTCCTCTAGCAATTTGGTGTGTTGGGGCAGAGGTCTTGGTCTCATTTGGAGTAAGCATCATAGTCCCACAGCCTGGATAATATTGGTAACTGTAAGGCGCCCCATGCTTTTAGTTTGGCCACCTGGTTTTCTGTCCTTCATGCCGTAGTTTCTGATGCAGCAAGGGGGACTATGTCTTATGGACGTACTTTTAGCCATCAAACTTGATCCGTGTGAAACTTCATCATTGCCCAGCGCTGCAAGGATTGATGTCCGGACATGGTCGCTCATACAGTCCTATGCCAACCCGTTCCATATATCAACCCACCCTTCTTTGCCCTTTAGTGTCATGGTTTTATGATTTTTGTTATCGGTATTCCAAACATAACTTCGTGTAGTGTACTGGGAGTTGAAGTGTTAATGCTCCGGTCTGGGCACCTGTCCAGAAGTGAAAAAACTCATCCCCAGGGGGCTTTGCGATAAGAGGGGAGATATACCCCTGGCAAGGTCACCTGATGTTTGGGCCCTCTTTAGGCTCTCCCCCTCCTTCTCAACCCGGACGCGCTCACATCAGCTTTATGGTGAGGGCCCACCTTTTGGGGAGACTCCTCTCAATATTTGATTTATTACTTTAAATTTCATTATATTGTATTTACAGGTGCTATTTGCTTCCTATATTTAGTAAATTAGTTAAATTTCTCAGATCGTTGTGTGGTTTTTTTTTTTTTTTTTTCAATTTATTTTGGGGGGTCCCCTGTTTCCGCCCGGAGGCGTGGATTTTTGAAATCCTCCGCCCCACAGCACGGAACCGGGCCGAACCAGCTTGTAAAACAGTTGAATTCTTGTTGGAGAATGAGCAAAAGTTTTTTTATTTTTTTTAGAACAAATCTCTCTTGCCTCGAAAGGCCCGTTGGGAACGTTTATTTCTGTCCAGGTGCTCCCGAAAAACTTGACCTTGAAAGTCTGGCGGACTTTGAGCACCTTTACTTCGAAAGAGAAAAAAAAAAAGTTCGCCTCAAAAACCTGTTTGCAGAGGGACGCTGATTTTACGAGCTTGTGATTTTTAAGAGACTCCCGTCCCCTTGAACCCTTGCAGTTTTTTGAATGCCATCTGATAAGTTGTTAATCTCCCTGAATGACTACTCTCTTTCATCGATTTGAATTATCATATTTTGAGGAAGCCCTTCCCCCGAACCAAGAATACGGTGGAGGGAGTGGGAGAGGCTTGGTGAGATTTAGAGGAGGGGCTCTTTGGTGTCATGGAACTTCACTCCGAAACACCTGAAACCCTGAGAGCTTAAACATGTATTTTGAGATAGGAATGTTGTGGCCAGGCAGATCTGGGAGGCACAGAATTGGGGGCCTGGTAATGCTTATCGGGCCTTCTTCAATACTATCCCATTGCTACAAAAACGGTGCCACAATGGGCAGTACCGCACCAACAGGGATTCCTTGCTCCCCATTCCTAAGTGATTGCAACTAGAGAGTCGGGATGATCAGCAAAACTACCGCCTTTTAACGCCCCATACGGCCATGCGTAAAGCCAATGGGAAGGAGGCTGACGGGGGATACCGTGGGCCTGAATGAAGTCCACCCCGCTGGTGCTGCTGTGCTGGACATGTTTTAGAACTCCAGTTGGACTGGAACAAAAGAGCCAAATGATGCCACCTTGACATTGTAAGCCTTTTTCTCCATTCCTTTGGCCCAAAAGAAGTAGGCCACGTTTGTTTACCTGGAGGGGTTTTCAATACTTGGAACCTTTTCCCCAGGGGTGGAAACACGCCACCTTTGCCATGGGTTGATCCAAACTGCATTGGAACGGAAGTGTCCTGGACTTGCGTACATTATGTAGTTGTGTGGGCGATACAGCAAAGTCGTCTTCCAAAAAAGGCAGCGAATAATCCAGATTCTTCTGGTGCTGGTTTTCATTAAGTGAAGCAAAGTGAAAAGGCCTGCTCGGAGATTCATTTCCGGTATAAGTGGGCTGGGCGTCGTCACATCCCGACAATTTGATCACAAAAATCACTGCCATGTCTCCACCCACTGTAAAAAGAGCACAATCTTTTTTGGGTGTAGGATGCGGGGCCCTGAGCGCAGCGGCTTTTGAAAGATTTAAACAGGAATTGCCCCGTGCCCGTGGCCTTAGGGCCAGTACGGACGGGCGGATATAAAGAACATCCTCTTACCTGCGCGGAGAGAAAAAAGGGTCCCACTTGGAGTTTTTGTGGCAAAGGGCCTCAGGGAGACCCGAGGGCCGACCCCTGGGATTCTGGAGTCGGGGCCCCCACAAGGGGTCGGAAGAGGGGCTACTGCCAAACTGAAAAAGGGAGATCTTAGGCCGGGTATGGGGGGTTGGGGGGTGTTCGAAGTGGTCGTTTACTGGAACAAAGAGCTCCTTTCTGGCACCTCGCACCAGTGCTGAACTGGATTATAAAGGGAAAGGTTCCCCCCCCATCACGCAACTGATGCCCACTTGGAGTAATGGATGCGTTGATTGACACCGAGCGCGGATTGGGGAACCTCGCCGTCCAGGAACCTAGGGCATCTGGGACTGGCCGAAGGTAAAAGTTTTGGAAACACCAAAGAGAAGAAGTATCCGAGCTAAAAGAGGGGCCCCCCACCTTAAAGAACCCTTGGAAAAATGAAAAAGGAAATATGCCCTGTTCACTGTGGATCCTGCCGTATTGTGGGAAAGCATGAAAGTGGAACTGCTGTTGGAGCCCCACACACAAGTTGCAAAGAGGCCACTGAAGGGAAAAAAAGAGAATCAACCAATTTGCAGAGGTAAAGGGGTCCATTGGCCTTTGATTGCTGAAGGGAGAAAATGGCCATCTTTATCTTTACACTGACTCGTGGATGGTGGCAAATGCTCTTGGGGGGGGGGTTAAGCAGTGGAAGCAAAACTGGCAAAAAGGTAAACCCTCTGGGCTGCTGAACTGTGGAAAGATATTGCTGCCCGAATAAGAATTGGGTGAATACGCCAGTAGATGCCATGTGCCCAAGAATGGCATAAGAACACAAAAACCACCAGGTGGACCGGCGCAAAATTGAGGTGGCTCAGTGACCTGGACGGAAACAAAGGTGAATTTTCTGCTCGGTGGCCCATGGGACCTCGGGCCTCAGGGGAGAGATGCAACATATAAGTGGGCAGGAGACCGAGGGGTGGACTTAACTTGGATGCTATTGCACAGGTTATTCATGACTGTGAAACATGTGCCATAATCAACAAGCCAAAAGAGTAAAACCCTTCTTGGGGAGGACGATGGCAAAATTAAATATGGGAGGCCTGGCAGGTGATATTACACTTTGCCACAACCCACAGGGAAGGTAGTGCTTACCATGGTGGAGGCAACCACTGGTGGCTTGAAAATACCCGTGCCCCATGCCACCGCCCGGAACACACCTGGGCTTGAAAACAAGTCCTGTGGCAACTGGCACCCCAGAAAGAATTGAGTCGGAACAATGGGACTAATTTTAAAAACATCTCATAATAATTGGGCCAAAGATCATGGCATGGAGTGGATTTACCATATTCCCTACCAGCACCAGCCCTCTAGTAAAATTGAAACGATACAAGGGTTGTTAAAAAACTATGCCGAAAGCAAGGGTGCGGAACATTTAAGTGCTGGGAGAAGCATTTGGCAGAAGCCACCTGGTTAGTCAATACCAGAGGATCTATCAATCGTGATGGTCCTACCCAATCCAGTTCCCTACATACCACAGAGGGAGATAAAGTCCCTGTTGTACATGTAAAGAGCATGTTGGGAAAAGCAGTTTGGGTTCTTCCAGCTTCTGGAAAGGGCAAACCTCTCCGCGGTACTGTTTTTGCCCAGGGACCTGGGTCCACTTGGTGGGTAATGCAGAGAAACGGGGATGTTCAATGTGTACCACAAGGAAACTTGATGCTGGGGGAGTGCAGACAGTAATTCTATGTATATGTATATAGACGTGTGTGTGTGATGCATTTTTAATCTTTGTTTTGTTTGTATATGTATGTGTGTATATATATATATATTAAGCATGATGTAGTGATGTAGAATAAGGGGTGGCATGTCATGGTTTTGGTTTTTTTTTGATTTTCAATATTCCACATCAAAACATCATGTACTGGAATTGAAGTGTTAATGCTCTAATTCTACGTACCTATCCCTATACATTACGGAAGTCATGGGATCTGACCCTTCCGGGTGGGGCTGGTCTCTTACTCCTGGCAGTGGGTGCTGGAGGGTGCTTTCCTAAGCCGTTCCAAGCTTTTCCAGGTTTGACTCGGTCTCGGGAAACTTCTCTCATATCTTATTTGATTTATTAGACTAATTTCAATTAGATTTGAATTATATTGTATTATTTTGCATTCCGATATCATAGTTAGTAAAATAAGTTTACCTCCATAGATTGTTGCCGCTGTTTTTTTTTCCTTTCCCCCTTTTTTTTTTTTTTTTTTGGGGGGGGGGGGGGTGGGGAGGGCAGGGGCTATGCCCCTCCTGCCGGGCATAACTGATCTGGTTAATCCTGACAACTGAAACCAGGCTTGAAAACAACTGTGAATCAGAATGATTGGGACGTGGCTTCTTAATGTTTGGTATTGCTTTGTAACTTGTTTGTATGCAAAAAGCACAGTGTAATGGTTGGTGTGTGTTTTTTTTTTATTTTTATTTATAATTAGACTGAATGTAAATAACGGTTTTGTTCCAATGCGGAATCTATGGAGATAGCTATTTTAAAATGTATTATAGCACTAAGAAAACCTGGAAAGGAATCCCGGCAAAGGGGTGACCAATATTTATAGAATGATTAAACTTCTTTCATCCCACTAATAGGAATTTTAAAATATGACCATGCGCACCGAAAAAAGGCCTGCAAGAGAGTTACCTTGATAGTTTTCTGTTTTGCAAGCAGGTGTTCCACTTGAGCTCTGTATCACGAACTGGCCATGCAGATGCAGTGTACAAATGGAAAATACCCTTTGGACCCTGAGAAGAATAAAAGAAAGAGAGAATCTGTGATGGGTAAGAGAGGAAAAGTGCACTTTGAAGCAGGGGACACCCTGATGGCACTGCCTATCGCATTCACCACGACCATGTTCTTTCTCTTTTTCTGCAGGTTGTTGGTCCTCGAGGGTAAGTAATAATGCCCCTAGTTCTATCTGGCATGCAAAAGTTGCCCGACTATTAATTCTTTACTAGCCCAAAGGCATAATCATGAGCGCTCTAAAAGCATCTGTTGTACAAATCTTAGTGATCTTTCAAAATCAATATATCAGAATACATTAAAGTTGAAGATCTCTTTCAAGGCAGTGAGAGATTTATTTCCAGGTTGCAGAAAGTTGGGCTGCAGACCAAACACGTGTTTGTTCTTTTTAGTAGGTTAACAGTATTTCTTGTCATGATAATATGTTTGCCTTGTCACCTTTCTCACACTTATAGTATCGTCAGTCGAGGCCTTGATTGAGTTATAATGATTGCATTATTAATATAATTAGTGTTACTATTTTATAGTATGGTAGAAGTTTGTGAATAAACAAAAAAGGAGGAATTGTGGGAACGTAAGAAAAAAATGTTCAGAGCAGCAGCTGTGGAGCAAGATAAGCGGCATGAGAACCAAGGACACCTTTAGAAGAAGAAAGAATGTCTCATGGCTCTGATTGGATAAGCATCTGTGTGAACGTTTGAAGAGTGTTTTAGTAGAATGCTGTTAACATGTATAAATAGAGTAGTGCTTAACAATAAAGTAAACTAATAGCTTTTAACCACATTGGTGTGCTGTTCTGTCTCTAGCGTGTCCTGAGAATTCAGAGACATCCCCACAGAGAGCAAACAAGAAGATATAATAGATGAACTCTCTACCATGCTTAATGCTGATGTATCCATGGTGGTAACAGATACATCCAATGGAGACCAGAATTCCCAAAACAGCCTACTGGAGGGGCTGATAGACTTGATTTCCTCCCAGCTGGTGTCACCCAACGTCTCAGCTATCAAAAGAAAACGTCCTCCTGCTCAAGCAAGTGACAACAGTAAGACTATGTTGTGTATGGCCTTGTGGCGCTACCTACGTGACCATGGAGAAGATACGAAGAGGTGGCATAATCAACCTTCTCCTGCGGTTCAAGCTGTTATGGTTTTATGTTTTTTTGATTTTCAGTATTCCACATCAAAACATCATGTACTGGAATTAAAGTGTTAATGCTCTAATTCTACGTACCTATCCCTATACATTATGGAAGTCATGGGATCTGACCCTTCCGGGTGGGGCGGTCTCTTACTGCCTGGCAGTGGGTGCTGGAGGGTGCTTTCCTAGCTGTTCCAAGCTTTTCAGGTTTGACTTGGTCTCGGGAACTCTCTCTCATATCTTATTTGATTTATTAGTCTCAATTTCAATTAGATTGTATTATACTGTGTTATCTTGCATTCCAATATCATAGTTAGTAAAATAAGTTTACCTCCATAGATTGTTGCCACTGTTTTTTTCCCCCCCCCTTCCTTCCTTCCCATTTTGTGGGGCCAGGCGGGGGGTGGGGAGGGCAGGGGCCTACAGCCCCCTGTCACGGGCATAAATTGATCTAGTTAGGTAAAAGAATTACAAGACAAACCACCAAGGTGAACTTCTCCAAAACGGTGATCGCTCCAGTTGCTGCAGACAACCGAGGTAACAAATAGAGGGGCCCTGCCCCCAGCCAGGGGGGGGGAAAGGGATAATAGAGTGTATTGGACTATGTGGATTAGATGGACTGGCACATCAGAACCACAGAAATATAAGGCCCAGGTGGACACTGGTGCACAGTGCACTCTAATGCCCTCAAGTCACCAAGGGACAGAATCAATTTATATTCATGGGGTGATTGGGGGTTCCCAAAAGATGACTATGTTGGAGGCCGAAATCAGCCTCAATGGTAAAGACTGGCAAAAGCACCCTATTGTGACTGGCCCAGGGGCTCCATGTATACTTGGTACTGATTACCTCAGAAGGGGGCATTTCAAGGATCCCAAAGGGTATCGATGGGCCTTGGGAATAGCTGCTGTGGTCACAGAAGGTGTTAAGCAGTTGTCTGTTTTGCCTGGCCTATCAGAAGATCCGTCTGTTGTGGGGTTGCTACAAGTAAAAGAGCAACAGGTACCGATTGCTACAAAAACGGTGCACAGGCAGCAGTACTGCACCAACAGGGATTCCTTGCTCCCCATTCATAAGTTGATTCGTCAACTAGAGAGTCAGGGAGTAAACAGCAAGACTCACTCGCCTTTTAACAGCCCAATAGGGCCAGTGTGTAAAGCCAATGGAGAATGGAGGCCGACGGTGGACTACCGTGGCCTGAATGAAGTCACACCCCCACTGAGTGCTGCTGTGCTGGAAATGTTAGAACTCCAATATGAACTGGAGTCAAAAGCAGCCAAATGGTATGCACAATTGTCATTGCTAATTGTTTTTCTCTATTCTTTTAGCACGGCACAGACCACAGTTTGCTTTCACCTGGAGAGGTCCAGTTACCTTGGAATTGATGCCCCAGGGGTGGAAACACAGCCCAACCATTTGCCATGGGTTGATCCAAGCTGCACTGGGCCAGGGAGGTGCTCCTGAGCATTTACAATGTATTGATGACATTATTGTGTGGGGCGAAACAGCAAAGGAATTTTTTGGGAAAGGAGAGCAAATAACCCAGATCCTTCTGTGTGCTGGTTTCGCTAACAGTGAAGCAAAGTGAAAGGACCTGCCCAGGAAATTCAGTTCCTAGCGATAAAGAGGCAAGATGGATGTTGTCACATCCTGACAGATGTGGTCAACAAAATCACTGCCATGTCTTTGCCTACTAATAAGAAAGAGACACAATCTTTTCTGGGTGTAGTGGGCTTTTGGAGAATGCATGTTCCAAACTACAGCCTCATTGTAAGCCCCCTTTCACCAGGTGACGCGGAAGAAGTATAATTTTGTGGGTGGTCCTGAGCGCAGCAGCAGGCTTTGGCAGACTTAAAACAAGAGATAGCCCTTGCTGTGGCCCTGGGGCCAGTACGGATGGAACAGGATGTAAAGAACATCCTCTATATTTCTGCTGGAGAGAAAGGTCCCACTTGGAGTTTGTGGCAAACAGCCTCAGGAGGGACCCGAGGCCGACCCCTAGGATTCTGGAGTTAATCATACAGGGGGTCCGAGGAGTGCTACACTCCAACTGAAAAGGAGATCTTAGCCATGTATGAGGGGGTTCGGGCTTATTCCAAAGTAGTTGGTACTGAAAGGCAGCTCATTCTAGCACCTCGACTGCCAGTGCTGAACTGGATGTTCAAGGGAAAGGTTCCCTCCACCCATTGTGCTACTGGTGCCACTTGGAGCAAGCAGATTGCATTGATTATGCAATGAGCACGGATGGGGAACCTCAGCCGTCCAGGGATCCTAGAGGTCATCATGGACTGGCCTGAAGGTAAAAAGCTTGGAACATCTCCAGCAGAAGAAGTATCACGTGCTAAAGAGGCCCCACCATACAATGAACTACCCAAAAACAAAAATAAATATGCCCTGTTCACAGATGGATCATGTTGTATTGTGGGAAAGCATCGCAGATGGAAAGCTGCTATGTGGAGCCCCACAGGACAAGTTGCAGAGGCCACTGAAGGGAAAGGAGAATCAAGCCAATTTGCAGAGGTAAAGGCTATCCAGCTGGACTTATATGTTGCTGAACAGGAGAGGTGGCCAATGCTTTACCTTTACACTGACTCGTGGATGGTGGCAAATGCTCTTGGGGGTGGTTACAGCAGTGGAAGCAAACAACTGGCAGCAGAGGTAAACCTATTTGGGCTGCTGAACTGTGGAAAGATATTGCTGCCCGAATAAAGAATATGGTTGTAAAGGTGCGCCATGTAGATGCTTATGTGCCCAAGAGTCGGGCTACTGAAGAACAGCAAAATAACAGTAGATCAAGCTGCCAAAATTGAAGTGGCTGAAATACACCTGGACTGACAGAACAGGTGTGATTTATTTCTAGCTCGGTGGGCCCATGAGACCTCGGGCCATCAAGGAAGAGATGCAACATACAAGTGGGCTAGAGACCTAAGGGTGGACTTAACTATGGATGCTATTGCACAGGTTATTCATGACTGGGACTCATGCACCACAATTAAACAAGGCAAGAGGATGAAACCACCCTGGGGGGAAGGCCAATGGCAAAAGTATAAATATGGGGAGGCGTGGCAGGTTGATTATATCACCTTGCCATGATCTCGTAGTGTTAAGTGTTACGTGCTTACCATGGTAGAGGCAACCAGTGGGGGGCTTGAAACTTATGCAGTACCCCATGCTACCGCCCGAAACACCATATTAGGTCTTGAGAAACAAGTCCTGTGGCGACATGGCACCCCAGAAAGAATTGAGTCAGATAATGGGACTCATTTCAAAAATTACCTTGTAATGCTTGGGCCAAAGATCATGGTATTGAGTGGATTTACCATATTCCCTATCATGCACCAGCCTCTAGTAAAATTGAACGATACAATGGGTTGTTAAAAACCATGCTGAAAGCAATGGGTGGCAGAACATTTAAGCACTGGGAGAAGCATTTGGCAGAAGCCACCTGGTTAGTCAACACTCGAGGATCTATCAATCGTGATGGTCCTGCCAGCTCCCTACACACTGTCAAGGGAGATCAGGTCCCTGTAGTACATGTAGAGAACATGTTGGGAAAAGCGGTTTGGGTCTTTCCAGCTTCTGGGAAGGGCAAACCTCTTTGTGGAACTGTTTTTGCCCAGGGACCTGGGTCCACTTGGCGGGTGATGCAGAAAAACGGGGATGTTCAATGTGTACCACAAGGGAATTTGATGCTGGGGGAGTACAGTCAGTATTCCATGTGTATATGTATCGGTTTGTGTGTGCGTGTGTTTAATGCTTGTTAATTATGTTTTGTTTGTATATAAGAAGTATGATGTAGTGATGTAGAATAAGGGGTGGAATGTCATGGTTTTGTGATTTTTGGTTATCGGTATTCCACATCATAACATCATGTAGTGCACTGGGAGTTAAAGCGTTAATGCTCCAGGTCCGGGCACCTGTCCGGAAGAGAAGAAGAACTACATTCCCGAGGGGGCTTTGCGATCAGAGAGGAGATATAACTCCTGGCAGGGTCACCTTATGAGCTCTTCTTCGTCAGGCTCTCCTCCCTGCTGCTCAACTGGATTGCACATCTCACCTCAGAGTTATGGTGAGGCCTATCCGCCTTTCGGACACTCCTTATATTTGATTTATTAGCTTCAATTCTAATTATATTGTATTATAGTGTACTATGTTGCATTCCGATACTATATTTAGTAAATTAGTTTGTTTCTCCTCAGATCGTTGCTTCTGGTTTTTTCAATTATTTTGGGGTCCCCTGTTTCCCTTTTCCAAAGGCATGGATTTTGCGAAATCCCTCCGCCCCACTAGTCACAGAACAGGGTCTCTGGTCCCCTCTAGAGTCCGTAGTCCTGGGGAATTTTGGCTCCTCTGTCACGATATCAGCTCTGCAATCCCCAAGTCTTTCTGTGATGTCTCGACTGTGGCTGCCTGGGCCACCTGAGGAGGTTTACATTTTTTTGATGGGACTTCTAGATACCACATGTCTTGTGGAACCTTTTCTGTGAGTCTAACTCCTTCCATTTTAGGGGAGGATTGGAATCTCTGGCTGTCTGGTAATTGTTTCTATAGACGTAATAAGACCTGATTAGGCTGTCCGCCAGTTTTTTGAAATTGAACTTCCGCTCTAATCAGGTCATTGAACATTTGTCTTCTTGAGACCCTTATGGGTCCAGACTGAATTACTTTAGGGTCCTGGTCTCCTAGGTCCCGGTGGTGGGTGGATCTCTGACCTTTCCACCACCATTCGGACATTGCGCCTGGCCCATAGGCTCTCTGTCTCCCCCAGATCTGCCAACAACTTGGCAGCCTGTTGTATTATGGCCTCTGAGGCCACTAGGGGATTCTGTATGGACACCATAATACCATACTGATGTGGCGGAGCTTGCTGCAGGATGAGATCCCTCATTCCTGCTGAAAATTTTATAAGGTCCAGGCTCTCAAAATCCTCCTCATAGCTTGCCTCTATCATGTCTAATTCTCGAATATAGTTTTGCAAGTCCTCTGTAGAAGACCTTCGGCCCATATTTAATGCTATGTCGCTCTTATTTGGCCATGTTATAAGACACGCGGCCATTAATCATTTGATCCCCACCTGGGAAGAATACTGGGATGCCATCCGGATTTGCAGATGTGGGACCAGGAAAGCCAAGGTGCAGGAGGAACTGAACTTGGCAAGGGACGTGAAAAACAATAGGAAGACTTTCTACAGGTACATTGGCCAGAAGAGACAGGTCAAAGCGAGTGTACCTCCTTTAGTAAATGGAAAAAGAGAACTGGCTTCAACGGATGAAAAGAAGGCTGAGGTACTGAATGAGTTCTTTGCCTCGGTCTTCACTGGCAGCCAGGATTCGAGTACTTCTCACGTCCCTGAGCCCTGCATCCCTAAACCTCTAGGTGGAGACTGGGGTGGTAAATCCATGTGTGTATATATATATGTTTCTGTGTGCATGTGTTTAATGTTGGGTTACTATATTTTATTTGCATAGATTAAGCATGATTTAGTGATGTAGAATAAAGGGTGGAATGTCGTGGTTTTATGATTTTTGGTTATCGGTATTCCACATCATAACTTCATGTAGTGCACTGGGAGTTAAGGTGTTAATGCTCAAGTTCTGGGCACCTGTCCAGAAGAGACAAAGAACTACATTTTCCAGGGGGCTTTGTGGTCAGAGAAGTGATATAACTCCTGGCAAGGTCACCTGATGTGCTCCTCTTTGTCGGCTCTTCTTCATCTCCCTGCTGCTCAACCAGACTGCACATCACACCTCAGCATTATGGTAAGGCCTATCCACCTTTCGGACAATCACATTATATTTGATTTATTAGCTTCAATTCTAATTATATTGTATTATAGTGTGTTATTTTGCATTACTATATTTAGTAAATTAGTTTGTTTCTCCTCAGATCGTTGCTGCTGTTTTTAATGATTTTTGGGGTCCCCTGTTTCCCTTTTCCAGAGGTGCAGATCCGTGGATCCCTCCGCCCCGCTAGTCATGGAACCGGGCTGAACCAGCCCATAAACGGTTGACATCAGCCCATTTCTTTTCCTCAGGCATCAGATCATCTTTGAAGGGGTATCTTTCTTTTACCGCTAACAACATCCGCTTCCAGAGGGTGAAGGCCTGGTTCTGGCATATACTAATGCCTCGGTCAATGGCTGAGTCCCTAGAAATGCCACCCAGTTGGAGAGCTTCTCTACAGTCTACCTACACACTGTTGACCCCATTGTCCCAGCATCGAGGTAACCAGGTAACAATAGGCTCATTTGGGTGGCGTGAAAAGTCTTTTCTCAGACTTCGAATTTCATTCATTTTCAGAGATCGATCAACAATGGTAACAATGCCTTGCTCACCTCTTAGCCTTTCAGGACTTCTTGTTGCCCTCCTGGGCGTTGGTGACCGCGGTCTTACTGTGGGCCCCTCCCCTGGACTCAGGGGTGCTTCCCCTGGATCTTGGAGCCACTCCTCTGGAGCTCTTTCGTCCTCTTTTCTTACAGTGACTGCTTCCTCTACTTTCCCCTCCTCTTCTTTCTTCTGTTCTAACTGAGGCGAGATTCGTTTCATTTTCCATCCTCTTCCAGGGGCAACTGACATCAATTGTGGTGCCTCCTGTTGTTGATCAGTTCGGTCAGTTCCAATGGTCTCACCCTCCAGCTCAGCACGGAGTTTGTCTCGTTCGGACCAGAGGGTGTCTTGCTGAAATTGAAGGTTGTCAAGTTTAGATTGCAGGGAGTCTCTCTCAATTTGGAGGGCATCTCTCTCGGACTGGAGATCCTTCCTCTCAACTAGGAGAGTCTCTCGCTCAGCAGCCTGGAAACTCTCCCTCTCGGCTTGGAGTCTCTCCTGGAAACTCTCCTTTGCAGCTTGGAGACTCTCTCGCTCATGTTGTACTGTCTCCCCAAGACTCTCCCTTTCAGCTCTCAGACACTCTCTCTCAATTTCACAAACTCTCTCCCTCTCTGGGATAGTATTGAAGAAGGCCCGATAAGCATTAGCCAGGCCCCCAATCATCTGTGCCTCCTCAGATCTGCCTGAGCCACAACATTCCTATCTCAAATACATGTTTAAGCTCTCAGGGTCTTTCAGGTGTTCAGGAGTGAAGTTCCATGACACCAAAGATGTCCATCTCTCTAAAGTCTCTCCCAAGCCTCTCCACACTCCCTGCCACTCAGTATTCTCTGGTTCTGGGGAAGGCTTCCTCAAAATATGATAAATTCAAATACTGAGTGAAATGATGAGTAGTACATTCAGGGAGATTAACAACGTGATCAGATGAGCATTCAAAAACTGCATAAGGGATTCAAAGGAGAGACTGGGAGTCTGCTTAAAAATCACAAGCTCTGTAAAATCAGCAGCTCCCTCTGCAAACAGGTTTAAAAGAGAAAGCAGAATCTTTTTTTTTTCTCTCTTTACAGAAGTAAGATAGCAGTGCTCAAAGTCCGCCTAGACTTTCAAGGTCAAGTTTTCAGTGAGCACCTGTGACAGAAATAAACGTTCCCAACGGAGCTTTCTGAGAGCAGAGAGAGATTTGTTCTAAAAAAACTAAAAAGCAACTTTTGCCTGCATTCTCCAACAAGAATGTCAACTGTTTACAAGCTGGTTCGGCCCGGTTCCGTGACTAGTGGGGCGGAGGGATTTCACAAAATCCACGCCTCCAGACAAGGGAAACAGGGGACCCCAAAATAATTGAAAAAAAAAAAAACAAAAAAACCAGCAGCAACGATCTGAGGAGAAATGAACTAATTTACTAAATATAGTATCGGAATGCAAGATAGCACACTGTAATACAATATAAGTAGAATTGAAGCTAATAAATCAAATATAATGAGAGAGTCTGCCCAAAAGGTGGATAGGCCTCACCATAAAGCTGAGGTGTGATGCGCAGTCCGGTTGAGAAGCAGGGAGGAGAGCCTGACAAAGAAGAGCACATCAGGTGACCTTGCCAGGGGTTATATCTCCTCTCTGATCGCAAAGCCCCCTGGGGTATGTAGTTCTTCTTCACTTCTGGACAGGTGCCCAGACCTGGAGCATTAACACTTCAACTCCCAGTACACTACACGAAGTTATGATGTGGAATACCGATAACCAAAAATCATAAAACCATGACACTAGGGCAAAGATATGTGGGTTGATATATGGAACGTGGTTAGGCATAGGACTGTATGAGCGTACCATGTCTCTGGACATCAATCCTTGCAGTCGCTGGGCAATGATGAAGTTTTCACACGGACTCAAGTTTGATGGCTAGAAAGTACGTCAGCATAAGACATAGTCCCCTTGCTGCATCAGAAACTACGGCATGAAGGACAGAAAACCATGTGGCCAGAAGCTAAAGCATGGGGACTGCCTATACAGTTACCAGATATTATCCAGGCATGTCAGGACTATGATGCTTACTCACAAATGAGACCAAGACCTCTGCCCCAAACTACAGCCTAACTTGCTAGAGGACAGAACCCATTACAGCAATGGCAGATCAATTATATAGGTCCCCTTCCTCAATCTGAGGAGGACAGATATGCCCTAACCTGTGTTGATACAGCGAGTGGGTTGATGCAAGTCCATCCTGTAGCAAAGGCAAACTAAGCCTATGTCATTAAAGCTCTAACTAGGTTGATGGCATCAGATGGGACTCCTGAGATCATCAAGAGTGACCAAGGTACACATTTCACAGGTGCAACTGTGCAGAAGTGGGCCAAAGAGAACAACATCGAACGGAGATTTCACCTGCCCTATAATCCAGAGCAGGCCTAATAGAAAGATAAAACGGGATCCTGAAGGCTGTTCTGAAGGCAGATTCACAGTCCTTGCAGGGGTGGATCAAGAGGCTTTATGAAACCCTGTGAGACTTGAATGAGAGACCAAGAGATGGCAGACCCAGTGCTTTAAGAACGTTGCAGACAACTAGGGCCTCCCCGCTTAGGATACAAATTACAGGCAAGGAAACCTTGCTCAAGACACAAGTCGGCACCATGAATAATCTTCTACTCCCTGCCCCTGCGGACCTACAGCCCAGGAATCACAAGGTAAAATGGCCTTGGAAGGTGCAAGTAGAACCAAAATGGTGTGGATTCCTTGCACCTTGGGGGAGATAGATAGAGGTTCGAGAATCAGTAAACTCTCTAGTAATCAGTGCATGTCCAGCAGAGGGAGTAGTTGACACCCCTGTTTTCATTGCAAAGGGGACATCAATTATGTCCACGTGGCAAATTAGAACCCCCCCCCTTTAGTACCTGATATAGTGATTCAGCCACAGATATCAGGCCAAAGGGTGTGGTATCTGTCACGGAGTTAACTAGATCAGTTTATGCCCGTGACAGGGGGCAGTAGGCCCCTGCCCTCCCCACCCCCCGTCTGGCCCCACAAAATGGGAAGGAAGGAAGGGGGGAAAAAAAAACAGCGGCAACAATCTATGGAGGTAAACTTATTTTACTAACTATGATATCGGAATGCAAAATAATACAATATAATACAATCTAATTGAAATTGAGTCTAATAAATCAAATAAGATATGAGAGAGAGAGTTCCCGAGACCGAGTCAAACCTGAAAAAAACTTGGAACGGCTAGGAAAGCACCCTCCAGCACCCACTGCCAGGCAGTAAGAGACAGCCCCACCCGGAAGGGTCAGATCCCATGACTTCCGTAATGTATAGGGATAGGTACGTAGAATTAGAGCATTAACACTTTAATTCCAGTACATGATGTTTTGATGTGGAATATTGAAAAAAAAAAACCAAAACCATGACATTCCACCCCTTATTCTACATCACTACATCATGCCTAATACATACATATACACATACATATAAAAACAAACAAAATGACTTAAAATGCATCACCCACACATGTCTATATACATATACATAGGATTACTGTCTGCACTCCCCCAGCATCAAGATTAACAACGTGATCAGATGAGCATTCAAAAACTGCATAAGGGATTCAAGGAGAGACTGGGAGTCTGCTTAAAAATCACAAGCTCTGTAAAATTAGCAGCTCCCTCTGCAAACAGGTTTAAAAGAGAAAGCAGAATCTTTTTTTCTCTCTTTCAGAAGTAGAAGCAGTGTCAAAGTCCCGCCTAGATTTTCAAGGTCAATTTTCCTGAGCACCTGGAAAGGAAGAAACTTTTCCCCAAGGAAGCTCTCAAGAAGAGAGGAATTCATTCTAAAAGCTAAAAACGCTTTTGCCTGCTTCTCCCGCAAGAATGTCAGTTTTAGGGCTGGTTCGGCCCGGTTTGGGTTCCGGGGTGGGTGGAGGGATCCCTGATCTGCACCTCCGGAAAAGGGAAACGGGGACCCCAAAAATAATTGAAAAACGGCAAGTTGAGGAGAAAACAAACTAATTTACAAATAGTTCGGAATGCAAGATATACACTATAATACAATTAAATTAAATTGAACTAATAAATCAAAATAATGAAGAGAGGGGCTGAAAGGGGATACTCCCAAAAGCTTGGGTGAGATATGCAGTCAGTTGGCCGCAGGGAGGAGAGCCTGCGAAGAAGATCAAAGGGACCCGCCAGGAGTTAATCTTCCTGACGCAAAGCCCCCTCGGGAAGTAGTTCTTCTTCTCTTCCGGACGGGTGCCCGGACCGGAGCATTAACGCTTTAAACTCCCAGTGCACTACTGATGTTATGGTGGAATACCGAAACCAAAAATCACAAAACCCAGACATTCCACCCCTTATTTTTCCATCACTACTATACTTCTTATTACAAACCAAAAACAAAATTAACAAGATTAAACACACCACACACAAACCGTACTATTCACCTGACTGTTTTAACTGAGTATTCCCCCAACAAAAATTCCCTTGTGGTACACATTGAACATTTCCCCCGTTTTCTGCATACCCACAATGGACCCAGGTCCCCTGGGCAAAAACCGTTCCACAAAGAGGTTGCCCTTCCCAGAAGCTGGAAAGACCCCAAACCGCTTTTCCCAACATTGTTCTTCTACATGTTACTAACAGGGACCGATTCCTCCCTTGACAAGTTGTGGGGAAGCCTGGCAGGGACCATCACGATTGAAGATCCTCGAAGTGTTGACTAACCAGGTGGCTTCTGCCAAATGCTTCCCCAGGGCTTAAAGGTTTCCGGCCAACCCCCAAATTTGCTTCAGCATGGTTTTTAACCAAACCCATTGTAAGCGTTTCAATTTTACTAGGGCTGGTGCATGATAGGGAATATGGGAATCCACTCCAATGCCATGATCTTTGGCCCAAGCATTTACCAAGGAGGAATTTTTGAAATGAGTCCCCATTATCTTAACTCAATTCTTTTGGGGTGCCTGTCGCCACACGACTTGTTTCTCGAGACCCAATATGGGTGTTTCGGGCGGTTAGCATGGGGTTTGCTATGTTTTTCAAAAGCCCCCCACTGGTTGCCCTCTACCACAGTTAAGCATTAACACTTAACCCACGAGAAATGGCAAAGGTTATATTAATCAAACCTGCCACGCCTTCCCCATATTTATTACTTTTTGCCATCGTTTCCCCCCCCCCAAGAGAGGTTTTTCACCCTCTTGGGCTTTTTAAATTTGTGGCGGGGTTCCCCAATATGAAATAACCCTGTGCAGTAGCGTTCCATGTTTAATCCCAACCTTGGTTTCTTCTAAGCCCCAATTTTTTGTTTGCATCTCTTCCCTTGATGGCCCAGGGTCATGGGCCCTCTCTCTTTCCAAAGAGTGGGTGAGGTGCTGGAACAGGCCTGCCCAGGGGTTAAATCCCCCATCCCTGGAGGTGTTCAAGGCCAACGGGTTGGGGCTCTGGGCAGGCCCTGCTCTGTATTAAATGTGGAGGTTTGTGGCCCTGCCCTTGGCAGGGGGGATTCGGTTCCTGATTCCTTGAGGGTCCCTTCCCCAACCCGGGCCAATTCGGGTGATTTTCTGTGATCAATGAATGATTTTCCCTCGTTTTTTGTTTGGACAGCTGCATTATCTTTGCCTGAGGGCCGGGTGAGTTTGGTAACGGTACCCCAGTTTTGAAATTTTTCAAACCATTCCAACCCCCTTTCTCCTCCCAATCAATTAATTGGGAGCAGCCACACCGGTTGCTCTCTGTTTTTGGGTCCTTAAACCATGAACTAGATCCATTAATTTCCGCGGCTGTTATTGGGCAACTGTACCAATATAGTATGGGCCTGAAAGGGGGGGGCCACTGGTCCCAGGGGGCAGTTTTCCGTAGCCTAAACCTTTGCCGTTTTTTTATTTTTTGAGTTAAACAACTGGTCAATCTTGAAAGGAATTTCTAAGCCCTAGGGGAGGCCTCAAGTCTGGACCTTTTGTGCTTTTGTTTTCAGAAATCCATTTTAGTGGTTCTTTTTTACAGAGTCCCCGTTACTTCTAGAATAATTTGGGGGCTTCTGTAGGGGAATGATCGGATTAGGTTTATTTCCCCATCAAAGTTGTGACCTGTCTCTCCAGTTTTTCAACACGGTCACATAATACTTGACTTCCACCAGTGAAAACCTCTTCATTTATGTTTAACTGGTTCAAGGCCATCAGCAGTGGCCATGACACTGTGGAGGCAGCTAACCATTGTTCTCGAGTAGCAAGTATATTTTTGTTAAGACTATTGAAATACTCAGCCAGGCAGGGGAGGACTCCTGGACATTTTCTCCATCCAGCAGGGGGCCCCATTTTTCAATGATAGAAGCAATCCCTTGATATGGGGATCCTAGGATGTGCCCTGGCAAAACTTCAATCAAAGGGCTAGTCTTTCCCCATCCAAACCATCCCATGATATTGTTCAGAAATGCCATGGTAAATATTTTAGAATGCTTATAATTAAATATTTCTAAAGATATTTGGCTGCCTGGCTAGCCAAAATGTAAAGCAAACAAAGGCAATTAACAGAGGCTTTATTTGAAGCACAGGTGCCACAGAATATCAACAAAAGAGGAACCAACTCACCCCTCCCAGCAACAGCCTGGAAAAAAAGGGTGAGCTGAGTAACACAGCCCTCTTCAGTTCAAACTCTGGTGTGCTGGGAGAAGGGAGCAAAAAGCAGGGGGAAACCCGCACGCAGATTCATACTGCATACATGCTCCTGGAAGCACTGCTGAGATGGGGAGAGAGAAATGGGTGGATTTAGGTGCCCCTCACTTCAGGCACTCAAGTGATCATGTACTGCTTCAGACTGTGACCAAGGAATTCCACTGCAAGGCTATAGTTTGGAACATGCATTCTCCAAAAGCCCACTGTGCCCAGAAAAGATTGTTTCTCTTACTAGTGGGTAGAGACATAGCAGTAACTTTGTCAACTACATCTGCCGGAATGTAACAAATGCGATGACACCCATCTTGCCACTTCATTCCTATTACCTGAATTTCCCGTGCAGGTCCTTTCATCTTGCTTTGCTTAACAGCAAAGCCAGCTCACAGAAGGATCTGAATTATTCTCTCTGCTTTCTTGAAAGCTTCCTCTGCTGTATTGCCCCACACAATAATGTCATCAGTGTGCAGTACCTCAGGAGCACTGCTCTGTTCCAGTTCAGTTTGGATCAACCCATGGCAAATTGTTGGGCTGCATTCTCACTCCTGGGGCAAACTGTCTCAGGTATACTGAACACTCCCTCCAGGTGAAAGCAAACTCTAGCCTACATTCTGTGGCCAAAGGAATGAAGAGGGTGTTAGCAATGTCAGTAGTGGCATACCATTTGGCTGCTTTTAAGTCCAATTCATAAAGGAGTTGCAGCATGTCTAGTACAGCAGCACTCAATGGGGGTGTGACTTCATTCAGGCCACGCTAGTCCACCGTCAGCCTCCATTCTCCACTGGCTTTACGCACTGGCCATATGGGGCTGTTAAAAGGCGAGTGAGCTTTGCTGATCCCTCCCTGACTCTCTAGTTGACAAATCAACTTATGAGTTGGGAGCAAGAAATCCCTGTTAGTGTGGTACTGCCATCTATATGATAGTCATACTATTGTTTCTTGTTTTTCTTGTTTGAGCAGAAGGACATACGCTTTTAATAGCTGAGGTATTGGATGATACAGATAGGGTGCAAATGGATTTGATCAGCCCCTTCAGTAGACTGTTTTGATAATCCTGATTCTCATTATGTCTCTGATGCCACCACAGGTTCATCGGGATCATCACAATGATGCAAGATAGACATCTCTTCCATCATATCTTCCTGTTTACTCTCCATTCTATCCAGACTTATTTTCTTTTGAAACGGCTGAAACATAAGCTTGTGGAAGGTTTAAATATTGCTCAAAGTCATGAAGTCTAATAATCAGTTCATTTTGAAAGGCATCTTCTTTGCACTCTGCCATACATTCATGCTAGTGCAGTGGCATACCTTTCAGGTGCCGTTACTGCAAATATACACCACATACTTGGTGTACACCTGACTCTCTAAGGATCATGTTCTTGGCATGGATCATCAGGAATGAATATGGAGTCATGTAACATTTCCACTAAGGCGTATTCTCTCAAATAATGGATGCAATTTTCCATAGTATTCCATTTCTTTTTCTCAGGCATCAGATCCTCTTTGAAGGGGTGTTTTTCCTTTACAGCTAACAGCATCTGCTTCCAGAGGGTGAAGGCCTCATCCAGACATCTACTAATACCTCTGTCAACAGCTGACTCCTTAGAGTAGCTCACCAACAGGGAAGCATTGCTATCTAGCAACACACTATAGGCCCCATTGTCCCAACATCAAAGTAGCTAATGACAATGGGTTGACTTGAGTGGCATGAAAAGTTTTTTCTCAAACCTTGAATTTCAGTCATTTTCAGTTGAGTAGTAATGGTGGCAATATTTTCCTCACCTTCTTCTCCTCTTTCAGTTTCTGTGTTCTGTATAAGAAAAGAATATTAAGATGTTATAATAATGAAACAAACAAGAGTTAAGCAAAACAGATTATAACACAAAGAAAAAAAAGACAGAATACCTACCCATATCCTGGACTCACTTATGAAACTCCAGCACTCCACTGGTAGTCAGCTCTTAAATGGGTCTAGGAGAGGTGGAGCCAGGCTCCACCCTTTCAGGCAGCACAGGTGAATTGCCTTCACCTGTGTTCCCATGGCTGACTCATTGCTCACCTCAGGTGATCAATCAGAGGTTTAGGCCCTGACTCAGCAGTTCCCATACACCTTCCTCGATGTCTGTGACAGTGGTCTTGTTGAGGGCCCCTCCCCTGGATCTTCTTCCTCTCTTCTCCTCTTCTTTTTCCTTCCATTCTAAATGAGGTGGCATACGTTTCAATTTCCTTCCTCACACAGGGGCAACTGAGATCAATACTGGTGCCTCCTGTGATTCATCAGGTTGTGCAGTTTTGATGCTCTTTCTCTCCAGCTCAACTTGGAGGCGGTCTCATTCAGATTGGAGTCTGTCTCGTTTAATTCAGAGACTGTCACATTCAGTTCGGAGTCTGACACAATCAGATTGGAAGATATCTCATTCAGATTGAAAGTAGTCTTGTTCGGATTGGAGATTCTATCTCCTAGTTTGGACTTTCTCTCCCTCAGCTTGGAGATTTTCCCTTTCAGCTTGGAGACTTTCTTTCTCAGCTCAGAGACTCTCTCGCTTGATTTTGATATTTTCTTTCTCGACTACTAGACTCTCTTTCTCCACCTGGAAATTCTCCATCTCAGTTCAGACTCTCTCCTGGAAACTCTCCCTTTTGTCTCAGAGGTTCTCTCTTTCCATTTTGGAGACTTTCTTTGGGATAGTATTGAATAGGGCCAGATAGGCATAAGCCAGCCCCCAAATATTTTGAGCCTCCTCAGATCTATCTGAGCTGCAACATCCCTGTCTCAAATACCTACTTAGGTTCTTAGGATCTTGTAGGTGTTCAGGCATAAAGTTCTATGACACCGGGGATACCCCTCTCTCTAAAGTCTCTCCGAAGTCCCTTCACACTCCCTGCCACTCAGTATTCTCTAGCTTTGGGGAAGGCTTCCTCAAAATATTATAAACACAGATACTGAGTGAAATGATGAGGAGTACACTCAGGGAATCTGACATGATCATCGAATGAGCATACAAGGGATTCAAGGGAGAGACTGGAAGCCTGTTTAAAAATCACTTGTTCTGTAAAATTAGCAACTCCCTCTGAGACATAACTTTAAATGTCCAATTCATACCACACTATATGCAGACACCAAATAGGTATTTCTATGAGTGTTTTTAATTTATTATATATACATATAGCTCCAAAGAGAAGAGTGGCAAACTTAATAAAGGCCCAGTACATTCTGAGTATTAAAAGAGGAAAAATGATGGAATGCAAACTCTTGAAAAACAGTTTTACAAGAGAAAGCAAATGTTTTTTTCTCTTTACATAAATGTCATGGTTTTATGATTTTTGGTTATCAGTATTCCACATCATAACATCATGTAGTGCACTGGGAGTTAAAGAGTTAATGCTCCAGTTTCGGGTATCTGTCCCAGAAGAGAAGAATAACGTACCCCAGAGGACTTTGCGTTCAGAGAGGAGATAAAGTCCCTGCTGCTCGTCCCAACTGCACGTCTTGCCTCAGCATTAGTTTAAGGCCTTCAGTTTTCGGACACACTGTCTCATTATATTTATTAGCTCCAATTCTAATTATATTGTATTATAGTGTGTTATCTTGCATTCCAATATCTGATTTAGTTTGTTTCTCCTCAGATCATTGCCACTGTTATTCTTGGAGCCCATCTCTCCCTTTATTTTCCCCTTTCCAGAGGCGCGGACCCACTGGTCCCTCCACTCCGCTAGTCACAGAACTGGGCCAAATCAGCCCATAAACCACTGACAATAAGGAAGTTGGCACAGTGCCAAAACAAAAAAAATGTGCAGGACTCAGAGAGTTTATAAATATCCCAGAATATTGGCTGCCTGCCTGGACTTCAAGAACTTATTTGTAGGGCTGTAATACAAATAACAGCTAAACTTTCTAATAAAACCCTGTGAGTGTACAGACAGATTTGTTCTAAAAGTACACCTTTCCTGGCCAATGCACCAATAAATGTAAATTATTTTGGGCCGGTTCAGATTGGTTCTCTGACTAATGTGGCAGAAGGATCCACAGACCCCTGCCCCAAAATAGGGGAAAGCGGGGTGGGGGAAAGGTAGGTAGATGGGCCTAAAAACAAAACAGCAGCAACAAGCTAAGGGAGAAAACTAATTTACTAAATACGATAGCAGAATGCAAGATAACACAATATAATACACTATAATAGGTATTGAAGCTAGTAAATAAATTAAAATGAGAGAGAGAGTGTTATAAACCAAAGGCCTTACTCTAATGCTGAAGGCGAGATGGCTAGAGAACACGCACTGCAGAGATGAGCAGTAAAAGAAGGGACAGTCTCAAGACTCATGAGCCGTTTTATATTTCCCTCTAAATGGAAAACGGAAACTGAACAGTGAAAATCTTCTGGCATTTGCATTTCTTCTCTTCTGTGAAAGGTACCCTGGAACTATCAACAATCCATGGAACTGGAGCATTAACTCTTTAACTCCCAGTGCACTACATGATGTTATGATGTGGAATACCAATAACAAAAATCATAAAACCATGACAGGATGATTGTTTAAATCCATATGTCAACAGTTTACAGGCTGATTTGGCCCAATTCCGTGACTTAGTGGGGTGGAGGGATTCACAAATCCGTGCCTCCAGAAAGGGGAAATAGGGGACCCCAAATAATTAGAAACAGCAGTAACGATCTGAGGAAAAACAAACTAATTTACTAAATATTGTATCAGAATGCAAGATAACAAACTGTAATACAATATAATTAGAATTGAAGCTAATAAATCAAATATAATGAGAGAAAGAGTGTTCGAAAAGCTGAAGGCCTTACACTAATGGCGTGCAGTCAGGACAAGCAGCAGCAAGAGAGCCTGATGATCGAAAAGAGAGACATCAGGTGACCTACCGAGGCCTTATATATGTACTCCCTGAGCAGTGAACAGTCTTCTGGGTAATGTAGTTCTTCTCTTCCAGACAGGTGCCCGGAACTGGTGCATTAACTCTTTAACTCCCAGTGCACTACATGATGTTATGATGTGGAATGCCAATAACCAAAAATCATAAAACTATGACACCATACTTGGTGGATGGAAGGACGCATTGTGCTGCAGCATCATGCTGAATCCCACTATCAGGTTTCCTTCTGTGGTGTGAAGAAGGGAGGTGTGCACTGTCCCAGTCAGCACCCTCCCTTCTGTCCCTTGCAACTCATTTTCCTTGCTGCCCAGACAATGCATCAGGCATCGCTGAGTTTGGAAAAGCAGTCCAAAAATCTTCCAGATTTGATAGCAAGAAAAAATCAGACCCTATTTTCCTGAATCTGGTGAGTATTTGGCAAGCTATAGGGAAGAAACACGTCATTGGTCTAACAGTTGAAAGGAAGAAGCAAGCATCACCCTCCTCAATTACTTGGAAACTCAAAAGCTTCTACCTTCTACTGAGTGATTGTGTTTTATTTTATTTATTATATTATAATTCAGCAATTGAAAGGTCAAATGCCATTTGGGAGTTGGTCAGCCCCATGCTCTCCCTTATCTATGGGGCTCAGGCTGTGAAAACCTTGATTTCTACTTTGTGATTAGTTTGTTGTGGATGGTTCTTTGGAAGACTGATTGTTGTAATAGACTACAAATGTTTTCTTTTGCCTTTGCTGAAAGTTGCATCAGGGTTGTTACCTCTGAGGTTTCTCCAACTAATTCTGTGTTCATTTCTGTATGAAAAATAATGATAGTTTGAAGGTGGTGAAGTCCCCCATCCCTGGAGATGTTCAAGAACTGTAGAGATGTGGCACTTGGGGACATGGTCAGTGGACATGGTGGGGATGGGTTGGGGTTGAATTTGGTGACCTTGGAGCTCTTCTCCAACCTTAATGATTCTGTGATTCTGTAAGGGCTGTGTTATTGCTGAATAGATGCTTTTCACGTTAGGTCTATCCTTCCTCCTTGCAGATGAATTGCTCCAAGTGAACATGTGTAATATTGACAGCCCTGCTACCACCCACAGACTGTGCCAGAACTTTCAGATAAATGAAAATGACATTATTGGTGAACCCTTCCGAATCACAAATCAAATACTGAGCTGCCAAACTAGGGCCGTTTGAATGAAAGATTAAAAAAAAAAAAAAGATTTTGTAATGGGCATAATCCTTCATTATCACTGAGGTGCTCCTGGGCCCACTGTTCAGCATATCTGGGTCTCTCTGGGTGGCATCCTGTCCCTCTGGCATGCGACTGCACCACACAGCTTGGTGGTATCATCAGCAAACTGCTGCACTCGACCCCACTGTCAACGTAATTGATGAAGATATTAAAGAGCATCCAGCACTGATCCCTGGGGGACACCACTCATCACCGATATCCATTCAGACATTGAGCCATTGACCACTACTCTCTGGACTCAATCCTGCAGATAGTTCTTCATCCATTGAACAGCTCAACCGTCAATTTCCTATCTTTCAAATTTGTAGAGAAATATGTTATTGGGATCCGTGTCAAAGGCCTTCCTGAAATCCAGATAGATGACATCAGTGGCTCTTCCCTTGTCCACTGATGCAGTTATACCTTTAGAAAAAGCCACTAGGTTGGCCAGGCAGCACCTGGCCTTGGTGAAGCCATGCTGGTTATCCCATATCACCTCCCTGTCTTCCATGTGCCTTAGCACAGCTTCCAGGAGGATCTGCTTCATTATCTTCCCCAGCACAGAGGTGAGGTTGGCAGGTTGGTAGTTCCCTGGGACATCATTTCTACCCTTCTTACAAATGAGTGTGACAGTGCCTTTTTTCCAGTCACTGGGGACTTCACCTGACAGCCATGACTTATCAAATATCAATGAGAGTGGCTTGGTGACTATGTCAGCAACCTGTTCCAGTGTCTCACTCCACTCTCACAGTAAATAATTTCTTCCTAATATCTAGTCTAAATCTACCCTCTGCCAATTTAAAACCATTTCCCTTCATCCTGTCACTACTTGCCCTTATAAAAAGTCCTTCCCCAAATTTCCTGTAGGCCCCTTCAGATACTGGAAGGCTGCTATCAGGTCTCCCCAGAGCCTTCTCTTCTCCAGGCCAAAAAGCCCCAATTCTCAGCCTGTCCTCATAGGGGAGGTGCTCTAGCCCTCTGATCATCTTCGTGGCCCTCCTCTGGACCTCCTCCAACAGTTCCATGTACTTCTTGTGTTGGAGGCCCCAGAATCGGATGCAGTACTCCAGGTGGGGTCTCATGAGAGCAGAGTAGAGGGGCAGAATCACCTCCCTCAACCTGCTGGTCACGCTTCTCTTGATGCAACCCAGGATAAGGTTGGCCTTCTGGGCTGCAAGCACCCACTGCCAGTTCATGTTGATTCTTTCATCAGCCAACACCCCCAAATCCTTCTCCTCAGGGCTGCTCTCAAGCCATTCTCTGTCCAACCTGTATCTGTGCATGGGATTGCCCCAACCCAGGTGCAGGACCTTGCACTTGGCCTTGTTGAACTTCATGAGGTTGGCATGGGCCCACCTCTAAGCTTGTCCAGGTTTCTCTGGATGCCATCCCTTCCCTCTAGCGTATCACCTGCACCGCTCAGCTTGGTGTCATCTGCAAACTTGCTGAGGGTGCACTTGATCCCACTGTCCATGTCGCCTACAAAGATGTTAAATAACACTGATCCCAACACTGATCCCTGAGGAATGCCACTCATCACCAGTCTCCATTTGGACATTGAGCCACTGACTGCAACTCTCTGAATGTGACCATACAGCCAATTCCTTATCCAGCAAGTAGTCCATCCATCAAATTCATTTTTCTCCAATTGGCAACCAGAATGTCATGTGGGACTCTCATGGTTTTATGATTTTTGTTATCAGTATTCCACATCATAACATCATGTAAAGCACTGGGTGTTAAAGAGTTAATGCTCCAGTTCTGTGGACTGCTGATTTTCCGGGGACCTGGTTCTCAGAAGAGAAGAACTACATACCCCAGAGGGCTTCGTGTTTCTGCTTCCCATTCAGAGAGAAAGATAAAACTGCTTGCAAGTCACGAGACTGCTCTCTTTTTTTGCTGTTTGTCTCAGCAGTGCATGTTTCCCTAGCCGTCTCGCCTTCACCTTTAGAGTAAGTTTTGGACACTCTCTCTCTCATTTTATTTGATTTATTAGCCTCAATTCCAATTATATTGTATTATATTTTTTTACCTTGCATTCCAATATCATATTTAGTAAATTAACTTACCTCCTCAGATCATTGCCGCGGTTTTGTTTTTAGGCCCATCTCTCATCTCCTTACCCTTCCCCCTTTTCCCCTTTCCCCTTACCCGAGGCATGGGTCAGTGGGTCCCCCTGCCCCATTAGTCATGGCACCGGTCTGAACCAGCCTGTAAACTGTTTACACCACCCCCACCCCTCCCTCTTTTTTTTGAGGCCTATGGGCCTGCTGTCCCCCTGTCACAGATACAAATAGATCTAGAGATAACTCTGTGACAGGGACAGTTCGCTAGCATTGATGAGGAACAAGTCCAGCATTGCACCTCCCTGGTGAGGCTGTCTACTACCTGTCTCAGCCTCAATCATATCCTCAATGCATTCCAGAAGCCTCCTGGCTCGCCTACAGCTTGCCATGCTACTTTTCCAGCAGATGTCAGGATTTTTGAAGTCCAGCAGCAGAACAAGAGCCTGCAATCGCAACACCTACAGTAGCTAGAGGAAGCAGACTTCATTGACAGGCTCTGCTTGACCAGGTGGCCTGTAGTAGTCCCCAACCACAAGGCTCCCTTTGTTGCCTTGGTCTCACCCATAGGCTTTGACTTGCTCATGGCCATTCTCCAGGGGCAGCTCTTCACTCTCATCCTTCCTTGATGCCTCCTTCCCCCCTTCCTCTCCTGTCCCTTCTGAACAGCTTGTAGCTGTCAATAGCCACATTTCAGTTGTGGGAATCATCCCACCAGGTTTCAGTAACAGCAACTATGTTGTGGTTTTCCAGTAGCACAGTGGTTTCCCAAGGTGCATGTGTTTGTGTAGAGGCACTTCAGTTGTGCAGCTGGTCTTGTCACCTTCTTGGAGGATAAGTCCTTAATTTCTATGTAGTATTTACCTTGAGTCTGATGTGCGGAAATCAAACCCTATAGCCTGAATAAGGATATAGATCAGGTATGCTTTTATTAGCAATGCGCATACGTCCTGGTGCAAGGGGGATAGCTCCACCAAACTTGCACACCGGGAAGCAAAAGCGTGGTACAGATATAGGCCGAACTAATACATAATCAATTGTTTCCCGGAATTCGGATGCACATTCATTAGATTTCCAAGAACCCATTAGCACGTGGTCCCTCTCCCTCGCACGTGTGTAGTGAGTCGTGGAGGTCTCCTCCTGGTCGTCATGAGATGAAGAATCATCGCCATCCTCGCGAAGGCTCCTAGCCTTTCTCTCTGTAAACTTCTGACCCTGCATGAGGGGCAGGCCCCCAACTGGTTCTAGCTTGCCCTGAGGACATCTTATCACCTCCCTGCCAGACGTCCTCGGGCTGTTCTCAAACTCTTATCTTTATGTTCTCTACCCCCCTCATTGTCTCAGACCCAGTGTCTGCAATCCCCATTCTTTTAACAACCTCTACATATTTGCTTCTGTAAACTACCTCTAACTATCTCTATCCCCAGTTCCTGTGAAGCCCTTTTCTCATCCTTTACTGCGGGGCCCTTCTCTCATCCTTCAATTCCCCCTTTTCCTTTAATCTAGCAGGACTTTCGATTGCTAGATTACCCCATACTTCTCTAATGAGTTCTGAAATATGCCCCACTCTCCACCTTTTGTCTCAGCTCATGCCTCTTCCACTTTTCATATTTCTTCTCTGTGTTCTGACATAAGCACATTGAGCACCTTAGGTCTAAACACGTAAAACCTACCAAGAAGAATAGAGCTATACTTTGCCAAGAAAAGTTGCTTTAGCCATCCGAGATTTGGTAACCAACTAGTAAGTTTATCCCATAGTCCGGAGAAAGCCATTCCCCAATCAGTGTTATCCCTGCTTACTTCATGCAAGACTTTTGTTTGTTCCCAAATTTTTCCTAAATCCGTTTCAATCCTCCGATCCTTGTTTATATATATACACAGCAACTTTGATTTATTAGAGTACACATTCCCCCTTTGCAGTTAACAAATCCAGCACCATTCTACTGTGCAATACGACTCTGGATAAAGAGGATACCTGCTCTTGGATTGCCCATAGGACATTTGCCGTAGCATTCTCAATTATTTCTGAAGTTTCACTATAGCCCTTTCCAGCAGTGCTACTCCTAAGACCGGGATAAGGGCTCTCACGAAGCTATGGTATCCTGTATTATACCTTACCAATGGGTTATTTACCCTTTTAACCCTCCTTGGATTTTGATACTGGCTCTCCATAGTTCTCACTATGCCTGGTGGGAGTTGTTTTGGATGGACGCTCGTAGGAGGTGCTAAATATCCTCCCATACAATGTCCTTTCCAATTTATTGGTACTGATTTTCGAGCTCTCCCACCTCCACATAGCCACCAGAAACCTTTACCCAAACGACACTTGCTCACTACATTACTTCCATTATGATATTCATGCCCACTAATGAGAGTGTTATTCCTTTCCTTAATAGCGGCTACTGTTAAATATGGCAATGTAAGGTTGATCCAAATAGAAGGGAGAAGAGTGACAATTATACATTTAACAATGACAAATAAATAAATAAATATAACAAATAGAGATACAACATTACCACCCACAACAACAGAAAACATAGTACTATTGCAACCAAAATACAAAATGTAACAGCGCGCAATATCGACTTGCCACAGACACCACCCCGTGTACACTGAGAAAAAGCAAACTAGTGACCAACTCATCTTTTCTTTACGAGTTTAACTTTTGACGGTGCACTTTCTTTGACAGACCAAGCAGTTCCTCAGCATCTTGGAATAACCCCCTGTAACAATACTTTAGTCACCCCATGTGCCTTATTAGTTCTACAAGGGAATGCCTCCGGCCACTGTAAAAAGGTATCAGTTAGTACCAACATACAGCGATACCCCCCTTTTCTTGGGAGTTCTGACAAATCAATTTGCCAATCTTGCCCTAGAAGGTTTCCTTTCCCAATAGGCCCGCTTGTGCCCTGTTCCTGGTACTAGGATCGTACTTTGTAGTATCTGTTTGCCCAATATATTTTCTTGCCCTCCCTTAGAACCAATTTCCATAAAATACTAAAGGGCATAACAATGCGTCCATCTGGGCATGCACCCATCTGTCAGCTTGCTCTCTTCCCTTCTAAATCATTAATTAGATTTCGATCCTCTCTAGAATATTTTATAGGTTCTGACTCAGGTTCAGAGATTTTAAGTTTACCGTCTGGAATTAAAGCCTTCTTCAACTACTTGTTCTGCCACCTGATCCATCATCTTATTTCCAGTTTCCTGTACAGTGTTACCTTTCTGATGTCTTTTACAATGTATAATAGCCACGCTCTTTGATAGATTTACATCATGCTGTTTTCCTTGTGTGTGAGCAATCCTTGCTCTTTTAAGATGGTACTATGAGCGTGTAACATCCCAAATACATAATTAGCATCTGTCCATATATTTAGGACTGTTGTCAAGGCAGTTATTTCAGCCTTCTGAGGGAAAGTCCCCACAGGTAATGGTTGTGCTTCAATTACCTTGTCAGTCGCATCTACTGCATATCCTGCCTTAAGGTTTCTTTGTCTACCAAAACTGCTACTGTTGGTAAACCAGGTGTCTTCTGCATCTTTTAACGGTTCGTCCTTCAGGTCTGACCGACTGGAATATGCAGCTCCAGTTGTTTCCAAGCAGTCATGAAATATTGGTTCTCCAGGAGTTCCGCTAAGGAAAGATGCCGGGTTGACAATATTAGTTTCAATTATTTCTACATCATCCTGCTCTACCAGGATGGCCTGGGATTTCAGGAACCTTTGGGGTGAGAGCCAATGCCCACTTTTTACCTCCAATACAGTAGACACTGTATGAGATATTAAAACTATTATTCTTTGGCCTAGCATAACTTTACTGGCTTCTTGAATATTGAGTACTAGTGCAGCCACCACCCTCAAGCACCCTGGCCATCCCTTACTCACTTCATAAAGCTGTTTGGAGAAGTATGCCACTGCCCTTTGATAGGGTCCAAGGTTCTGGGCAAGGACTCCCAGGGCTACTCCTTGTTTTTCATGTGGGAAAAGCCAGAAGGGTTTAGTCATGTCTGGTAGCCCCAAAGCAGGGGGCCTTCATGAGTTCTTTTTTCAGCTGAGGGAATGCCTTCCTTGCCGCCTCATTTCATATAATATTTTGGCTTTACCAACAGTCTGTAGCTGTGTATCCACAGTCGACACCATCCTGTCATTCCTGGGAATGTACAGAGTCCCTTGGAAGTTTGTGGCTCAGGGGTTTGGCAAATGGCTTCTTTCCTGACAGTCCTTAAGGTTTGAAGTCCAGCTGTAATCTCATATCCCAAATACATCACTTGCTGTTGAGTTATTTGTGCTTTCTGTTGAGAATCTTGATAATCACTTAAACCAAGAAATTCAGCAAACTCACAGTCCATTGCACACAATCCTCTTTTGTTTTTGTGACATTCATGTACTGCAGTAAGGTTCCACTCTGGGATGGAGGAACCCAAGTCTCAGGCTCACGAGTTGACCAGCTCTCAAAAATCTTTGAGCTGTTCTCACAACCCTGGGTAACACAGTTCAGATTAACTAAGTCTTTTCTCCCCGTATTAGGGTTTTCCTATTCAAAGGCAAATAACCTTAGGCTTCCTTTGGCCAAACCAGGCAGAAAGGCATCCTTCAAATCCAGAAGGTAAGCTCCACCTACTCATTCCTTAACTTGGTTAATAATGTGTATGCATTTGCCACCACTGAGTGTATGCATTCAACAATTCTACTACTTGCCCTCAAATCTTGTACCAAACTATAGCACTTGCTGTAGTTGGATTGTCTTTGGCTACAATCACATATCCTCAAAGGGCACTGCTTTACCCTGATTGGGCTAACTCTTGCTTTTAACTTAACTTCTATTTAGGGCTGCTTTTTTGGCTCTGCCAGGTGTCTTTGATACCCACACTCCTAAGCGTACATGATTTAAGATTTCTGTAACTTCTGGAGGTACAACCTTGTTTTTCCCAGTTTGTATAAAGCCAGACTTACAATTTTCAATCAGTTAATATTGTTTGACCCTTACTTCCAGTTTTATTGAATGTAATCTCTGCATTCATTTGTTGTAATAAATCTTGCCAGAGTAACCTGGTATGTACAAGAATTTATGTATTCCTGCTTGTTTTCTCAGACTATATTTAACTGATCTCAAAAAGTAAGCCTTTTCTTATTGGGCAGTAGCTCCTACTACTGTTACAAAATCATCTACGGGTGGTAAGAGGCACCCATACACACCAGAAAATAAACCTCTTTATCCTGCTCCCCTAGCTACAAGTTAATCAGTGAATCTGCTAGGGTAAACTTCCCAGGTTCCCATTCTTCAGCTTTGCAACCAGAGACAGTTCCTCTCACACAGCTTGATAGGATTTGTCCACCAGTGTCCCATTTCCCTGCAGTTTGCACGCTACTTTCATTCCTGTTGTGTGGAGCCCTCCCTGGGCTCTTCCAGCCCCCCCTACCTCTCTCTGAGGGACTCTGGGCCCACAGCCCGCTTAGTGCTTAAAAGTAACAGCGCGTTATTTCCCAATTCCTTACTATCTCGTTTCCCAATCATTTTTTTTTTCTTTTTTTTTTTTCTTTTCCATTTACCGCCACCTCTCTTTGGTCCTACATCCCTTTACCCCGCTCATTTTGCCTTCCCAGCCTTGTCCTTCACAAATTCTTCACTTTCCAAACTCTCATCATTACTAAAACTAACATCTTTTCAGTTTCACCTCCTCCCCCGGGTCCCCAGTGCTAACACTGGGTTTCGAGTTTCCTAGATCTTCAGAGAAGGCTACTCACCCAGGCCCTATCCTTCCCACCTCCCCCTTTTAAGTAAGCTGCTTACAGCAGCATCCTCCGGGCCCGGATCTCTCTCTCACTCCAAAGTTCGCCGTGGGGGGAACGGTGGGGGGTACGGTGTGGGGGGTTTGCTCTCAGCCAGCAGATAAACTCCTTCTCTTTAACCTTTTTTTCCTTGCAAACCTATTTCCACATTTGAACCCCAGTTACCTTCCACAACCCCAATTCTACTTCCGTAACCATTAACAATTCCTTTCTTATACCATCAAAACAGTTTGTCCCATTCCCTTCAAAAACCCCAACAAACAACATCTTTCGTTTCCATAAACACACCCCTCATTACCATATAACTTCCCCAACAATCTGTTCGTTTGGTTTATAAAAACACCTTGCCCAGAACCAGCACTGATTGACCCACCTTCCTCCCACCCCTTCGAAGCAAAACACAATTTACATAAACGAGGTTGACATTCATTCCCCCAAAGGAACGGGCATCTTCTATGGATTCGCATCCCCTTTCATAAATTCAACAAAACGAAATGATGACAATCGACGAGAAAGAATCTCGCCTTCCTCGGAAGGCCCTAGCCTTTCTCTCTAAACTTCTGCCCTGCATGAGGGGCAGGCCCCCAACTGGTTCTAGCTTGCCCTGGGACATCTTAAACCCCTTCCTGCCAGGAAACGTCCTCGGGCTGTTCTCAAACTCTTATCTTTTATTTTCTCTACCCCCTGTTGTTCAGACCCAGTGTCTGCAATCCCATTCTCAACAACCTTACATATTTGCTTCTTAAAAACCTTAACTATCTCTATCCCCAGTTCCTGTGAAGCCCTTTTTCTCCTTTACGTGGGGCCTTCTCTCATCCTTCAATTCTCCCTTTGCCTTCTCACATAGATGCACAGGGGTTGAGGGCCCCCACACACCCTTGTCCTTCAACTTACTCCGTACCCACACTTTTTTTGGACAGGCTCACTATTACCCCCTTCCCCCTTCAAACCTAGTTTAAAGCCCTGTCATTGAGCCCAACCAACTCCTGGGCCAGAATCCTCTTCCACCTTTGTTCTGGATGGACCCTATCAGCAGCCATCAGGCCAGGCAACAAGTAAACTGCCCCATGATCATTAAAGCCAAAATTTCTGTGGTGGCACCAGCCACTTAGCCATGTATTTATCAGATGGGTTTTCCTGGTCTTCTCAGTATCCCTCGCTGCCACTGAAGGGATAGAGGCGAACACCGCTTGTTTTCCTGCTCCATCCCCTATCTGTTCTAATCCTCTGAAGTCCCTTTTGATAGCCCTCAGGCTTCTCTCAGCAACTTCATTGCTGCCAGCCTGAACTAGCAGTAAAGGATAATAACCAGAGGAGCAAACCAGGCCAGGAAGTTTTCTGGTAATGTCCTTGACCTGGGCCCCAGGTAGGCAGCAGACTTCCCTACGGCTAGGGTATGGCCAACATATGGGGCCCTCTGTTCCCCTCAGATGGGAGTCACCTATGACAATTACCCTTCTTTCCTTCTTGACAGAGACAATCTTGAGGCATGGAGTCGACCACCTCACCCTAGACAGTCTCCTAGGTGCAACTTCCACCACATCCTCACTCACCTCTCCCTCGATTTCCAGAGCCTCAAACCTACTGCATAAGGGCACCTGGGAAGGTGAGGTAGGTAGGGAAGAGGTTTGCCTGTGATGCTGAGCTGGGACCTGTTTCCATTCCTCCCCATCTCTTAGGTCCCCTCCCTCTGCCTGATGGCGACAGGGCAGGGGGTCCACCATTATTTGTGATGTATCATCCTGGTGCTTTTCTCACAGGTATGACAGAGAGTTAATCTGACAGTCTGTCTCCTGCTCACATTCCATAGAACTGTGGGGCAGATGTGCATGCATCTATGCAGTGCCCACTCATGGATCTATGGGGTGGTGACCTGATGGATCTATAGTGTAGCCATGTGTGCATCTATGGAGACACTACTCGCTGATTCTATGGGGTGGCCGCATGCAGATCTATGAGGCAGCATCTTGTAGATCTATGGATCAGCTATGAGTGAATCTATGGGGTGGATACACATGAATCTATGGGGCAGCTGCCTGCTGGTTCTATGGTTCTCTCAGACCACTCTATGTGATATCCGTGGGTCTGGCAGGAGCTTTGCAGCTCAGATTCCTTCAGGCCTTCAGGAGGCTGTAATTGTGTCATTTTTCCTTTAAGCACAGTGTTAACTGCATTATAAGCAATGGCTGTAAAATCTTTAATTCTTTCCAAAGTGCTCCCTGTTTCCATTATTTTATTTTGAGGAAGAGTGCTGGAAGGATTTGGGGTCATAGCTCAATACGGGGATTTATTTGGTGGTCACCGGGACCCACCTGGGGGACACATGGCAGCAAATGTCATCCATGGAGATAGTATGGAATGGAATAGAACAGAATAGAGAGGTGTCCAAGGATTTGCTGTTTAAAATGAGGATTTTTTTTGTGGATTTGAGGGCAAGAAATATCAAACGTTCTTTAAAATTGGATAATGTAATGGCAGTGCTCTGCTATCAGAATATCATTGCTGTATCAAGTGCTCACAGCTCAGGTGTCACTGATTGTTATTTTCATGTAGAACTATGGGTCAGCATGGGGAATGCTGATCCTGAGTGATCCATTGAAAATTTCGGAATTCTCTTTATGGAACACAGTGATCCCATTGAATGCATTGACATCAGTGGAGATTTTCCCAGGAAAAGCTCGGTTTGTAATGGTATTGAAGGAACTGTGGATTCCTCCTGCTCTACAGTGCTATGTCTGAAGAATCGCACATCCCTGTCTCATGGCTGCATTTCGCAGAATCATAGAACCACAGAATCACTGAAGTTGGAAGAGACCTCTAAGATCATGTCCAACCATCAACCCATCCCCACCATGCCTACTAGAAATTGTTATCTGGTCTGGAGTTCATAGAACCATGGAAACACAGAACCATGGAACAACAGTATAGTTGGGTTGAAAGAGTCCCTGAATATCATAGAACCATGGGATGGTTGGGTTAGAAGACAGTTGGAGTTGTACCTATGACAGCACATTCAGCTATTGTTTATTTTATGCTAACATTGGTTTTCCCACTTGGCAAAATGGTGCAGCACTCCACAGAGAGCTCTCTTGGAACAAACTGCCCCTGTATAAGTGTGGATGGAGTGTGGGGTGAGCTGACATGGGCTGTTCTCATAGGGCTGTGTGCTGCCAAGGGCAGTGCTCCAATTCTGGCATTGTAGGGCAAGAGGAGATGTGGCCTCACATCATGCCAGGGGAGGTTCAAGTTGGAGATTAGGAAGTTTCTTCTCCAAAGAGCAGTGATGTTTTGGCACAGGCTGCCCAGGGAGGTGAGGGAGTTCCCATCTCTGGAAGTGTTCAAGAACTGTGGAGATGTGGCACTTAGGAACATGGTCAGTGGGCATGGTGGGAGTGAGTTGGAGATATTAGAGGTCTTTTCCAACCTTCGTGATCCTATGGTTCTATTTAGGGTCATGGTTAGTGGTATTATGGGGATGGGTTGGGGTTGGACTTGGGGATCTTGTGGTGCCAATGTGTGCATGTTGCTGACTTCCGCACAACATGCATGCAGAGGGACCAGCCCCATTTGTCTGTGTCTGGTAATGGTGTCGGGAAAGGGGTTTTTTTTTCTCCCCTTGTCAGGTTTTCTCCCTCTGTGTAGCGCTTAGGCGCTGCCCGTAGAGTGCTGTGGACCATGGTGCCCAGCCTCTCGCAGTCTGCCAGTGGCGGAACTGCACCGCGATGGTTTGCTGCAGCCCCACAGACACAGCTGGGGCTGGGAGGTGCCACAAACCCACAGCAGTGGGGCTGGCGATGGGGAGTTCGGTGGGGGCTGCAGGTTTTGGATAAGGTGTGGTGTGGTGCACTGATTTATCACCGAGCACAGATGTGGGCTTTGAGGTCCATGTGCTCAGCCCTATAAGTGTGCGTGGGATTGGGACCCTCAGGGACATGTGTACCCCACTTCTACGGGGTTTATCCGCTGATCCATTTAAGTGTACATGGGACTGGGACCTCCAGGGACTTGTGTACCCCAGTTCTATGCAATCCATCAGCACAGCCCTAGAAGCATGCGCAGCATCAGGACCCTCAGGGATGTGTTTACCCTGGGTCTATGGGGTCTATCCTCTCACCCATAGAAGTGTACATGGGATTGGGACCCCAAGGACTTGTGTACCCTGGTTCTATGGAGTCCATCAGCACATCCCTATAAGTGTGTATGGGATTGGGGCCCTCACAAACCTGGGTACCCCAGTTCTATGGTGTCCATCTGTTCACCCCTTGGGGACTTCTACACCCTGGTTCCATGGGGTCCCCCCACCTCCCTGCACTCCAATCACCTCCTGGTGGTTCAGTACCCCCACCCACCTCAATGTGGACAGCACCTCCTGCCTGCACTGCACTGCCAGCAGTCCTGGGCTGTGGCATTAATTCCTGGTCCTTGTTGGGGGAGAATCCCAACATTTGCACAAGTGGGAAACACTGCCCCTTCCTCTGGAGATGGGTCCTGGGAATGTGCACAGTGTTATTATGAGTATGATTGCTGTGTGTGCTGTGCCCAGTCACAGATGGATATATAATAGCATATAACATATAGTATGTGTGTATATATATATATATATGCATGCATAAATGCATGGCTCAAACTTAATACTCCAATATTTACAGCGGGGGCTGCCCCAGGCTTGGGGGGAACTCCATCCTTTAGGGCTCAATGCTGGGGGTCGCCTCCGGGTGCTCCCTACGTCTCCACCCTCCTCCCCCCGCAGGCAGCCGCCCCCCCACACCGGGCACCCCGCGCCGCGTTGTGCAAAGGGCCGTCGGATCAGTGCGGGCGGATGGAGATAAATATATAATTCCATTTTTTTCCCCTCCCGGAGCGACGCGCTGTCTAGACGCCCACGTGATGGGGCTGCGCACACGGAGGCGGGGGAGGGGGGGAGGGGGAAGGGCCCCAACGCGCACGCACCGCCGCTTCCCGCCCCCGCCCCCCCCCCTCCAAAAAAATAAAAGGCAAAAGGCAACGACAGAGACGGCGGTGCGGGTGTGTGCGGGGAGCGAGCAAGAAAAAAGAAAAAGGGGGGGGGAAGAGGAGGAGAAGAAGATGTAAGAGGAAAAATAATAATCGAGAAAATCCCGAGTGGCTGCGTGAGAGGAGGAGGGGGTGCGGGGGGTGCCGCGGCCTCTCTTCACTCCGCGCTCCGTTCTCTCCTTCGCAGCGGCGAAGCGGCGCGGGGACATCGGGCGGCGGCGACGGGCGGAGCGCAGAAGGGGCTCCGCGGGGACACGCGATGCTGCTCCGCTCCGCGGGACCGCGACGAACGCGCCGAGGCCGCTCCGCATGTAGGGCCGCCGGGCTCCTTTTTTAATCTTATTTTCATTTTTAAAACTTTTTTTTTAAATTATTATTTTATTTTTAACTCCCGGTCTTTTTGCTTCGCCCTTCTCCATTTTTTCGCCCCTCTCCCCCTCCCAGCGCGACGCGTTGATGGGATCTGCGGACCCCGGCAGCCCCAGGACTCCCTCCGGCTCTGTGCTCTCCCCGCACCCGCGCAGGGCCGCCCCTTCCCGCGCAATGTGCCGTAGAGCCAAGCTCTGAAACCGCGCCGATTTCTCCCATTTTCCTTTTTTTTTTTCTCCCCTTTTTCTCTCTTTTCTAAAGGAGAGCGACACCCTCGGGCTTTTCTCTTCCCCTCCCCCCACACACTTTTTCTTTTCACCTCGCGCAGCGCGGGCATCCCTTGCGCTGCTCACCCCTCTCTCCCCCACCCAAGCAAAGCGCTGTAAAACTGCGCCGCTTTGTACCATTTTCCTTTTTTTCTCTTTTTCCTCTCCTTTTTCCACCCTCGAGCTCTCCACTTACTTCTCCGCTTTTTTTTTCATTTCACCTCACAACGCGGTCACCCCTTGTGCTGCCCACCTTCCTCCCCCTCCAAGCAAAGCGCTGTAAAACTACTCTGATTTCTGTCACTTTTTTTCCCCATTTTTCTCTCCCTTTTTTTTTTTTTTTTAAAGGCGAGCAGCACCGTCCTGCCGGGCGGTTTCCCCTCGCTCTTTCTTCTTTTCACCTCGCACAGCGCGAGCGGCTCTCAACACCCCCCCACCCCCCCCCCCCGCCATAAAAGCGCGGAGCCTGGCGCATGCCCCATCACGGCCGGCCCCCCCCCAGCTCGCCGCTGCCCCCCGCCTCGCCCTGGCTGCCGGCCCCTTCATGCTCGGCGCTCACCATGCCCGTGCCGTAGTCAGGGGCCTCTCCTCACGTCCCGCATGTTCAGAACCAAACGCTCGCTCCTCGTCCGACGGCTCTGGCGGAGCCGCGCACTCGGCGGTGGAGAGGAGGAGACGGGCGACGGCGGAGCGCTGGCCGAGTCGCGGCCGCACTCATGCGGCGGGGGGGGCCGGGGGTGCTGCCCGGCCAGAACCCCCCGTGGGGGCGGCCGGGGGGCGGCGGAGGGCGAACTGAAGGCTCTGACCCACGCCGTGCTGAAGCGCTGCAAGGAGCGGCAGCTGGAGGGGCTGCTGCACGCTGTCGAGTCCCGCGGGGCGACCTGCACCCCATGCGTGTTGCTACCGGCGCGCATCGAGGCGCGGTTGGGCGCGCAGCGGGACGCGCTGCCCGCGCTGCTGTGCCGGGTGTTCCGCTGGCCCGAGATGCGGTACGGTGCGCCCCTCAAGCGGCTCCGCGGCTGCTGCCAGGCCGACGGCGCGGCGACCACCGAGTTCGTCTGCTGCAACCCGCACCACCTCAGCCGCCTCTGCGAGCTCGGTACGGGGCGGGTGTGGGTATGATGGGGTGGGGGTGGAGATGGAGGTAGGGATCTGGGGCTGGGGCTGGGGTATGGGCTGGAGTCAGGGATGGATGTGAGGAATGGGGATAGGGTCATGAATGGAGGTGGAAATGGAAATGTGGGAATGGAGTTTGGGATGTAGGAATGGGGTCAGGGATGCAACCATCTTTTCCTCCCCAGCAAAAAAATAATAATTCTTAACCTTCAAAAAAACTTTGAGATGCGGAGATGGGGATGTGGGGATGGAGGTGGAGATGGGGGGATGAGGATATAGGAATGGGGTCATAGGAATGGGGTCGAGGATGCAACCAACTTTTTCCCCCTAAAAAAAAAAATTCCCACCCCCCAAACCCTTTGCATACATCCTTTTTAAAACAACAAAATCATAATTCCGATGCGGAGAGGGGACAGCCGTCGGGGCCGAGCGCCGCTGCCGGGTTCGATACTACTCCCCCCGGCCTCGCGCTCCCTGCTGACGCGCGGCGGCGCCTGCGCCAGCGCCGCTTTGTCTACCCGACGGCCACCCCGTCCCGTCCCGGCCCCGGCGAAGCGCCGGGAATGCCACTATCGCAGTGCCTATCGCTCTGTTTGTTCTTTCTCATGGCCCTGCCTTCATTTTCTCGGGACTTTTCTCGTTGCAGAGTCGCCCCCTCCACCCTACTCCAGATATCCCATGGATTTCCTCAAGCCGACGGGTGAGTGCAGCTTCTGTGTGCCATGAAATGGGGGGGAAAGGGGGGGAAACGAGTTGAAAGTGGGGGAAAACGGATTACAAATGGGGAAAACAGCTATTTTTTATTTAAAACGTTACATTGCCTTTGTCACCCCGATGGCTTCGGGGCTGCTGTGGGACCTTGGCTGCCCCCCAAGCAATGGGATCCGAGGTGATGGCCACAGCTTGCAATGAGATGTGATGCATGGGCTGGGGGAGACGTGTGGGGCTGCAGGGGGCCTAATCCCATACCGTCAGCTTGGGAAAATGAGGAAAAGTTGGGAGGGGTGTCAGGAAAATAGGACTTTTTTGGTGCCAAGAGGAACCCCATTTGGGGTTGACACCAGCGATTCTGCATCAGCTCCTGCTTGGCAACACGTGGGGCTGAGACGGGGAGGATTAAAAATGGGGGGAGCCTGGGGGCCAAAGCCACGTCCCCATGACCCCACATCCCCATGTCTCCCATCCCCAAAGATGAGTGGGGCTGGTGCACTGCTCAGTGCCCCCATGGTGATGCCCCTTGGCAGAGTGATTCCGAGATGCATTTTTGGATAACAGCACTGGGTTTTTATTATGATTTTGCCTACAATTTTTAGGGTTTTTTGCCTTTTTTTTTTCTGTCAGAAGATCAGTTTTCCTACAATCACTGCTCTGCACTTTTCAGGCTTGGCTGATGGAGTTGGGATGACCCCATGGAAGTGACTGGAATTGGCCTTTTCATTTTTGATTGTTTTCTTAGAAAATGAATGGAGAAAGCCCCAGTGCTGTAGTGACCTGGGTCCTGTGGTGGGATCCCATCGTACCCCATAGCACCGCCGGGTTTTCTGCTCTGCAAACCCCTAGGAGCAGTGCAAAGCCACAGGGAAAGGAGCGCTGCTGTTGGGTTGCAGAGCATGAGATGTTTTGCTGTGGGGTGAAAAAACACAAGGGAAAAGTGAGTGGATTAATGGAAGGAGGGGATGGGGAGAGGCTCAGCATCCCACACCCCGAGGTCTCCAGGATTTGTCGTTTGGGAACAAAGCGGCATTATTTCACCCAGATAAGGGGATGCTTCCCACAAAAGCATGTGATACTTGGGCTTGTTCCTTTGTAACCTTTGTTTCTCCCCATCCACGAGATGGAATGTGCTCTGCAGAGGGCTCTGCCCTGATGGACAAAAGGGTTAATGCCTGCCAGAGATGCTGGGATCAATTCATTAGCAGGGTTGAACCGTCCCATCTGCCTCTGCCAGGGCCTCTCTCTCAGCAGCCCAGCAACGTATTTATTCATTAACAAGTGTTGACATAAAGTAGCAAAATGTGTGTAAACAGTGAATCAGCCAATAGGAAGTGATTAACACTGCCAATCGGAAGCGTGGTGGCAACTGGATTACTCACCAAAAAGCCCTCTTTTTTTTTTTTCCCCTTTTGAAAGAAAAGCCCATTTGGCAGTTGAACTGCGACTGCTGGGCGAGTGGAGCTCGCAGTGTGTTGGTGCAGGTGACTGGGGCTTCCTCTGCATCTTGGCTTGCACCAAGCCATGGGATTTTGTGTCCCAGCATCCATCTGTCCTTGCTGTGCTCCCTCAGTTCCCACCTATACAATGAGTTTTTTGGGTTAGGTTAGTAAGGGACAGTGCATGGCAGTGGGATAGTGCAATGCCCTCGACCTGGTACATCTTTGGATGCAGCATGGGACCTTGGGTTGGAGTGGTGCCCTCGTGGGTTATTGGATAAATTAGATATTAGATATCCATTGGGCATTGGATAGAAGTAGCATTGTCCATGGAGCTGGGAACATGCTTCCAACACTTCTCCATTGTAGAATCACTGAGGTTGGAAAGACCTCTAAGGTCAAGTCTGGCCATTGACCCACCCCCACCGTGCCTTCTCATAGAGTCATTAAGGCTGGAAAGACCTCCAAGGTCATCAAGTCCAACCATACCATATAGCAGTGATGGAAATATGGAGCTCTGAGTGAACCAACATGGGTTCTGGTTCTCCAGTACGTTGTGGGATTACCATGTTCTTGGAGGTGGTGAAGGTTCAGAGGGACTATGTCATTAGCTTGAGGAAAGCAGGAGTGGAGTCAATGTGTTGGCTTTGTTGGTGTGGATTTGATGTCCATTCACCTTGGGGTTCGGCTAGGTAATCTTCCAACCCAAACCATTCTCTACCATTCTCTATGGCTTTGTGCAGAGCACGAGTTGTGTTGGGAGCAAGATGGGCAGTGGTGCCCCCAAATAGTTGAAATCCAACATCCCCCAATAATCCAATACTTTGTCCCATCCCTGTGTGGGACAGGAGTTGCTGACATTTTGGCAGTGCCCTCCCAAGGCATTGATACATGCAGGAGCTAGAGGTTGGGTAACCTCTCAGAGGCAGCTGACACCTTGCAAAGCTGGGAGCTGAGAGCTGTAAAGCAGTGATGAAGGGATGCTGTGCCTTTCCCCTGTGTGTTTTGTAGTGTTTTGGGAAGCTCCGAGTCTGTCTCATCAGGGACCTGTAGGATGATCCTACATGCAGACAGCATCTATAATCCGAGCAGCTGAAGTTGTCTCAGGGACACAGTACGGGGAATCTTCTGTCTGAGTTGGAAAGGGTTAAATAAAATAAAATAGCAAATTTCTTTAAAGAACAGAAAGCACTTCAAGGCATTTAGAATGTATACTGTATAGTGTTTCACAAGTAAGTCCATTTCCTGTCCCCTCAATTGTTTTCATTGTGATTAAGTGTATCCTGTTAAAGTGTACATTCCTGTGAGGGCTGCAACTTCACTCTGATAAAAGGAGGTTATGCACACAGGGTTTTATATTTCATTGAGATGTCAGGGATGAAGTCTGGAAAAATGACTTATCAGTAGGAAGAGAACTATCTGGGCTCACCTGGTGGCCCTTGCTTTGAGATAGAGCACTAAGCAAAGGGATGTCATTAGGGACATCACCCTAATGAAGCCAAATTCCTCCAGCAACCTGTCAAGGAACTGGATGATCTCTGAGGGCCCTTCCAATCCAACATTTTGTGATTCGGTGAACTGAGAGTTTGGGTGAACTTGGTGGATCTTTTTTATTGTCTTCATCCCTGCTCAGGCTGTCCCTTGTGGCTGTGACTAAAAAGCTGTAGGAACAGGGGACCAGTGTTGGATTCTGGCTATTGTCACCTGGAGCAGGGGGAGCAGATGCTTGCATGGCTGGGGATGAAGAGAAGAGGTCCAAAGGCCTGGGAATGGATAGGTAATCAGCACAGAGCCAGTGATTATGCACAGTGCAGAGCCTTGATTGAGGCGATGAGTTAGAGTGGATGCCTCTTGATGAACTGCTGTGTCTGTGCAGCCAATTAGTAATTGCTTCCTGTTGAACACTGAAATGTGCACGCTGCTTGCAGCATTGCTTGGAGCCTGCAAAGTAATGCATGTACACTGATTCCTTCTTCTTTCCCTCCTCTACAGCAGGTTGTCCAGACTCTGTGCCTTCCTCCACTGAAACAGGGGGAACTAATTGTCTAGCCCCTGGGGGGCTCTCAGGTAAGACATGTCTCCTTGACTCTACTCCATTGTCTCCACCCATTTCCTGTTGGGTCCCTTGGTCAAGGGTTTCGGGGATGTGTGTCGTTGAAAAAAGCATGCTTCAAGGGAGAATTTGGTTTAATTTCATGTGCAGAACATGTGTTGAAATGCCAGGGAAAGCTGTCTGTCCCCAGGAGTTGGTGTTTCCTTTGTATTCCAGCCTTATGCCCCATTGATTTCAGAGCAAGGTGTGTTGAAAATCTGAATGGTGCTGGCGCTGCTTTGGTCAGGTGCATGTATTTTTGGAGCAGTGTGGTGGTCCCTTGCAGAAAAGAGTGGTGTCCTTTGGCTGGCAGTGGTAGCGCTACTGTTCCATCCCTGGGACAAGAACCATACCTGGGCACTGCCTTGGGCTCTGCTTATTAGGGTTGTTACCAGCACCCAACATTTCATGTATCTTTGCTGAGTATTGCATTTCTCTCAAAAATTTGGATTTCTCCATTTCCCACCTCCTTCAGCTTGTAGGTGCCATCACAGCATGTATTTTTTTAGAACAGTTTCCCCAGCCCTCCTTGTTTTTTCCCAATGTGCAGATCCTCCAGCACCCCATTTCCCTCCCAGATCTGTGTCTATGTTGACGCTGCCAGGATGAAAGCAACCATGTGTGCTCTCCAAGTGTCTGATACTGTGTACCCGCATGTCCTCATGGTGTTTAAAGGCGCTTCCTTTGTCAGGATGTCTCCCTGATTTATGATTTGTGGAGCACTGACAGAGCGCATTGCCCTGAGATGGAATTCCAGAAATATGTTGGCCACATGCGCGCATGAGGCTGTGCCGGTCCCTCTCTCCAGGAATGGTGTTTGGTGTGGATGTTTTTAAGCGAGCTCTGTTTTTCTTTGGGTGTAACGTATACCCCAGCTGTTATTTGAGAGGGGAGCATATTATTTGTCCAAGGGCCCTAATGAGAATTAATCAAATGGAGGGGGAGAGGGAACGGAGCAACTTGTTGCTGCATATTTTCTTTTTTAGCATTGGGTTTTCCTTTTTTTGTCATCAGAGCCTCTGACTTTAGGGAAGAAAAAAGGGACTGGAAAAAGAAAGGAAACGAGAAGCAAAAAAAATACAATAAGGATGTTGTTAGATGCTTTTGCTTTGGTTGCTGTTTCTTTTTCCTTTTTCTTCCTGAAATTTACTTATTGTGGAGGGGAGGAGAGACCTCAGTTCCACAGGATATCACACAAAATAAGCAGAGGAAGCACTTGCTTTTAGCAGGGTGCTTTCTTCAAGGGCCAGTAATTGATAACATCTTGTTTGGTTGCTCTGTGCTGAAGGGAAGGAGGGAGTTGGGCCTGGGCTGCAGGAAATCACCTGGCATGCTCCCCAGGGCTGGGAGGGACTGCTCTGGGGCTGTGATGAACAAACCCCAAAAAGAAGGTTCCTTCTCCCCCTCTCAAGTGCAATTCTTTTTTTATTCCATGGGATTAGATTTTATTATTTTTTTTTTTAATCAAAGGTTTCCTCCCCAAAAAAAGCCTGGAAACAGATCCTTTGATCATTGCTCGCTCTTTTCCCTTCACAAATGTAATTGTAGCTATTGAGCTTAATGAGGAGCTGATAGGAGAGTTGACTCATGGAGAGACATGGTTAGCTACACAGGCCATGAAACAAAGATGAGTGCCTTGACATGAAAGAGCATTTGTTTTGCATTTACTCTGATTTACAGGCATCTCTGCTCTGCACACAGAAGTGCAGTTCTGAAAATTCCCAACTGGAGGGACAAAGTCAAGAAAGGAAAATAAACACCATTTGCAGTAATTCTCAAAAGCCAATTTACTCCTTTTTTTTTTTTTTCTGACATGTTTAAGTTAGCACGTGGATGTCCAACCTTTTGGCTTGCCTGGGCCACATTGAGTGAAGAGGAATTGTATAGGGCTGCATCTACAAAGATTGCTCCAAAAGCAATGCCTCCTAACTATTTCAATGAAAACTACAACAAATACAAAGAGCACAACAGCACTATTTGATAGAGCAAATTCTCAGCTACAAAACATGCTTTTTCAACACAGTTGCCACTATTGGCTCTGCATTTCCACCAGCGATGAACAAAAGCCTGCATGCTGTGCTCGCTCATAACAGTGCCCCAGTGGAGGTGACCCGCTGTTGCTACTGCTGAAACGCACCACCCACTGCTTCACTGTGCTCACATCCACTGTTTGGTCTCCATAAACATTCAGTAAGCATTGGTGAATGTCAATGGGTGCTGTTTTTTCTGCGTGGAGGAATTCAATTACACACCTTTGCTGCATACAGACTGCCATGTCAGATGTTGTTCTGTCAGACTGCCCCTCTTCTGTCATCTGTCACATGGCAACAACATGTAATGAGATATTGGTGGGAAGGTTCAACCTCTACTGCCATACCACCAATATCTGGCTTTGATGTTATGGGCCAACATAATAAAACAGGAGTCATTACTTTCAGAGCAGTCCTTGCAAAATATATACAATTGTTAATATATAAGTAATGAAACTTTCTAATTTTAAATCTTTTTTCTTAAAACATTAAAAAAAAAAGAGAGGAAAAAGCCATAAAACTAGTGGGATATTTGACGTTGTTTTTGTGAAACTAACACACTAGTCTGGTTTGATGGCAGTGGCTGAAATTCTCAGTGATGTCTCAAGGTGCTCATCAGAGATTTTTGATGAAATTTTACTCTTCCTGTAGATCCTTCTTGAAAATCATTGTTCAAAATGTGTGTACTGTGAAAAAGAGATGACATAAATAAGGTGTGATTGTGAAGTGAAGGATATCTTTCTCTGCTAAGATAAGGATTATGAAAGTCCAGCAAAGAGACATGATTAGATTCTTCAGTTGAATATCTGATTGCAACTCTATACATTCCATATGAAAATTTGCAAGTCATGTATTAACTGAAAATGGTCTTGCAAATGTAAATTGATGGGTTTTTTTTGGCAACCTTGAAACCCCAAGCTGTGTGGTGCAGTAAACATGCCCAAGGGATGGGATGCCATCCAGAGAGACCTAAATAGGCTGAGCAGTGGGCCCAGAAGAACCTCATGAGGTTCAACAAATCCAAGTGCAACGTCTTGCACCTGAGTCATGGCGACCCCTACAGGGTTGGGCAACCCTCACAGCCCAGAAAGCTAACCATATTCTGGGCTGCATCAAAAGCAGTGTGGCCAGCAGGGCGAATAAGGTGACCTCTACTCTGTGCTGGTGAGATCTCACCTGGAGTACTGCATCCAGATGTGGAGTTCTCAGTACAGGAGAGAAATAGACCTTCTGGAGAGCATCCAGAGGAGGGCTACAAAAATGATCCAAGGGATGGAACACTTCTCCTGCAAGGACCAACTGAAAGAGCTGGGGCTGTTCAGCCTGAAGAAGAGGAGGCTGCGAGGTGACCTGAGAACAGCCTTTCAGTACCTAATAGGAGCTGTAAGAAAGAAAGGGACAGTCTGTTGTGATGGGACAAGAGGATATGGTTTCAAACTTAAAGAGGGGTTATTTAGGTTGAATAAAAGGAAAAAGTCTTTTCCAATGAGGGTAGCGAGGCACTGAAAAAGGTTGCTCTGAGAGGTGGTGGATGCCCCGTCCCTGGAGACTTTCAAGGTCAGACTGGAGGGGGCTCTGAGCAACCTGATAGATGTGCGGATGTCCTTGTTCATTGCTTGGGAGTTGGACTAGATAACCTTTAAAGGTCCCTTCTAACTCTAATTATATTTTCAAATTCCTTTATCAAAATGGAAAGCACAGCTGCGTATTCTTCACTGTTCACTGTTTAGCCAATGTATCAACATGCATACAGTTATTGGCCATCACTTGAGTTAGCACTGCACAGCACTGCCCTCTCTGTGTCCTGTTTTCAGTTGACACATTGTTAATAGCGCACTGACAGTTTAGCTGTTGCTGAGCAATGGGTGCATGCCCACGGCCCCTCTGCAGGGAAGAGCTGCTGTCATTATAGCATGGAGAGGAGGTGGACCACATTGACAGCCGTGCTGGGCTGCATGCAGCCCCTGGAACGTGATTTGGAGATGCCTGAGTTAGCAGAAGGGGGTGTTTGAAGGGGGCATTAAGGAGTCAGGGCTCATTTGGAGCTCTTCAAGGCAGTTGTGGATTGCGGATTCCCTGTGGAGAAACTCATGCTCCTCTGTTCTTGGACATCCCAGAGTTTGGGACTGCCTAACAAGGAGGGAGCTTTAAGAAAAGCAATGAAACCCCATTTCTGTGGATTTGAAAGCTGAGCAAGGAGGGATGTGGTGGAGGGATGCAGCTTTGCAGCATCATGGGTGCATGGACCGGTTGGGTACCAGCTGCATACCAAACTGGGTATCAGTTGGTTACCAGTGATGGGAAGCAGACAGGTGGCCACATGCAGAATCACAAAGGGATGGGTGAAATGCTTGGGGTGACCTCCTATGAGGTGGAGTTGTGTTTTCATGTCATCAGTGGCAGCGTGGAAGGGGACAGAGTGCTAGGGGTGGGGACAAAGGGAGGGGACATAGGGGACAGGGGAAAAGAGAAAAAAAGAGTGGAGATGAAGTTTGTTCCAGAGGTCAGAACCAGAGGAAAGAACCTGTGCAGCGTGTGTGCGGCATGGCTGGGTGTTGAGCAGCATCAGCACACCCATATCCTCTCACGTTGTCTCACGGCACAGCCCTGGCTGTCCCACTCTCCAGCCCTTGTCCCCCAATTTGCTGCCTTGTATGGGATTTCATAGAATCATAGAATCCTTAGAGTTGGAAGTGATCTCTGAAGGCCATCTAGTCCAACTCCCCTGCAATGAACAGGGACACCACAGCTAGATCAGGTTGCCCAGGGCCTTATCCAGCCTTGCCTTGAAAATCTCCAGAGACAGGGCATCAACTACATAACTAGATAACATGTTCCAGTGCCTCACAACACTCACTGTAAAAGACTTTTTCCTTATGTCCAACCTAAATCTACTCTCCCTGAGCTTGAAGCCATTTCCCCTTGTTCTATCACCACAGACCCTGCTAAAGAGTCTGTCCTCTTCTTTCCTGTAGTTCTCCTTTAGATACTGAAAGGCTGCTCTCAGGTCATCTCACAGCCTTCTCTTCTCCAAGCTGAACAGCCCCAGCTCTCTCAGCCTGTCCTTGTAGGAGAGCTGTTCCATCCCTTGGATCATTTTTGTGACCCTTCTCTGGATGCGCTCCAACAGATCTATGTCTCTCTTGTACTGAGGACTCCACATCTGGATGCAGTATTCCAGGTGAGGCCTCATCAGTGCAGAGTAGAGAGGCAGGATCACCTCCCTCGACATGTTGGCCATGCATCTTTTGATGCAGCCCAGGATACGGTTGGCTTTCCAGGCCAGCTTCCCATCCACCAGTACCTGGGGTCCTTTTCGGCAGAGCTGCGTTCAACCCTTTCATCCCCCAACTTGTATTGGTAGTGGATGTTGTCTTGATCCAGGTGCAAGACCTTGAACTTGGATTTGTTGAACCTCATGAGGTTCACCTGGGCCCACTGCTCAAGCCTGTCTAGGTCCCTCTGGTGTGTCGACCGCACCCCACAGCTTGGTGTCATCAGCAAACTTGCCGAGGGTGCACTCGACCCCACTGTCAATGTCACTGATGAAGATATTAGAGTACCGGCCCCAGCACTGACCCCTGGGGGACACCACTCATCATCAATCTCCATCCAGACATTGAGACACTGACCACCACTCTCTGGACTCTGTCCAGCCAGTTCTTCAACCATCAAACAGTCCACCCATCAAATTCATATCTTTCCAATTTAGAGAGAAGGATGTTGTGGGGTACCGTGTCAAAGGTTTTACTGAAGTTGAGATAGATGACATCAGTGGTTTTTCCCTTGTCCGTTGATGCAGTGACACCATCATAAAAGGTCACTAGGTTGGTCAAGCAGGATTTGCCCTTGGTGAAGCCATGCTGGTTCTCTTGTATCACCTCCCTGCCTTCCATGTGCTTTAGCATAGCTTCCAGGAGGATCTGTTCCATGGTCTTCCCCAGCACAGAGATGAGACTGACAGGTTGGTAGTTCCCAGGGTCATCTTTTTTACCCTTCTTAAAAATGGTTATGTTGTTACCTTTTTTCCAGTCACTAGGGACTTCACCTGATTGCCATGACTTTTGAAATATCATAGCGAGTGGCTTGGCAACCACATCAGCCAATTCCCTCAGGACTCTGGGATGCATCCCATCAGGACCCATAGACTTGTAGATGTTCACGTTCCTCAGGTGGTCACGAACTTGATCTTCACTTACAGTGGGGAGGACATTGCTTCCCCAATCCCCTCCTACCAAACCAAACATTTGAGGGCTATGTGGCGAGCAGTTATCAGGGAAGATGGAGGTGAAACAGTTGTTAAGTACTTCAGCCTTCTCCTTGTCTGTTGTTACCAGCTTGCCTGTGTCACTAACAAGTGTGGGTATGCCCTCCTGGAATTTTCTCTTCTGGTTGAGGCATGCCTTTCTTTTTCTTTTTGGCATCCCTAGCCAAGTTCAGTTCAAGCTGGGCCTTGGCTTTCCTGACCCCATCCCTACACAGCTTAGTGGCTTCCTTATACTCTTCCCATGATACCTGCCCCTGTTTCCACTGCCTGTTGATTTTCTTCTTGCTCTCCTGTTTGACCAGCAGTTCCCGGTTCAGCCTCACAGGTCTTTTGTCTTCCTTTCCTGACTTGCTACACCTGGGGATGGAGAGCTCTCACACCCTGAATAAAGCCTCTTTAAAGATCTGCCTGCTCGGCTCTGCACCCTTGCACGAGTACAGTTTCCCAGTGTGTTTTGTTGATCAAATTACTGAAGAGCTGGAAGTTAGCTTTCCTAAAGTTTAGCTTCCTAATTTTACTCTTCACCTGTCTCATGTCCCTCCAAAGCATGAACTCAACCATAGCATGGTTGCTACATCCCAGGCAGCCTCCAATCCTGATGTCACTGATTGGTTCATTTACATTGGTGAGCAATCTATCTATTGTTGCATCCCCCCTGGTGGGGCCATCAATTACTTGACTCAGGAAGTTATTCTCAGTGCATTCCAGGAGCCTCCTGGATTGCCTACAGCTCGTTGTGCTACTTTTCCAGCAGATGTCTGGGTGGTTGAAGTCCTTCAGCAGAACAAGTGCTTGTGATTGCAACGCCTCCTGTAGCTGGATTTAGAAAGCCTCTGACTGATCTGGTGGCCCTGTCTTTATTTTTTTCCTTCTCCTTATTTTTATGGGTGGTTCTTGAGTTGCCCACCAGGATGGTTGTTCTAGATGGTCTTTAGGATTCCTTCCAACCCAAAGCCATTCTGGGTGCTCCCAGCCCTTTGTCTCCTTGACATGAAGTAAAAATATCCCTCTGGAGATAAAAATAATTCCTGCAAATAGGAGACAGAGGTTGGCTCTTCCTAGATTTGGAACTTGCTCCCAGCAAATGGGTTTGGTTAGGACTCTGCTTCCAAACAGAGCACGTGGGAGTGGCTCTGGGAGATGTGGTGGACACAATTCCCCGAGCAGCTGAAAACCCAATGGGGTGATCCCAGCACAGGGTTGAGCTCTCCATGGGATGTTGGAGGAGATGGGGAAGGACCTGTGGAGGTTGGAGGTAGGGAACAGACTTCACGTGGTCTGATGGACATTTCCTTCAGATCTGCTTTGTCCTGACGGCACACAGCTATCCACCAGCAGTACCGCGTGGCTCTGGTTCCTCTTTCACCTCCCCCAGCACAGGGTTTATAACCTCCAGCGAAATGCCTTTATTTGCAAATGGGCATCCTATTATAATCTGAAATTGAGACATCTTCCTGTGCAGTTTGGGTTGTATATTTGTCCCAGGGATAAACAATTGCAGAGGAAAAGGACCTGGGGGTGTTGGTTGATGCTCGGCTGAACATGAGTCGGCAGTGTGCCCAGGTGGCCAAGAGGGCCAATGCCATCCTGGCCTGCATTAGAAGTAGTGTGGCCAGCAGGAGCAGGGAGGTAATCATCCCTCTGTACTCAGCACTGGTGAGGTCGCACCTTGAGTACTATGTTCAGTTTTGGGCCCCTCACTACAAGAAAGACATTGAGGCCCTGGAGCATGTCCAGAGAAGGGCAACTAAACTGGTGAGGGGTCTGGAGCACAAATCTTATGAGGAGCAGCTGAGGGAGCTGGGATTGTTTAGTCTGGAGAAGAGGAGGCTCAGGGGAGACCTCATTGCACTCTACAACTTCCTGAAGGGAGGTTGTGATGAGGAGGGGTTTGGCCTCTTCTCCCAGGCAACAAACAGGACCCAGGGAAATGGCCGCAAGTTGTATCAGGAGAGGTTTAGGTTAGAGAGTGGTCAGGCACTGGAATGGCCTGCCCAGGAAGGTGGTGGAGTCGCCGTCCCTGTCAGTGTTCAAGAGGTGTCTGGATGAGGAGCTGCGAGATACGGTTTAGTGCTTCTGGTAGCAATTGTAATGGGAGGACGGTTGGACCAGATGATCTTGCAGGTCGTTTCCAACCTTACAATTCTATGATTCTATGATAATTGCTTGGGAATATATATTTTTTTAATTTTCTTTTTAGGTCACTTATTCTTGGTTTATTTGTGAGCTTACGTCCTCCTTTTATTTATTTACTTTTTTTTTTGTCACATCCAACGCTGCATGAAGCTGCATCCTTCCTGCAGAGTGTGGCCCCGTACTGCAGGGTGGAGGTTGTCAGTGGTTAATGCAGGATAGCAGCACTGGAGCGGGTGTGCAGCAGGCTGCCTGCCAGGCAAGGAGCCTTGGGCTGCTCAGCATCAGCTGACCGTGACACGCCGGCCTGGCCCCAACTGCTCTGGGGGGGTTTTATGGGGCACTCAACCTGCGGGAGCCCAAAGGAGATCAGCACTCATTGAGTGGTGGCTTTGAACTGCTCTGGATCAGTGGGGTGTTGGGGACATAGTAAGCATGGTGGAGGTGGGTCAATGGTTGGACTTGATGGTCTTAGAGAGGTCTTTGCCAACCTCAATGATTCTATGATTAGGATGCTCTCTGAGATGTTCTCCCAGGATGGATTAAAACCCAAAAGAGGGCAGCACATTGCACCATCCCGCTTCCCAGCTGCAGTCCATTTTGGGATTTTCCCAACCAAACATGATTCTGTGATTCTATGTGGCTTTGGGGCCGTTGAGTTTTCTCCTGCAATCTGGAGCTTTTTAGGAGAAGGAGGGTAGAAAGGTGGATTTGGAAGCGTAGAGCTGAGAAAGGGTGTGTATCTGTACTGGCAAGCAACTGAAACTGCTCTCTGACTGGAAAGTAAAATGTCCCAGTGAGTGGCAGAACCTCAATCATTGGGGACATTGAAACTGAGACAGGACACAAACACTTGTACAGGGCCGGAGCCATTCCATTCCCACTGTCTGTGTGCAGGTATCAGTTAAACTATGGCAACAGTGACATTAACCTGCCATGGGTAACTGGGATGCCACTTCCAAACTCCATCACTGCAGTCATGGTGATGAAGCATGCATGACAAATATAGGGACACAGGGATGCGTTGGGGTCCCCAAACCCTCCCTTTGGTGTGAGGCAGACATTGGGAGCCAGCCCCTGTGCAGTGCCAGCCCCCAGCAGATTGAATGGCCTGCACTGCGGCCTGGCCACCTTCCCACTGTCACAAAAGAGCTTCCTTCCCAGTTTATTTTCAGCGCTGGGATATTATTAACCACTGAGGCACGGTCTCCGTTTTAGCGTCGGCATGCAAATAAAAAAACACTGCATGTACAGCCTTCTTGTCGAAATCCCATTGGTTTGTCCTTCAATGGCTGCTGGCTGCTTCTTAGGAATAGGGTGGCACAGGAAAGGTGATCTGATCTTGATCGCTGAGGTTAGCTGCTTCGGAGCTGTTCCAGCCAGAACCGCAGCGACTGATCGCGAGGTACAGGGGGGTTTCGGTCGGTTCCTTCATCCAGGGATCCCCGAGACAACAGAGCAGGTTGGCAGCTCTTGCGAGAGCGCGGCTGACATGAAGTGAGCGTTTCCAGGGCAACGGCTCTGCATCCACGCCCTCTGCCTAGAAAAAGCCTTGGGGAGCAGGGATGAAGAGGAGGAGTTAGGGTGTGTGAATCACTTAGGTGAAACGGTAAGCCACCTATTCGCGAGACTACACAGGGAGGCGGGTTGTTATCTCACTGTGTAGAGCGTGATTTTCAGGGCAAACCCTGAGCGAATCAGCGAGCAGGCAGGACGGGCACCTTGCCATATAGGAGGGGGCTTAACACTTAGCACTTAACAGGTCACTTAACTGGTCGTTGCTCTCTGGACGCATTGAGGTGCAACCATGGTCACCACACGGCGGCGAGCTGCTGCTAAAAGGAACGTGGAGAATGAGACTGAAAGCATGAATGTCCATGCCGCAGTTCAGGTCTCAGGCTGCAGAGAATGCCTGGCCCTGTCACTGCTGCAGCAAGGATACCACCTGTGTGCGGCGTGAGCAAGTGGATGATCTGCTCAGCCTGATGGTAGAGCTAAAGGAGAAAGTAGAAAGGCTGAGGAGCATCCGGGATTGTGGGAAGGGGACTGATTGGTGGAGTTGCACTCTGCCATCCCTACGGGAAGGGGGCGGGGCAGATGCTCCTCAAGCAGTGGGGGATCATCTGCTGTCTCAGTCAGGTGGGAAGGGGCGACCTCAAAGACAGCGAGGGATGGAAACAAGTTCCTGTTTGGGGCAACAAGTGGACTGCCCCTCAGCCTGTCCCACTTTCCCAGGTGCCCTTACATAACAGGTATGAGGCTCTGGAGCTGGATGAACTGGGGGATGTGGATGTCGGTGAAAGTTCATCCATGCAGGAGAGGTTGCCCAAGGCTAGTCAGACTGCTCCCCATTTTGCTACAAAGTCAGTCAGGAAAATAAGAAGGGCTGTCATCTTAGGGGACTCCCTTCTGAGGGGAACCGAGGGCCTGATATGCTGGTAAGACCTGTCCCACAGGGAGGTGTGTTGCCTGCCTGGTGTCCGGGTGAGAGATGTTGCTAGGAACATCACTCACCTGGTTAAGCCCTCTGATTATTATCCATTACTGGTTTTCCACACTGGAAATGAAGAGGTAGGCAAAAGAAGTTCTCAGGTGATCAAAAGGGATTTCAGGGCTCTGGGAAGACTGCTGAAGGGATCAGGAGCACAAGTAGTGTTCTCCTCTGTCCTCTCAGTTGGTGACTGAGATCCAGACAAAAGGAGGAGGGTGGACATGCTGAATGAATGACTTTGCGAATGGTGTCACGATCAGGGCTTTGGGTACTATGGTTTGGGACGCAGCCTTGAGAAAGGGGGAATGCTGACAGCGGACAGGAGCCAACTGACTAGAAGGGCCACAAATATTCTTGGGAGCAAGCTGGCTGGGCTGGTTAGCAGGGCTTTAAACTATGTATGATGGGGGAAGGGGATGTATTGGGTAACAGAGAAGCGCGTGGGAACACTGTCACCTTGGGAGGCAGTAAGGGAAAACCCCAGACTTGTCCTGGAGGTACTAGGAAGGGCTCCTCCGAGAAGGCAACGAGGTCAATAGCTAAGCTGAACTGCCTCTATACCAATGCGCGCAGCATGGGAAATAAACAGGAGGAGCTAGAAACTGTAGTGCAATTGTGAAAGTATGACCTAATTGCTATCACAGAAGCATGGTGGAATGAATGCCATGATTGGTATACACTGATTGAGGACTACAGGCTTTTCAGAAGGGACAGACAGGGTAGGAGGAGTGGGGGAGTTGCCCTCTATGTTAGGAAGTGGATAGATTGCGAAGAGCTGTGTCTGAGGAACAGCCATGATCAGGTCAAGAGCTTGTGGGTAAAAATCGAGGATCAGTCCAGTAAAGGGCATCTAGAAGTTGGGGTCTGCTACAGGCCACCTGCTCAGGAGGAGCCTGTTGACAAGGCCTTCTTGCTTCAGCTGCAGGAGGTGTCGCATTCATGGGCTCTTGTCCTGATGGGGGATTTCAACCACCTGGATATCTGCTGGGATAGTGGCATGGCAGGTGGCAGACAATCCAGGAGATTCCTGGAGTCTGTTGAGGACAACTTCCTGGTCTAGGTATTAGATGGACCAACCCGAGGTGAAGACTTACTGGACCTGGTGCTCACTAATGCAGAGGAGAGCGTTAGAGAGGTTAAGATTGGAGGCGGCCTGGGCTGTAGTGACCATGCTTTGGTGAAGTTTGTGATCTTGAAGAATGCAGGCCTGGCAAAAAGCAGAGATAAGACCCTGTGCTTTAGGAGAGCAAACTTCTGGCTGCTCAAGGAACTGCTGAGTGGGATCCCCTAGGAAACTGTCCTTAAGGGCATGGGCACAGAACAAAGCTGGCAGCTCTTTAAGGACACCCTTCTGAGAGCGCAACAACTCTCCATCCCCCAACAGAAGAAGTTGAGCAGGGGAGGCAGGCGACCGTCGTGGCTGTGCAAGGACCTGCAGCTTAAACTGAGAGAACAGAGGGAAATGTACAGGAAGTAGAAGCAGGGTAGTGTATCCTGGGAGAAATACAGGGCTGTTGTCCATGTGTGTAGAGATAGGATTAGGAAAGCCAAGGAGCAGATGGAGCTGAACTTGGTGAGGGATGTGAAAGATAACAAGAAGGGGTTCTACAGGTACATAGACACATAGGCAGGCCAAGGAGAGTGTTCCCCCTCTGATGAAAGGTAATGGGGAGCTGGCTTCCTCAGACATAGAAAAAGCTGAGGCACTCAATGAGTGCTTTGCCTCAGTCTTCACAGGTGGTCAGGCTTCCCATGTCTGCCAGGACCCTGAACCTCTAGGTGAGGGTGTGGGGAGTGGTTTCTGTCCCACTGTGGTGGTGGAACAAGTCTGAATCCTTTTCATGAAATTGAACGTGTATAAGTCCATGGGGCCGGATGATATCCATCCTAGGGTTCTGACAGAGATGGCTAATGTGGTTGCCGAGCTGCTCTTTGAAAAATCATGGCTGTCTGGTGAAGTTCCGGGTGACTGGAAAAAGGGAAACCTTACTACCATTTTTAAGAAAGGGAGAAAGGAAGACCCAGGGAACTACAGGCCGGTAAGCCCCACCTCTGTGCCTGGGAAGATCATGGAGCAGATCCTCCTAGAAGCTATGTTAAGGCACATACGAGACAAAGAGGTGATTCGAGACAGCCAGCATGGCTTCAGCAAGGGCAAATCATGCCTGACCAATCTGGTGGCCTTCTATGATGGAGTGACATTTTCGGTGGACAGGGGAAGGGCAGTGGATGTCATCTACATGGACTTCTGCAAAACCTTTGACATGGTCTCTCACCACATCCTTCTCTCTAAATTGGAGAGGTATGGATTTGAAGGATGGACTGTTTGATGCATTAGGAATTAGCTGGCTGGATGCAGCCAAAAGGTTGTGATCAGTGACTCTGTGTCAGGGTGGAGGCCGGTCACAAGCGGTGTTCCTCAGGGGTTGGTCTTGGGACTGGTGCTCTTCAACATCTTCATCAATGACATAGACAATGGCATTGAGTGCACCCTCAGCAAGTTTGCGGATGACACCAAGCTGAGCGGTGCAGTCAATACATTGGAAGGAAGGGAAGCCATCCAGAGGGACCTGGACAGGCTGGAGAAGTGGGCCCGTGAATACCTAATGAGGTTCAAGAAAGCGAAGTGCAGGGTGCTGCACTTGGGTCGGGGCAATCCCAGGTATTTATACAAACTGGGGGAAGATCTTGAAAGCAGCCCTGCGGAGAAGGACTTGGGGATCCTGGTGAATGAGAAGCTGTACATGAGCCAGCAGTGTGCGCTTGCAGCCTGGAAGACCAACTGTGTTCTGGGCTGCATTAAAAAAGGGGTGACCAGCAGGGAGAGGGAGGTGATTGTCCCCCTCTACTTGGCTCTTGTGAGGCCCCATCTGGAGTACTGCATCCAGGCCTGGGGCCCCCAGGACAGGAAGGGCATGGAGCTCTTGAAGCGGGTCCGGAGGACGGCCACTAATATGATCAGAGGGCTGGAGCACCTCTCCTATGAGGAAAGGTTGAGGGAACTGGGCTTGTTTAGCTTGGAGTAGGGAAGGCTCCAGGGTGACCTCATTGTGGCCTTCCAGTACTTGAAGGGAGCTTATAAATAGGAGCGGGAACGGCTGTTTATGAGGGTGAATAGTGATAGGACAAGGGGGAATGGTTTTAAACTGAGACAGGGGAGGTTTAATTTAAATATTAGGAGGAAGTTTTTCACACAGAGGGTGGTGACGCACTGGAACAGGTTGCCCAAGGAGGTCGTGGATGCCCCGTTCCTGGAGGCATTCAAGACCAGGCTGGATGTGGCTCTGGGCAGCCTGGTCTAGTGGTTGGCAACCCTGCACATAGCAGGGGGGTTTAAACTAGATGATCATTGTGGTCCTTTTCAACCCAGGCCATTCTATGATTCTATGATCTGATCCAATTGTTCTCTTCCATTGCTTTTTGCTATTTTCACCTCTTTTTGAGTCTGTTGAAATGCATGATGATAACTTTAACCCTGTTAATGAACATGAAACATTGGGACAGGACATGAAATTACATTAGGCTTTAGGTGAAAAGAGCCAAGAAAGGGGAAAAAAAAAGAAATGCATGAAAACAGTGTTATTAGAGAGAGGAAGGAAGTGCCGAGGAGGAGAAAGGAGAAGCGGAGTAGGGATGCAGCCCTACAGAGCCCAGCTTGCAGCCTGAGCGCTCTGTTTTATTTTCATTCAATTGAAAAATATTTTACTAGTGAGGTCACCTCTGCCTGAACGCTCCACCTGGCCACACACCTCAGTGCACTGAGGGATCATTTCATGGCTTCTCTCAGCTTTCTTCTCGAAATGGTGAGGCCGGGAAGCGCTTGGCATGGAGGTGCATTTTGGTTTGGCTGCTCAGCTCTCCAAACTGGTCCCCACCCAGTGACATTATCTTGGTTTTAACTTGCAAAAAATGAAAAAAAATAGAGAGGGAGAAGCTTGGTAAGAGCTGGTTCATCCCTTTTCTACCCTTCTAACCTCACTGCGTTGAATCCATCATGGTTCCAGGTCCCCAAGTTGTGACCATGGTGTTGGAAGATGTTGGAGTGAACCTGGGGATGGAGATGAGCTCCTTCCCTTAGGCCCCTCATCCTGGCTGGTTGGGAGAGTTAACAGCTCATTTCTTGCCCATTTTTCCCTTTTCTCATTCATCTTCTCTCCCCATTTCTGAACCTCACTGTCCATTTTTCCCCATTTTCTCCTCATTCTCTTATGCTTTCACAACCCCGATGTTCCATCACTCTCCCAGCTCATGAGTACCCATAACCACCTTGGGGATGGAGCGGGGCATCCAGCACGGGCCACATCAACCCTTTTCTTGAAAGTCCCTATTTCTGGAGGTGTTTGAGAACTGTGGAGATGTGGCATTTGGGGACACGGTCAGTAGGTGTGGTGGGGGTGGGGTGGGGGTGGGCTTGGGGATCTTGGAGGTCTTTTCCAACCTTCATGATTCTGTGACTCTATGACTTTTAATTACTTTTTAGGGTGAAGCACAGCCCCTCATGATTTTCCTAGACATTCCCTTTTTGCTGGGCAGGTGGGAAGGCAGATTTCTGCCTGAAATGAATCACTCTGTCTGTTGAGCCATTGGAGCATAGTTGCAAGTACATCCATAGTTGTGTACACAATAAGGGAGCCAAAGTCGATGTATAGTAATTTTCTTTCTGCATAGATTTTGTTTCTAGGGATGCCAATGCTGATTCAGTGAGCACACTGCTCATGGCGGTGTGCCTTGCAGCCACATGGCTCCGTGGGACAGAGCCACCCCATATCCCATTCCCTCCAGCCCAAACCTCCCAAATCTCATTTTTAAGGCTGAGAATGCAGATTTCAGGGAGGTGGGGGAAGTCCAAACACCCTTTTCTTTTACAACTGGAGGAGTTGGCTCACACATGGTTGACTCACAGTGGTGGAACCAATGACACTGCCTTTGGTGTGCTACAAATTCCCAGGATGTGCTGCTCCATATGGAAGCCCTATAGGGTTGCTGCACCCTCAATTTTTTGGAACAGAGCAAGTGGATAACCCCATGAAGCCATCCTGCAAGCAGGAATTGGATAGCAGCAGTTTTATTTGAAAAAGGAGTGGGGAGCTGAGGTTGCGTCACTGTTTGAAGCGATGGATTCATTTTCTTTGGAAGCCAAGCTGAGACGCTGGAGCTCATGAGAAGGAACAAACCCATAAATCTTCATGCCCAGAGTCCTGTGGGTTCGCTGCACTTTGTCACAGCCCCATAAGAGCCAGAGTAGAAAATGTTGTGGTGTCACTGCCGTCGCCTGCAGCTTGTGGGACAGTCTGGGGAGTTGGCACGGTGCGTGGGAGCAGAGCTGGGATGTGGGGACAGGTGGCCTTGGTGCCACCGTGTTGCTGGGCAAAGCCACCTCCAGCACAGAGCAAGCAGCTGTTGGGGTTCTTCACCTGGGAGCAAGCAACTTTTGGGGTTTTTCACTCCTGTCTGCTCTATGGCTTGGGACAAGCCACTGGCCCCATCTCTCGCAGAATGGAGGTGCCAGCTCCATCGCAGCACTGGGAGGGTTAATTACTTAATGAACGTAATACTGTCTCTAATTGCTCTGCATTATTAATCCTGAGCAAAATGAGAGGTGTGGGGAGGGCTGCACGGTCAGGCAGCTCTTGCCTTTTCAACTCCATCCTAGATGCCTTCATTGACCCTTGGGCTCTTGGTTGGCCAATTTGGGGGTTCTGGGCTGGTTTGTCTATCCGTCCGTCCATCTGTCTGTCCATCTGTCTCCGTGCCTCAGTCCCACTGAGCACCAGGACTTTTCCACATGCTCCTAGGAGCGTTCGTGATTAGATTACGGAGGCAGACAGCAGTAATCATTAACTTGCTCTGTCTGCGTGCTGTCTCCAGTCTGGCGCAGGGTGCTTTTCCCCCCTTGCAGGGCCCTGGCCCTGCAGCGGCAATGAGGCTGTAAAGCCAGCTGGTAGGAATGAAGGAGGAGAGGGCTGCTCTGCAGCAGATCTGGGAGTGGAATGTATTGTCAGGAATGCAGTAAATGCTCCAAGTGCCAACCCCGCTCTACTGTTTTCATAATGGTTACGCAGCGGGGCCAGCAGGGGCATGGCAGTGTGAAAAGGACTTTTGTTCCACGTTTCCATGTTTTGCAGAAGCCTTTCCCTGCCCTCTAGGAAGGAATGTGGAGCAGGGTGGGTGGTGGGCTTTAAAAAAAAAAAAAATTTTTTTTTTTTTTTTTTTTAGGGAAACACTTGTTTTCACTCTTGCTATAACTTTGGAGAGAACTGCAGGTCAGCATGCTGCAGGAAGGGGATTTTTTCATGATTGCAATGGGATGCTGTGTGTGTGTGTGTGGAATGCACTCAAGATCAGATCCCAGCACAAATCTGAGTGTTGGGTATATATGTGGAAATAGTGCCCCACTCTGCTCTGGGTTTAGGAAGGCCTTTACAACCCTTCTAGAGTGCAACCCACATAGCTCTGTGTTGTCAGAAGGGGGACAACACTTGGGGAGCCCTCACATAGTCATGCTCCAGCACATTTCTGGGACCGAATTCCCCAGTTTGTGCTTCAGGGTTGGATTGATGGTGATGGGTTGGGGTTGGACTGGGTGATTTTAGTGGTCTTTTCCTCCTTAATGATTCTGTGATCTGGGAGGGCTGGGGGCTGCATTTGGGAGGACCATGACCTGCCATGGCTTCGATGTCCACGATTTATGCCTGTGCTGGAAGGGTGACAGGCAAGGTGCTGTCACCAGGGTGGGAGTTTTGACAAGCTCAGGGCTGGTTTGCCTAGTTGGAAGCCAGGAGCTCTTTGTCTGCTGGTTTCTCCTTTCTCTGAAGGTCTCTGGGTTGGGTTGAGGTGCAGAAGGGGTGTTCTCTGCTGGATCCAGGCAGGGAGATGTTGGCTCACTGACAGGATCTGGGGCCAGCACCACCCCCCAATGGTTGTTGTTTAAGAAATGTGGAGATATGGCACTTAGGGATGTGGTCAGTGGGCATAGTGGGGATGGATTGGGGTTGAGCTTGGAGATCTTGGGGGTCTTTTCCAACCTCACTCAGTGATTCTGTGATCATTGGGGCTTGCTGAAATCTCCCAGAATGACATTAAAATGAGATCATACTGGCTCATATGGAATGCCCAGCTGGAGCATCCCGGAGTCTTTGGGATGCAGTGGGGACACACATGGTATAAATGGGGTCTTGTGAGGAGATTGGCTTAAACCCCCTTGAAAACTACCTACCATCCCAGAGGGGTGTCCCTATCCCCACTCCCCTTTTCCTTCCCACACCATCCGAGCAGGGCACAGCATGGCACAGGAGGAGGAGGAGGAATTCCCATTCTGCTGCTTTGAGAAAAAAGAACAAAGTTTCCCACACCTTTGAGGGGTGCAGCAGGAGAGGCAGATAAAGAAGGTTCTTTAAATGAAAACTTCAAAAATAATTAGACTGGCTGTATACTAAATAACAGTAAAGAGGCCCATTTACTGTAAATATTATGAATGGATTTGGCTGCCTTCTCCATCTCCACCCTTCCTCTAAGGCTTCTAAGGCCTTCTCTGAGCTGAGTTGAAATTTGGCTTTCAGACAGTGCACTACTCTATAATTTGCATGGCTGATGAGGCCCCAAACCTGGTGCAGAGGAAGCTGGAGTCAGCTGGCTCCACTCTAACCATTACAGACAGCAGACAGGCGCTTCTGGGGTGTGCATGGGGATTTTTTTCCCCTTGTGCTGCATCAGGCTCAGCCCAGTGGCTTGGAAAGAAAATGGGCACAAAGAAGGATTCTTCTCGGGTAATTTTTTAATTGATTAATCACTGTAATTAGACAGTAGCAATGACTAATAGGATGTTTGTGAATCAGATTTCTGGGTTGGTGGATTCCATGAACCCAACAGTTTCACTTGCGTTCTTTTGTTGCTGTCCCCTCTGTCCCATCAGTGTGCCTTATAGGGTTTGTTTTCTTACTTTTATGCCTTGCATTAAGCCTCAAGGGTCAGGGTCAGGTTCCAGCTGGACACTCCCTTAGAAGAAGGGTAGCCCAAGGTGCCACCACACTGGGCTGGAAGCCATCAGGGATATCCTCAGGGAGCACTTCTCCTCTTCCCACCATCCAACCCCACCTCATTTTTGTCCTGATTTCACAAAGGGATTTTTGCCGTGAAGGCACTGGAAATTCTTGCTTGGGTCCCCATGGAATGCCTGGATATGGAGTCCCCATGGGATATAGAGCAGAACACTCCCATTAACGTACTGCACACCACTAAATGGGACTGAACCAAAGCCCTGGTTGGAAACATTGGGAAATTCCAGACTCTATCCCACTTCTGTGAACAAAAGTCATGGATATGGATTTTTACTCAAGGTTGACTTATTTTGCTGAGATCAAGGAGCCATTAAAGCAGTTGGGTGGGCAACTCACTAATAAATTAAAGAGATCATCTTAAGGCTCTTTAGCCAGCATGACTGCTGTATAGGTTGGGTAATAAGAGCTGCCTAATTAGAGAGGGACACAAATGTAAGGTCTAGCCTGTCGATCCATGGATTAAGGGTTCCCTATGCACCCAATGACATGATGGGCTGGAATGGCTCCTAAAGGGATGTGAAGGTCTACAGTGTGAATAACCCACAGATTAAGGGCTTCCGAAGCATGTGTTGGCATGACTGACTGTCACAGCGTTTTGGGGCCTCAACATGGTCCCTTTAGTGGGAGCATCCCTGGGGGGTTATTGCTTTATTGCTGTGGAGTGGAACACATGAAGATTGCTAAATTTGCCTTTCAGAAACCACCCCGGCCATCAAAAGCAAGGGAGCTGAGATAGAAAAGGATTGGGGCAAACATTCCCCTGTGCAGTGTCTGCCCACAAGCTCCAAGAAAGGCACAAAGACCCTTTTCTACAGTAGACCGTGTTTTTTAATTTGGATTTCTCTTTGCTTTTGCAAGGCATACCTGGAAATCTGGCTTTGAAGGATTTTTCTAGACTTTCGGATTTTTTTTCTATTTGTTTGTTCCCCTGCCCAAGGACCTTGTGAATGACCTGAGAGATTAGGAGAGAAGGGACATTGTCCTGTTTTGTGCCCATTTCCCTTGGCTTTGATTAGATCTGGGCATGCTCAGTGCTCTCCACACCTTGCTTCAATTCCTGGTGACTCCTTGAAGAACTCAGCCAAATTCATCCCTTCTCCATCCCTTCCATCTTAGTTGGGTGTCTCCATTTCTTCCATCTCAGAGAGCAGCAGAAGATGGGGGGCATAGCACATTTCCCAGCTCACCAATGCCACTTGAAGTCAGCAAAGGGGGATTACCGGGTGTGATGCCCTGAGCTTGCTCTCAGCCTCAGTCCTGGACAGACAGCACGTTGTGCTGATGCCAGCCTAGCCCTTTTTTTTTTTTTTTTTTTTTTTTTTAAGCAGATGCCCTCTGTGTGTGCTGACATAAAGGAGGAGGGGCTTTTGTTTCATCTGGTCTCAATGCTCTGTGCACATGTTAATTAATTTATCTGCTGCCAGTTCATTCCCATTAGAATATGGTCATGGGTATGGGGCCACCAGCTGGCCACTGTGGTAAAAGTGAACAAAAAAACTTTTGTACAAATATATTAACAAAAGTGGAGGGCTAAGGAGAGTCTCCATCCTTTACTGGATGCAGCGGGGAATGTGACCACTGAGGATAAGGAAAAGGCAATGCATACTTTACATTCATCTTTAAAAGTCAGACTAGTAATCCTCAGGGTACTCTAGCCCCTGATCTGAAAGTCTTAGATGAGGAGCAGAATATACCCCCCATGATTCAGGTGGAAATAGTTAGAGACCTACTACTCCACCTGGACTTCCACAAGTCCATAGGGCCAGATGGGATCCACCCAAGGGTGCTGAGGGAGCTGGCAGAGGTGATAGCCAAGCTGCTTTCTGCCATCTATCAGCGTTCCTGGTCAACTGGAGAGGTCCCAGTGGATTGGAGGCTTGCCAGTGTGACTCCCATCTACAAGGAAGATCAGGGGAACTACAGGCCTGTCAGCCTGGCCTTGGTGCCAAGAAAGGTTATGGAGCAGATCATCTTAAGGGATATCACATAGCTTGTGCAGGACAACTGGGAGTTCAGGCCCAGCCAGCGTGGGTTCATGAAGTGCAGGTCCTGCTTGACCAACCTGATCTCCTTCTATGATCCCACCTGGTGAATGAGGGAAAGGCTGTTGACATAGTCTACCTAGACTTCAGCAAAGCCTTTAACACTGTCTCCCACAGTATTCTCCTGCAGAAGCTGGCAGCCTGTGGCTTGGATGGATACACTCTCTGCTGAGTAAAGAACTGGCTGGATGTTACATCCAACTGACGATGGGTCACAAGTGATGTTCCCCAGGGGTTAGTATTGGGTCTGTTCTGTTTAATATCTTTATTGATGACCTGGATGAGGGCGTTGAGTGCACCCTCAGTAAGTTTGCAGATGACACCAAGCTAGGAGGAAGTGTCGATCTGCATGGGGGTAGCAGGGCCCTACAGAGGGATCTGGACAGGCTGGATAGCTGGGCTGAGGCCAATGGGCTTAAGTTCAACAAGACCAAGTGCCAGGTCCTGCACTTTGGCCACAACAATTTCAGGCAACACTACAGGCTTGGGGCAGAGTGGCTGGAAGACTGTCTAGAAGAAACGGACCTGGGGGTGTTGGTCAATGCTCAGCTGAACATGAGCAAGCAGTGTGCCCAGGTGGCCAATAAAGCCAATGGCATTCTGTCCTGTATTAGAAATAGTGTTGCCAGCTGGAGCAGAGAGGTGATCATCCCTCTGTACTCAGACCTGGTGAGGTTACACCTTGAGTACTGTGTTCAGTTTTGAACCCCTTTACCCCACTACAAGAAAGACATCGAGGCCCTGGAGCATGTCCAGAGAAGGGCAATGAAGCTGGTGAGGAGTCTGGAGCACAAGTATTATGATGAGTGGCTGAGGGAGCTGGGATTGTTCAGTCTGGAGAAGAGGAGTCTCAGGGGAGTCCTTATCACTCTCTCCAACTACCTGAAGAAAGGTTGTGGTGAGGTGGGGGTTGGCCTCTTCTCTCATGTAACTAGTGATAGGACTAGAGGGAATGGCCTCAAGTTACACCAGGGGAGATTCAGATTGGATGTTAGGAAATACTTCTCTGAAAGACTGGTCAGGTGCTGGAATGGACTGCACAGGGAGGTGTTGGAGTCACTGTCCCTGGAGATGTTCATGAAACATTTAGACGTTGTGTTGAGGGACATGGTTTAGTGGGAAATATTGGTGATAGGTGGTTTATTGGACTAGATGATCTTGGAGATCTTTTCCAACCTTGGTGATTCTATGATTCTACCTGTTCCTGTTGGGATGTTTTTGGGTCTGGGGCTACCACCTACCCATTCCCATTGAGATGTTAGTCATGGGTATGGAGCCACCACTGTGAGTGGTTGGGCGAGGGTACTCCAAAATGGGCAGCCCGTTGCTCCCATATCAAGGTTGGTGTTTGGTGGGAAACCCCAGTCCAGGCATTCCAGAGGGATGCTGTAGATGAGGGGGTGTTGTGGTAGGAAGAGCATGGGCAGACCCTTCCGGGCAAAGCTCTCCAGCCATGTCAGTCTCTGCAGTTCAAACACTTCTGCAGTTGGGTAGTGTAATTGATGCGTATTCATAATATCACTGGGAAAAGATCCAATTAGAGGTATTTAAAGGCCTAATCAGGAGTGGTGATATTCCCAATTCCAGATTGCAGTGATGGTGCAGATAGCTCCTGACTTGATCAGATGGGAGCAGTCTGGCAGGTCCACAGTGCAGCGTGTGCTCCGCACACTGTTTTCTTTAGAAGTCATTTGATTACAGGAAAACCTTTAGCTATGTCAAAACAAAACAAAGCAAAACAAAAGATCCCCTTCCCACCTCCCCCCCTCTGTTTTTTGTGAACTTGGCACTGGGACAAGGCTAAGAGTTGGAAACCTGCTGAGAATCTGGCTTCTCTGCCTCTGGGCTGCAAAAGTTGCTTTAAATTCCACCAGAACCCTGAAATGAGCTGAGATGTTTCAGTTCTTCCTCAATGAAAAATAACTTTTTCTTATTCCTTTTCTGTTATTTATTTGTTCTTCACAGTAAGTTTGCACAATGCCCTCGGTCTTGTTGGGCCCCCAGGCAGTTGTCGTGCAACCATAGAAAATAATAATAAACCACCAATAGCAGTGAATGAAGGGGTGCTTAATAATGTGTCAACAGTTTACGGGCTGGTTCAGCCTGGTTCCGTGACTAGTGGGGCAGAGGGATTTCGCAAAATCCACGCCTCCAGAAAAGGGAAACAGGGGACCCCAAAATAATTAAAAACAGCGGCAACGATCTGAGGAGAAACAAACTAATTTACTAAATATAGTATCGGAATGCAAGATAACGCACTATAATACAATATAATTAGAATTGAAGCTAATAAATCAAATGTAATGAGAGAGAGTGTCCGAAAGGTGGAAAGCCCTCACCATAACACTGAGGTGAGATGCGCAGTCTGGTTGCGCAGCAGGGAGGAGAGCCTGACGAAGAAGGGAAGCATCAGGTGACCTTGCCAGGGCTCATATCTCCTCTCTGACCGCACAGCCCCCTGAGGTATGTAGTTCTTCTTCTCTTCTGAACAGGTGCCCAGAACTGGAGCATTAACGCTTTAAGTCCCAGTGCACTACATGATGTTATGATGTGGAATACCGATAACCAAAAATCATAAAACCATGACATAATACAATAAGGGCATGCATGTTTGCAGCACTGAGCAGCAGCATTTTTTGCTGGGATGTGGGAGTGCTCAGAGCTTGCTGGGACTCCTCCAAGCATTTAGGAAGGGATGTCTGTGCTTTGAGGAGCTCATAAAAAGCACGGTTTTAACTCAGTACAGGAATCCTGAAGAGTTGCTCAGCCATTGGTGTCCTGGTTGTGAAGCAGCCCTGGTGACCTGCGAGTTGCAAATTTTCCAGGATTTGCGTTTTTGTTTTGCAAATTTTCCAGGATTTTTTTTTTTTTGGGGGGGGAGAGGCCACAATTTTCCCAGGGTTTGTGGTTTTGGGTGGTTTTGCAGTAGGGTTCACTGCTGAGATTGGGCCAGGTCCCAGCCATGACACTGGTTTCCTTGCAGGAGGTGGCACGGGACCATGAGATGAACTCAGTGTGGCATCTTGGGGTCTTTGAATCATAGAGTCATTAAGGTTGGAAAAGACCTCCAAGATCCCCAAGCCCAACCCACCCCACCATGCCCACTGACCATGTCCCCAAGTGCCACATCTCCACTGTTCTTGACCACCTCCAGGGCCATTCCCACATCTCACTATGCCTGTGGGCATTGACACAGAGCAGAGCCTTTTGGGGAACAAATGTCCACCTCCATTTGCAGCATCTCTGAATCACTTTTTCTTCCTTTCCTGTGACCTCCTCTCCTGCCCTGGTGATGCCACTAGCTTTTCCCACTCATTTTCACCACTGGTGCAAAATAAGTGGGGGAGCAGGGAGGTCCCAGCAGTGGTGAAAAGCAGCACTGGTGGGGCTGGCAGAGGTCCTGGCCCTGTGTAATTCCCATGGCTGTTGGAGCAGACACCCAGCCAACAGTGGAGCCCATGGGTGGAAGGCACTGTGCTGTATTTATACCACATGGTCCAGAATCCCAGATTACCTAAGCCTTGTCTGTGAGGTCTACTCACCCCATGCCATTGAAAACCTGAGCCGGATTCATTCATGAGCTCCAGCCCTCCACAGAGTTCTATTCATTCATTGCCTAGGCAGTTGGCTTCTGCTTTTTTTTTTTTTTTTTTTTAAATACAATTAAATACCTCTTTGTACATTGCACAGAGCCACTTGTTAAGGGATCTTCACAAACACAAGCACAAACACAGGGAGAAAAAGGCCTTTTTGCCCCTCCCCGCCCTCCTCCTCCTGAAAGGGATGCTTTTATGTGAAAGAAAATAAACAGAGGGATTTCATTGGGGTCCAATGGATGCTGCAAAATTTCCTCCACTGCTGTAAAGCGGAACACGTGTGAGCTGCAGGCACCGGTGGCTGCACTGACTGGGAGAGGGGGGTTGCTTTATATTTTTATTTTATTTTTACAAACTAGCTTTACTTTCCCAAATCTTTAAACAAACAATGAGTTAAACCATCTTTAAAAAATGTTAAAAATAAATTAAAAAAAAAAAAGTTAAAAAAAACCCTCTCTGCACATGCATGCAGAGAGCAGTTTTGCCCAAGCATTGTGGACTGGAGGGGGGCAGTGGCCACCCCCTGCTCTGGTACTGATTTTGAACAATGGATTTTTTTTTTTCCCACCCTCATGCTAGCCCATTTATTTACTTGGGCAAAACTCCCAAAACCAGCAGGGAGATTGTGGCAGGGAGGGTACAGCAGTGCTTGCATCACTCCACATTACTCTTTTTTTAGGGGGGAAAAACACACTCCCTGGAGTGTTTCTCAATGCACACCCCTTGGGACACCCTCCTTTTGGGGCTGTGAGCTCCCACTGCCATCAGTGTTGTGCCCTGCTCTGGGACTCCCTCCAGCAACTGCAGAAATCTGTTCCTTGCTGACACCGAAATAAGGAAATGAAGTGTGCAGCTGCAGTGCTGGGGCCGCAGTGTTGGTTTTTTTTAAGAGCACAGTGTTGCAATTTGAGAAAAATGCCCATGCTGGAGGAGCAGGGTTATTCATAGCAAAAACTATAGGGAAAAAAATGCAGAAAATACTAAAAATACTGAAATTAAGGCAGGGGGGTGCAGGGCTGGGGTGCTGCTGGGTTCCCCTGTGTGTGGGCCATTCCTACAGTGCTAACAATCCCACTGGATTTTGATATTTTTTAAATGCAATTACAGAGATGAATGGTTCCCAGGTTCCAACATGCCTCCAAGGGCCGAGAGGAATAATGGAGAAGCACCGGGTGTGGATTCTGCGTCAAGGAAAGGGATTTGGTGCTGCTCAGCCCCCCTGGCCCCTTTCCCCCCATGTCATAACCCCACTCAAGAGGAAGGAGTGGAGATAAGGGCAAAGGGAACTACGTTCTGGGCAGTTTTTGTGGCTTTTGGGGCCATTTTTCTTAACAGCACATTGCTTCAGACCTCTACCTCTTTGCCATCCACTAGGCCTTGGCCTGGGCCTCCCACATCTGGCCCTATAAAAACCCCAAAGTGGGGCAGCCAAGCCCTGGAGTGATGTCCTGTGGGGTCCTTTTGGAACTATATCTCATTTTATCACACTGGCTATGCACAATGGATGATGATTTGTTTATGGAGGTGGGTTGTAGGGTGTTTGGTTGCACCCATGTAGGCTTGATGATCATAAAATCATTACAGAATGGTGGAACCACAGAATGGGGACCTTTAAGTTCATGGAACCAGCAAATGGTTAGGTTGGAAGGGACCTTGTAGATCACAGAATCATGGAATGGCTGGGTTGGAGGGACCTTATAGATTGGTTGGGGTGGGTTGAGTTAGACAAGACCTTAAAGACCCTCAAATTCCAATCCCCTGCTATGGGTAGTGTCACCTCCCACCAGACCAGGTTGCCCAGGGCCCTGTGCAGCCTGGCCATGGGAACCTCCAGCGTGCTGAGGGTGTCAGGGTGTGTGTGGAGAGCATCATGAAGAGATGGACCTCATGATGTTGCATCACTTTTGGATCATGATACCCCCCCCAGTCCTCAATTTCTCCTTATCCTTTTTTTCTCCCCCTGTAGATTCTCAAGTTATTCAGGAGACGGGGGATCACTCACACTGGTGCGTGGTGGCATACTGGGAAGAGAAGATGCGTGTGGGTCGGCTGTATTCTGTCCAAGAGCCCTCCTTGGATATCTTCTATGATCTACCTCAGGGGAATGGCTTCTGTCTTGGGCAGCTCAACTCGGACAACAAAAGCCAGCTGGTGCAGAAGGTGCGCAGCAAGATTGGGTACGGCATCCAGCTGACCAAGGAAGTGGATGGTGTGTGGGTCTACAACCGCAGCAGCTACCCCATCTTCATCAAGTCGGCCACACTGGACAACCCCAACTCCAGGACGTTGCTGGTGCACAAAGTGTTCCCTGGTTTTTCCATCAAGGCTTTTGATTACGAGAAGGCATACAGCCTGCAGAGGCCAAATGACCATGAGTTCATGCAGCAGCCATGGACCGGATTTACCATGCAGATCAGCTTTGTGAAGGGCTGGGGCCAATGCTATACCAGGCAGTTCATCAGCAGCTGCCCTTGCTGGTTGGAAGTTATTTTTAATGACTGATGACATGAGACGGAGAAGACTCATAACATTTATACAACTTTGCTGTTATTACTTCCATCTGAGTGCTTGCTTTTCATGCAATCTTTTTGTTCTTGTTTTGTTTGTTGTCATTTCCCATTTTAAGAAATAGCTTATGGAAAGATTTTCATCCAGGTATTTTGATAAATAGATCTATTTTTTTAAAGTGTGAACGACCAGTAACTCAGAAGGGCAAGTAAAGGGTGGAGTGGGAGCAGACTGCATACAATAACCATTTCCCACTTCCAAAAGGATTATCCTATGTGATGGATGGGTTGGGAGCCACTTGCTCTTGGGTAGCGTGATGGGATCCTCTTATTTTTCACACTCACCAATCCCAGCGCTGGTGGCACCCAACCAATACCCCTCCCTCCCTGGCAGTGCTAATCCAATGTAGCTACCACCAATGGTGCACAAACTTCCCACCAGGTCTTATCCCACCCGTGTAGTTTTTGTCACTGAGTTTTGTCACTGGATCATTGTTGTTGGGTTTGCGTCTTGTCCCTGTGTCTATCCTGTATGCTGTCCATCCATACACTCATCCTTCCACCACTTTATCATCATGGATTGGTACAAGGGGAGAAAACAGTGGTGAAGAAACCATGCATGGCTCATGTTTTGCAATTGGAGCTGAGATATGACATGACATAAGCCTGAAAAAAAAACAACCCACAAAGCAAAACAAAATAAAAACAAATGGGGAAGAAAAAGTGTTGAGGATAGTTGAGTCTGTCAGAACCTGTTGACTTGAGTTATGCTGGTACAATTGTATCTGGAGATGCCGTTATGCTTTCATTTCTTCTTGAATTCATACACACGTATGATACTTTTACATTGTTCTTAGCTCAATGAGCATGTATAGAACTTAACATAAGCTATTTTTCTAAATACAAAGGTTTAAATGAACAAGAGAGCATTCACATCGGAACTTTGGCATTGTAGTGCTTTGGAAAGAAAACACAAAAAAGGATTCCTTAAAAAAACCCTGAGATTTATTAAAGAAAAAAATGTATTTTATGTTATATAAATATATTATTACTTGTAAATACAAAGACATTTTATAAGCATCATTATTTATGTAATGTGCAATGTGTATAAATGAGAAAAATAAGAAAAGATGCACTTTGCTTTAATATAAATGCTAATAACAAACGCCAAATTAAACAAACAAACACAAGATTGGTGTTTTTTTCTGTGGGTGTTCTTATCCAGATGAATGTGTTGTTTTTTTTTCTAAAGGAGTTTGTGTTCCATTAAAAAAATAAAAATATACACTTGACCCATGGAGCAGAGTGGCTTTGTTAGAGGTGGGGAGGAGCTGCAGGAGGGGTGTTCCTGTTGCTTGCCATGTCAGCTTGAGCAGACTGCCATGGCAGCAGCCCAGTGCTCATCCTATACCATCCCGTACCTAAAATACAATGGCTTTGAGGCCGATGTGTGGTCTGGGCTGGTCCACTGCTTTGACTGGTACTCCATGTCACATCCAACATCCACATGTCCTCAGCAGGAGAGAAGTCCCTACAGCTGGTTGAACTCTTACCTTGGATGAAGGCAAACCTTTCTGCATGAAAACCACCAGCTCTGTGGAGCTTGGAGGCTTTGGAGGGGTGCAGCATCTGTGTCTTGGACCCTACTGGCCTTCACAAGGTAAATGGATGTGGTGGTGGATTAGTCTTTGTGAGCATCAGAACCAGATTCAACCGACACTGCACCTTTCTGTTCAAAATGCCCTACCCAAAGGGATTTATTGAGATACAATATTTGGTCTGCTCTGAATGGACTGTGCCTTCAGCTAGATTCCTTTCAAAGGCTTCAAAATGGCTTTGGATCACGTGTGATAGATGTACCCACCTGTCTTGCTTGGTGTGCCCAAGAGGGCAGACATTGGGGTGACTATCTACAGTTCAATTTATCTCATTTCCTTTCCATTCTGTTCCAGAAGACTTGAAATACTCAATAACCTCATCACATCTCCATGGTCCAGGGGTCAACCAGCGACAACAGTTAGTGTGGGAGGCTCAAGGAGGAGTGCTCCAGCCTGTTCTGTGGTACCAATTTGGGAATTTGGGATGACTGAAATCAGTCCATTCTGGTTAACCATAATCTCGCTATGTACTGAGGCTCCAGCAAAACTGGCACTAAATCATCTGAAGATATCCTGCATCCCAGTCAATTACGGCACAATTGCACCTTTTTTTTCAACAGCTGCTGAGTGGTAATAGAAGAGTGCAATAAAGTAGGGTCAAAGCGTGTCACTTTTTTTTTGATAAATCATATGTGAAATCTGCTCAAACTGTCAACTGCTGATCAAAGATAGTGCCTGCGATGGGTGATGTAGGACAGAGTTTCCCTCTACTCCACCATCATGAGCTTATTGGATCAAGTGGTTTCCATAGGGCAGAAACAATCCCTACTTTACTTGGGTGATTCTCTGCATGGGACTCATTCCCTGTCTGTCCCAAGGACCCCAAGGAATCAGTGGGCTCTTGTCTTGCAGGTTCTTAGCAAGTCCAGTGGGTGAAGGGACTCATGGAGATGTCAGGGCAATGGAGTATTTACAGAATGGCAGCTCCACACATTACAAGACCTTAGGAGAATATTTGCTTTGTGCTGTACTTTGTCCCCAGTGTTCACCAGTGGAAAGTAGCACTGGTGGAGCATAACTTACTGAAAACATTAGCTCAGCCACATTTAAGTATGTACACATCTGAGTTTGCAGGAAAGCAAAGTGAGGAAGAACCAGCTTAAGGTGAATTAATAAAAAACACCTGCATGTTTCCTGCATGTGGAAACAGCATTTTTTTGTGTTTTCTACATGTGTTTAAATATATGTCATGTTTGGAGACAGAGCCTTGGTACCACCAGGTCATGTGATGCTACCTGTCTAGGTCCTAGTGGAATACAGACACCTGTGCACCCACACATTGGCCCAGTTCAGTGGAGAGACAAACCTAGGCATGATAGTGACCTTAAAAATCATAGAACTGCAGAACCATAGAATGGTTGGGAGGGACCTTAAAGATCATCCAGTTCTAACTTCTGCCATGGGCAAGGTTCCACCTGGGGCAGAGAGCTTGGAGGAAGAGGTGACATGGTTTTATGATTTTTTGGTTATCGGTATTCCACATCAAGCAGTTTACAGGCTGGTTCGGCCCGGTTCCATGACTAGTGGGGAAGAGGGATTTCGCAAAATCCATGCCTTTGGAAAAGGGAAAGAGGGGACTCCAAAGAAATTAAAAACAGCGGCAACTACCAGAGGAGAAACAAATTAATTTACTAAATATGGCATTGGAATGCAAGATAAAACACTACAATACAATATAATTAGAATTGAAGCTCAAAGATGAAATATAATGAGAGAGTATCCGAAAACAGAAGGCCTCACCATAATGCTGAGGTGAGACATGGAGTCGGGTCGAGCAGCAGGGACAAGAGAGATCCGAAAAAGGACAGGTCAGATGATCTAAGAAAACTTATATCCCCTCTCTGAACTCAAAGACCTCTGGGGTATGTAGTTCTTCCCTTCTGGGACAGGTACTCAGAAATGTAGCATTAACTCTTTAACTCCCAGTGCACTACATGATGTTATGATGTGGAACACCAACAACCAAAAACCATAAAATCGTAACATTCCACCCCTTATTCCACATAACTACAACATGATTAATATATACAAAGAAAAAAAAAACAATAATTACCAAGCATTAAATACACACACACGCGCACACACACACACATATATATACAAAGAACTACTGATTACATTCCCCCAACATAAAATTCCCTTGTGGAACACACAGAACATCCCCACCTTTCTAAATCACCCACCAAGTGGACCCAGGTTCCTGGGCAAAAACAGAACCACAAAGACGTTTGCCCATCCCAGAAGCTGGGAAGACCCAAACCGCTTTTCCCAACATGTTCTTTACATGCACTACAAGGACCTTATCTCCCTCTACAGTATGTAGGGAGCTGGCAGGACCATGGCAATTGATAGATCCTCGGGTGCTGACAAACCAGGTGGCTTCTGCCAAATGCTTCTCCCAGTGCTTAAATGTTCCGCCACCCATTACTTTCAACATGGTTTTTAACAACCCATTGTAGCGTTCAATTTTACCAGAAGCTGGTGCATGGATAGGGGATATGATATACTCCACTCAATGCCATGTCTTTGGCCCAAGCATTACTAAGAGCTTTTCGAAATGAGTCCCATTATCTGACTCAATTCTTTCTGGAGTGCCATGTCCCCACAGGACTTGTTTCTCAAGAACCAATATGGTGTTTCAGGCGGTAGCATGGGGCACTGCATAAGTTTCAAGCCACCCACTGGTTGCCTCTACCATGGTAAGCACATAACGCTTACCACTGCAAGATTGGCCCAAGGTCTCATGGGCCCACCGAGCTAGAAATAATTCACCCTTGCTCTGCCAGTCCAGGTCTATTTGAGCCACCTCAATTCTGGCAGCTCAATCTACCTGATGGTTATTTTGTTGTTATTCAGTAGCCCAACTCTTGGGCACATAAGCATCTACATGGCGCACCTTTACAACCGTATTCTATATTCAGACAGCATTGTCTTTCCACAGTTCAGCAGCCCAAATAGGTTTACCCCTTCTTTGCCAGTTATTTTGTTCCCACTGCTGTAACCACCCCCATAAGGCATTTGCCACCATCCATGAGTCAGTGTAAAGATAAAGCATTGGCCATTTTCTCGATTCAGCAACATCTAAAGCCAGCTGGATGGCTTTCACCTCTGCAAATTGGCTTGATTCTCCTTTCCCTTCAGTGGCCTCTGCAACTTGTCGTGTAGGGCTCCACACAGCAGATTTCCAACTGTGATGCTTCCCCACAATGTGACATGATCCATCTGTGAACAGGGCACATTTCTTCTCATTTTCTGGTAGTTCATTGTATGGTGGGGCCTCTTTAGCACGTGATACTTCTTCTGCTGGAGATGTTCCAAGCTTTTTACCTTCAGGCCAGTCCATGATGACCTCTAGGATCCCTGGACGGCTGAGGTTCCCCATCCGTGCTCATTGCATAATCAATGCAGTCCGCTTGCTCCAAGTGGCATCAGTAGCGCGATGGGGGAAGGGAACCTTTCCCTTGAACATCCAGTTCAGCTCTGGCAGTCGAGGTGCTAGAATGAGCTGCGTTTCAGTACCGACTACTTCGGAATAAGCCCGAACCCTCCCATATGCGGCTAAGATCTCCTTTTCAGTTGGAGTGTAGCACTCCTCGGACCCCCTGTACTCTCGACTCCAGAATCCAAGAGGTTGACCTCAGGTCTCTCCTGAGGCTCTTTGCCACAAACTCCAAGTGGGACCTTTCTCTCCAGCAGCAGTGTAGAGGATGTTCTTTACATCCTTTCCCATCCGTACTGGCCCCAGGTCCACAGCTCGGGCTATCTCCTGTTTAATCTGCTCAAAAGCATGCTGTTGCTCAGGACCCCACACAGACTTGTACTTCTTCCACGACACCTGATCATGGGGCCTTTCAATGAGGCTGTAGTTTGGGACATGCATTCTCCAGAAGCCCACTACGCCCAGAAAAGATTGTGACTCTTTCTTATTAGTAGGCAAAGACATGGCAGTGATTTTGTTGACCACATCTGTCAGGATGTGACAACATCCATCTTGCCACTTTATCGCTAGGAACTGAATTTCCTGGGCTGGTCCTTTCACTTTGCTTTGCTAAATAGCGAAACCAGCACGCAGAAGGATCTGGATTATTCGCTCTCCTTTCTCAAAAAATTCCTTTACTGTGTTGCCCCACACAATAATGTCATCAGTACATTGTAAGTGCTCAGGAGCACCTCCCTGTTCCAGTGCAGTCTGATCAGTCCATGGCAAATGGTAGGGCTGTGTTTTCCACCCCGGGGCGTTGATTCCAGGTGTACTGGACCCCTCCAGGTGAAAGCAAACTGTGGCCTACATCTGCTGCCAAAGGGATTGAGAAAAATGCATTAGCAATGTCAGTTGTGGCTACCATTTGGCTGCCTTTGACTCCAGTTCATACTGCAGTTCTAGCAGCCAGCACAGCAGCACTCAGTGGGGTGTGACTTCATTCAGGCCACGTAGTCTACAGTTAGCCTCCACTCTCCATTAGACTTTCCACCGGCCATATGGGACTTTAAAAGGGAGGAGTTTTGCTGATCACCCCTGACTCTCTGGTTGACGAATCACTTAAGAATGGGGAGCAAGGAATCCCTGTTGGTGCGGTACTGCCGCCTGTGCACCGTTTTTGTAGCAATTGGTACCTGTTGCTCTTTCACTCGTAGCAACCACACAACAGATGGATCTTCTGACAGGCCAGGCAAAACAGACAACTGCTTAACACCTTTTGTGTCTACAGCAGCTATTCCAAAGGCCCATCAATACCCTTTGGGATCCTTGAAATGCCCCCTTCTGAGGTAATCGATACCAAGTATACATGGAGGCCTTGAGCCACTCACAATAGGATGTTTTTGCCAGTCTTTACCAGTGAGGCTTATCTCGGCCTCCAACACAGTCAATTCTTGAGAGCCCCCAGTCACTCCAGAAATATGGATTGATTCTGTCCTTTCATGACTCGAGGGCATCAGAGTGCACTGTGCACCAGTATCCTCCAGTGCCTTACATTTCAGTGGTTCTGATGTGCCAGGCCATCAAATCCACACAGTCCAATAATCTCTATCATCCCTTTCCCCCCCCGACTGAGGGCAGGGCCCCTCTATTCATTACCTGTGGCAACTGAAGCAACTGCACTGGTGGTTGATCTGCTTTGTAATTCTTTCACCCGTGCTCGTAGTACAGGAGTAGCTTGGTCATGCCACTTCCTCATGTCTTCTCCATGGTCATGTAGGTAACGCCACAAGGCAATATGCGATGTAGTATTCCTTACTGGAGTCGGAAAGCGTTTGCCTTTAACAGCTGAGATTTTTGATTTTGCACCTGAGAAGGAGGGTTCATCATCTTTAATTAGTTGGATTCACATTAGTTTGATCAACTCCTTCATTACACTCTTTTGATTATCCTGATCTTTATCAAGCGTTTCTGATACTACTACAGGTTTGTCACGATTTATCAGTAGAGACACTTGCTCTCTCATTTCATTCAGTTGGTCCGTCATTTGTGAGATGGCGGAAATGGAAGCGTGAGTTGGGGGTAGCTGTGAGTTGGGGGTTGCTGTTGTTCCTAGCTTTGGAGCGTATCAATTAAAAAACTAAGGGTCTTCTCTGTTGGTCCTCGTATCTGTCAAATGTTGCTGCTAGTGTATTGGCTTATCTTGATTGGAGCATTAACACTTTAACTCCCAGTGCACTGCATGGTGTTATGATGTGGAATACCAAAAAAACAAAAATCACAAAACCATGAGAAGAAATGGACTGACATGGAAAAAGGCATCCGTTATTTGAGAGAATGCGCCATGGTGGAAATGGTGCACGAGCCCACGTTCATTCCTGACAATCCAAAACAAGAGCATGATCCTGAGAGAGTCAGGTGTAGAACAAATACGTGGCGTAAATTCACAAGGACTGCACCAGAAAGGTATGCCAGTACATTAGCAACAACGTATGGCAGAAGGGAAAGAAGACCCCTTCTAAATGAACTGATTAATAAACTTCAAGACTTTGAGTTACATTGAAGCCCTCTACGAGCTTGTGTTACAGCCGTTGCAAAAGTAACTGAAAAACTAGTCAGAATGGAGAGTAATCAAGAAGATTTGATGGATGAACTGTCTACTGTGGTTTATTGTGATGAAACTGATAAACCCATGGTGGTACCAGATACACCTGATGGGGGATCATGAGGGTTAGGGTTAGGCAAAAGTTGTAAGAACGACAGAGGTAACAAACAGAGGGGCCTGGCCCCCAGCCAGGGAGGGGGAAAGGAACAATAGAGTGCATTGTGGATTAGACGTGTGGATTAGATGGCCTGGCACATCAGAACCACAGAAATATAAGGCACTGGTTGACACTGGTTCACAGTGCACTCTAATGCCCTTGAGTCACCAAGGGACAGAATCAGTTTATATTACTGGAGAGACTGGGGATACCCAAGACTTTACTATGTAGGAGGCCAAAATAAGCCTCACTGGTAAAGACTGGAAAAGCATCCTATTGTGACTGGCCCAGGGGCTCCATGTATGCTTGGAATTTATCACATCAGACAGGGGCTTTTAAGGATCTCAAGGGGTATTGATGGGCCTTTGGAATAGCTGCCTTAGAGACATATGATGTTAAGCAGCTGTCTGTTTTGCCTGGCCTATCGGAGGATAAAGCTGTTGTGGAGTTGCTACAAGTAAAAGAGCAACAGGTACCAATTACTACAAAAATGGTGCACAGATGGCAGTACCGCACCAACAGGGATTCCTTGCTCCTCATTCATAAGTTGATTTGTCAACTAGAGAGTCAGGGAGTGATCCGTAAAACTCAATCACCTTTTAATAGACTCATAAGGCCAGTGCATAAAGCCAGTGGAGAATGGAGTCTGATGGTAGACTACCATGGCCTGAATGAAGTCACACCCCCACTGAGTGCTGCTGTACCATACATGCTAGAACTCCAGTATAAGCTGGAGTCAAAAGCAGCCAAATGGTATGCCACCATGGACGTTGTTAATGCCTTTTTCTCCATTCCTTTGGCCACAGAATGCAGGCCACAGTTTGCTTTCACCTGGAAGGGCATTCAGTATACTTGGAACTATTTGCCTTAGGGGTGGAAACACAGCCCAACCATTTGCCATTGGTTGACCCAAGCTGTATTGGAACAGGGAGGTACTCCTGAGCACTTAAAGTATATAGCTGATATTACTATGTGGGGCAATACAGCAGAGGAATTTACAAGGAAGGAGAGAGAATACTCCAGATCCTTCTGTGAGCTGTTTCGTTATTAAGCAAAGCAAAGTGAAAGGACCTGCCCAGGAAATTCAGTCCCGAGGAATAAAGTGGGAAGATGGATGTCATCACATCCCACACTGATCCCATCACATCAACAGATTAAACAGGAGATAGCCCGAGCTGAGGACCTGGGGCCAGTAAGGATAGGACAGGATGTAAAGAACATCCTCTACACTGCTGCTGGAGAGAAAGGTCCCACTTGGAGTCTGTGGCAAGAAGCCTCAGGAGAGACCCAAGGTCGACCCCTTGGATTCTGGAGTCGAGAGTACAGGGGGTCCAAGGAGTGCTTCACCCCAACTGAAAAGGAGATCTTAGCCATGTATGTGGGGGTTCAGACTGCTTCCGAAGTAATCTCTACTGAAACACAGCTCCTTTTAGCACCTCGACTGCCAGAGCTAAACTGGATGTTTAAAGGAAAGGTTCCCTTCCCCCATCATGCTACTGATGCCACTTGGAGTAAGTGGATTGCGTTGACTATGCAATGAGCATGAGTAGGAAACCTCAGTCATCCAGGAATCCTAGATGTGATCATGGACTGGCCTGAAGGTAAAAAGTTTGTGTACCACAAGGGAATTTGATGTTGGGGGAGTGCAGTCAGTAATTCTGTGTGTGTGTGTGTGTGTGTGTGTTTAATACACGTTAATTATTGTTTGATCATATATATATATATATATACACACACACACATTAAGCTCTCTGGAGATGCCCCACAGTGGAAGTACTTCTCACTCCTTTCCCCAGAAGCACGTTCCCTGAAGTTGGATTCACCAGCCTGGCAAGGCACAGAGAATGTCACGGTTGGAGACTTTTTGGCTTTGAATAACCAAAGGCGAGAGAAGAACTAGGCAGAGCCTGGAACAAGGACACTGCCATACAGGGGTTCCTGGAGGCTTTGTGTTCCCCATGCAGGCAGAGGGGGGATAGTTTCCATCTCACTGGCTGCACCATCTGGAGCCTGGGCTCAGAAAACTTTTCTTGGCACTTCAACCCTTCCAGCTCTTTTTGGGACATGAGAGAGAGCGCATGAAAAATGTCACAATGGATATTTTGCACTATCAACCCCACTGCTCCTCTACCAAAGCTCAGGGAGGTCACGCTGAAGTCAGGAGGCACATTTCTCACCTGAGGCATATTCTTGTTGCAGGAAGGCAGAGCTGCAGATTGGGATCTGCTTTGTTATGGGAACCAGTCTCCAGATACCTCAGAGGCCTATGGGACAGAGATGTACCACAATGATCACAGAATTAGCAGGGCTGGAGAAGAGCTCCAAGGTCACCAAGTTCAACCCCAACAATTCCCCCATGCCCACTGACCACATCCCCAACCACAGGGGTGTAGGAAGCCATGCAGGACCTGTAGCATCATCCATCTCGGGGGTCCTTCTCCACCCCTTGGGGTCCCCTCTCCCACCCTCTGCTCCTTCCCAACATAATGTTTGTTTCAGCTCTCATTGCCCTTAGTTGTTTTTGGACCTCATTAGCAAACATTGCTATCAATTAACATTCCTCCAACCATTCTCCCTTCCCCTGCAGCCTGTCCTTCAGCCTTCACTCCTTTTGGGGCCCTTTCCAAGCAGCAGCACACAGGGGAGGCAGCAAGGGACAGAAGCCACCCACTGTCCTCAGGGGACTGTGTGTGCACCAATCTGGGCTCCCTTCCAGGCACATCATGGGACTCCCAGCAAATCCCCTGGGGCCATCCAATCCTGATGATGTCAGCACTGCTCAGGAGAAATAAGGCCAGTAATAACTCAAAAGACAAAGAAAATCCAAGACAGACCAGCAGGGTTGGCACCCGAAGAGTGGCCCCCTGCACATACCACATTACAGGTAACAGTGCACCCATACACAGCCACTGAGCTCATGGATCTGTTACAATGATTTAAGCAAAGACCACAAGAGAATGTACCATCTTGGCTGTTGAGATTATGGGACATGGGGGCCAAAAGGGTGGTAATTAATGGGCCCGAGATTTCTAAACTGGCATTCATTACCACACATCTGGCTCTCAGACAAAGGCTATACGCCACTGTGATACATAATGACAAAAACCATTCTCTAATTCAATGGCTAACGGCAGCATGTAGACTCACGTGGCCAAACAAAAGTGATGTTCAAATAAATACTGGTCTATAGACCTCAATGGAGGAACTTCAATATCCTATTAGAGAACTAGGAATGAAGGGAGACAATATATGCCTGTGGGAATACAAGAAAAACTGTTCAGAGCAGCAGCATGAGAACCAAGGACACCTCTAGGAGAAGAAAGAACGTCTCACGGCTCTGATTGGATAAGCGCCTGCATGAACGGTTGAAGAGTGTTTTGTAGAATGCTCTGTTGACATGTAAAGGTGGATGGGAAAGTTGTAGGGGTGGATGGGAAAGCTAGAAAAAGAAAACTTGTGAAGGTATATAAGTGATGTGAGAACTTGTAATAAATGATTTGGATCGTTCACATCTGAGCCCATGTATCAGACACTGCAAATGGCACCCACTGCATGGAGCAAATCAAGCTGAGGCTGAGCAAGCCCCATCCGGCAGCGCCGCCCAACTGAACTACGGAGAGATTGTTTGGCGCGCGCCCACACCATTCTGCAGGACAGAGGGCGAGCAGTTGGGAACTATGGGGAGTTCATTAATGAAGGAGCAACAAGTAAATCTCAAAGTATTACGGTTAATTCTAAAGTTTCAGAATCAGCCTGTATCCACCTCAGCACTGATGTGCGGAATCAAACTCTGTAACCCAAGTAAGATTACAAAGCAGGTACGGTTTATTCAGTGCTGCGCAGACACCGAGTGCAAGGGGGACAGATCCACCTAACTTGCACACCGTCAGGAAAAAATCGTGCTACAGATATAGGCCAAACGAATACATAATCAATAGTTTTCCTGGAATTCAGATACATATTCATTACACCCCCATGAGTTCATTAGCATGCAGACCCTCCCCTCTTGCACGTGCATAGTGGGTCGTGGGATGAAGATTTGTCGTTTTCCTCGCGAAGGCTTCTGACCTTTTTCGCTGTAAACTTCTGACCTTTCGGGGGGGGCATCCCCCCAAACTGGTTTCTTCTTGCCCTGTGGACATCTAACCACCTCCCTGCTAAATGTCCTCGGGCTGTTCTCAAGCCCTTATCTTTATGGCCTTCATCCCCCTCACTATCCCAGACCCAGTGTCTACCATCCCTTATTTTCTAACAAGCTCTACATTCTTGCTTCTATAAACTATCTCTAAACTATTCCCCTTATTCTCAGTCACTGTGAAGCCTTCTTGCCTTTTTACTTTCACTTATGGGGCCCTTCTCACCTTTCAGCATTAGTTAATTTTCATAAATGGATAAGAAAAAACATCCCTGAATTTCCAAAAACTGGGTTCTCTCTTGATGGAGAGCTCTGGGAAAAAATTGGCACAAAACTCTGGGAGGCTTCTATTATTGAAGACAGAACTGCTGCTAAACTTTTTGGCACCAAATAATGGAAGGGCTTAAACAAATTCGACAAGGAAGAATTTCTTTGACTATTTCCCATTGTCCTCCCCCCCACTCCCGCCGCTGCCTCTCAGTCCGGGAAGCAGCCTCTGCCCGGATTCGATCCGCGGCTTCGACCCCACCCCCGGTCGGGGAGAAGAGAAATCGCGACCCCCAGCCCGCGCAGCCGCCCGCTGCTCCGCTCCCAACGCTCGCCGCGCCGCTCCCGCTATCGGCTCCGCCCACGATGCTCGTCGCGCTCCCGCCCTCCGCTCCGCCCCCGACGCTCGCCGTGCCGCTGCCTTTCTCCGCCCCGCCTACGTCGCCTGCTGCTGCGTCTCTGCAGCCTGCATGTAACTTGATTAAAGACAAAAACGGACCGGAACCAGAGGAACTTTTTGATCCTGCTCCAGTAGATCCAAAAGACGCACCACAATTCACTTTCTCAGTGCCCTCCATCAACCAACAAAGCGCTGCTCAGCGGTATCATTGCACCGTGTTACCACAAGGAATGCTTAATAGTCCAACAATATGTCAATTGTCTGTAGCAAATGCATTACAACCAGTACGAAAAGCTAGACCTCACATCCTTATTTATCATTACATGGATGATATATTAATAGCAGCTAAACAAGAAGAGAATCTAAAGGACTACTGCAGGCAGTCCAATCTGTCAGTTTACAAATAGCAGAAGAAAAGGTACAGCTTAGTTCTCTATGGAAATATTTAGGATGGAAAATTACATCTCACACCATTCAGCCACAAATCCTCAAAATAGTACCTCACGTACAGACATTAAATGATCTGCAAAAATTATTAGGAGCCATCAATTGGCTGCGACCGCTTTTGGGTATTACTACTCGAGCTGCACCCTCTATCCCAGCTACTCAAAGGAGACTCAGATCGAACCTCTAAAAGACAATTAACACCAGAAGCACTACAATGCTTGGACTCTGTAGTAACATCATTGCAACATCGATATAGCCATTGTGTTTGTTTATCACTTCCAGTATCTCTTATAATAATATCAAACTCATATGAGCCATATAGTCTGTTATGTCAATGGGATAACTCAAGAAAAGATCCTCTCATTATCCTCGAATGGATATTCTTACCACATACAGTTTCAAAAACGATTACATCACAAGTGGAAATGTTTGCAATGCTAATACAGCGAGGTCGACATCGTCTACAAATTTTACGAGCTCTTGACCCTGATTGCATCTACATACCTGCTACTAAAAAAGGTTTAGATTGGATGCTTGCACAGTCACTCGCTTTACAAACTGCTACAGCAGACTATACAAGGATCTTTTCTCAAGGAAGTTAACAACCCTGCTTTGTTTGCACAGCTCAAGCAAATTTTACATTATGTCTCTCACCGTACTCTTCCTCATTTTATCATGCATATTCGACCCCACACTACATTGCCTGGTCCTTTAACTGAAGGCAACCGTAAGGCTGATCAAGCCACAGTCGCCTTTGCTACCCCTCAATTAATTCAGCAAGCACGACTCTCCCATCAATTTTTCCATCTGAATAGGAGAGCCTTACAAAAACAATTCCAGCTGACAGTGGATCAAGCCCATAACATTATTCTAACGTGCCCAGACTGCCAGGCAATAACCCCTTTGCCTCAAATTGGGACAAATCCCCATGATACAGCACCTCTTCAACTGTGGCAGACAGATGTCACTCATGCTCCCAAATTTGGCTGCTGAAAGTATGTACATGTGTATGGGAACTGCTGAGTCATGGCCTGAACCTCTGATTGATCACCTGAGGCGAGCAATGAGTCAGCCACAGGAGCACAGGTGAAGGCAATTCACCTGTGCTGCAGAAAGGGGTGGAGCCTGACTCCACCTCTCCTAGACCCATTTAAGAGACTACCAGTAGGGAAATATCTCTTCTGGAAATCCTCTCTGGTGGAGTTTCCCAAGTGAGCCCAGGATATGGGTGAGTGTACCTATCATTTCTATGTTCTGTTTTGGTGTAACAATTATGTAGCCAAGCTCTTTGCTATACCATAACTTCTGTATGCTTGTTAATGGTATACTTGGCAAGCCAGGCAGGCCAAATATGCTAACTTTATGTTATGTTCACTCTATGGAATTTCTTTAAATGGGTTAAGGGGGTGAATGTTACCCCCCTCTAGATAAAGTGACTTCAGGGTAAATGCCAGGGTTTGTGGGATCTCCCCATTATGAACTAGCAGTTATCATTGAAAAATGGGGTTCCTTATGTATTATGGGAAATCTCCCCATATCATATGGCAGATCACTTTCAGGGACTTAGTGAAGATATATTGGTCACGAGAGAAAGGCAACTAGCTGCTTTCATATGTGCATGGCCACTATTAAATGCTTTAAATCACGTGTAAAGGAGGAATAATACTTCAGAAAATGAAAACCAATGTTTGAGAGACTGCATTGAAAAGTTACAGTAAGAACTTGGCATATTAATAGCGAAGAAACCAATTCCGCATCTTCTGATAGGTCAAGTTTGTAACATTTCAATAGACAGTCACCAGACTCAACGGACTTAATTGATCAGGAAAACAAAAAATCTAAAACAGATCTTGTATCTCTGATTTTGGCAGATCCACTAGGAGTCTGTCCTGTCATAAATCAGAAAACAAAAAAAGTACAGGGTAGACTGGCAGGGGTTCTGCCTGATCAGTGGCTCCCTGCCCAGACTTGTTTGCATGTAACAGCCCAGCCATATGTGGCAACGGAATTGATGGATTTAGTACAGCGATATCAGCAGAAACCTAGAGAAAGTGTGCTAGCTTGGTTATTAAGACTGGGATTCTGGGGCAGAAAGTGTTCTGGTGAATGGCCCAGAAATAGCCAAGTTGGCCACTATGACTGTCCATCCTGCTCTCAGGCAGAGGTTATATGCAGGTAATCAATATAATGATGAAAAATCTATAATAGAATGGTTAATGGTGGCCTGCTGTATGGTATGGCCTAATAAATCTGATATACCTCTACATACAGGGATGTGGTCCTCTATGGAGGACCTTCAAAATTATATCCGTGAACTAAGTGTAAGGGAAGCAATTCAGGGAGATGGCCCTGATATGGTCAAATTCTCAGCGGGGATGAGAGACCTAATTCTACAACAAGCTCCCTTCCATCTGTATGGTGCTTTGGTCTCTATATTAAATCCCCCTGGTGGCCTGGGAAGCAGTAGTCCAGCAGGCTGCCCAGTTAGTGGCCAACCTAGGAGAAACAGAATGCCTGTGGACTAGGTGCAATCTTAGGACATCAGAAGAAGCCGAGGTCCTGCTGGCGGTGAAAACCAAGATGCTGGATACTTGAGCTCTTCAATCGGGACCCACGTGGATTACAGGGAATTAAATAAGGTCACGCTGCCTATTCATGTGGCCACATCCAATATTGCCTCCCTAATGGATACGTTGAGTAGGGAGATAAAAACCTATCATTGTGTCCTAGATATAGCAAATGTGTTCTTCAGTATCCCAATTGTTGAGGAATTGTAAGATCAGTTTGTGTTTACGTGGGGAGGCAGGCAGTGGACCTTTCAGGTCCTGCCACAGGGGTGCGTGCATTCACCAATCTAGTGGCACATGACCTGGCGATTGGAAAAAACCTGGTGATGTTGATGATGTTAACCTGTATCATTATATTGATGATCTCCTGCTGACATCTGACTCACTGGAGACAGTAGGGCAGGTGGCAGTTTCATTAACTGCCTATTTGCAACAGAGGGGATGGGCTTTAAATCCCCAGAAGGTGCAAGGTCTGGGCTACTGCAGGCCTATTCAGTACCAAAAGCAAACCAGGCATATACCATCAAGGCACTGACTAAACTGATGTCTGCCTACGGGACACCTCAAGTCATTGAGAGTGACCAAGGGACTCATTTTACTGGTGCAATGATACAGCTCTGGGCAGAAGAAAACAACATCGAATGGCGATTCCACCTGCCATATAATCCAACGGGGGCAAGCCTCATTGAATGTTACAATGGTATTTTTGAGGCTGCCCTGAAGACAGACTCCCAGTCCCTGCAGGGGTGGACGAAAAGACTGTATGAAACCTTGCGAGACCTGAATGAAAGACCCCGAGATGGCAGACCCAGTGCCCTGAGAATGCTGCAGACAACATGGGCCACCCTGCTTAGGATCCAAACTACGGGCACTGATCATCAGGTAAGACCCCAGATTGGTAATGAAAATAATCTTCTGCTCCCTGCCCCTGAGAATTTAGAACCAGGCACCCATAGAATACAATGGCCTTGGAAGGTGCAGGTAGGACCCAAGTGGTGTGGCCTACTTGCACCTTGGGGGAGATTGTTGGAGGTGGGAGGCTCAGTAGTCCCTCCAGTAATAGGTACATGACCTACTGATATTGTGGTCAACACTCCGATCTTCATTGCTGAAGGGACCCCTATCATGTCCCTGTGGCAGATCAGGACACCACCTTTGGTGCCTGATATTATTATGCAGCTGCAGATATCTGGCCAGAAGGTGTGGTACAGGCGGCCGGGACATGCCCCAGTTCAAGCCAAAGTGTTGACCTAGGGTAGGAATACGGCCTGTATTTTGCCCTGGAGAGCAGACCTTCCCCTCCTGGTACCCCTGAAACATCTGTATTACTCCCCGTGAGTCTTTGAGCCTTCAGGATCAACAGAAGGAACAAAATGTCCTCAAAAGCATTTCAGGGTTACTCTCAGATCAGGTGCAACACCCAGTGATGGCCTACATGGGACTCATGGAACGTAGGACGGACCTGCACCTCAGGACTGCATGCCTCCAGTAATATGATCAAGCACTGGCCTATGAAAGAATATTAACATTCACCAGTTGTCACTTGTCTTGAATTGTACCAACATGTGTCGCGATAGGAGTTGTGTAAGTTGCGGTATATCGGATCTCTGTATTAGGATAAGCTTACCCTTTAGTCAACCTGATCATTGGTTCATGCTGTGAGGGGGTGGAGTGTATGGGAACTGCTGAATCACTGCCTGAACCTCTGATTGATCACCTGAGGTGAACAATGAGTCAGCCCTGGGAGCACAGGTGAAGGCAATTCACCTGTGCTGCTGAAAGGGGTGCAGCCTGGCGCCACCTCTCCTAGACCCATTTAAGAGCTGACTACGGGTAGGAAAGATGTCTTCTGGAGGATGTCTCTGCCAGAGTTTTCCATGTGAGCCCAGGATACTGGTGAGTGTGCCTAGCTTTTGTTTCCTGTGTTGGTGTAACAACTACATAGCCAAGCTTTCTGCTATACCATAACATCTGTGTAGTCATTAATTGTACGACATGTAACAGTAGATAGTCATTCTTCTTACACATTTGCCACTGCACTGGTTATCTGTTTATGCTGATATGAGGGTCCCACATACTATAAAAACAGGTATTTGTAAGGCCACTCAAACTTTCCTCCAAGAATGGGGGGTTAGATATATTACAGGCATTCCTCATTCTCCCACTGGACAAGCTATCATTGTGCATACTCATCAAACATTGAAATCCTTTCTTAATAAACAAAAAAGGAGGAATATAGGAGACACTACAAGAAAGATTATGTAAGGCTTTGCTTGTGCTGAAATTTTTTCTGAATCATGATCATACAGATACAACTTGAGTTGATTGTCATTTTGGGGCCTCCCCAATGCGCAAGGAACGGCCAATGGTCAATGTTCAGAATATGGCCACAGGGCATTGGGAAGAAGGTCCCTCACCACTGGTAACTTGGGGTTGTGGATATGCTTCTGTTTCCACAGGGACTGGTCCTACACAGGTTCCAGCATGATATGTTCGGCCTCATCTCAAGGCAGAAAATAGCATCCAGCCCTTATAATGACTGGGATTGTGTGCTTCTTACTTATTGGTATTGCTTTGTAACTTGTTGTATTGCAAATAACAACATTAGTAAGTGTATGGGAACTGCTGAGTCATGGCCTGATCACTGGAGTTGAGCAATGAGTCAGCCCGGGGAGCACAGGTGAAAGCAATTCACCTGTGCTGCAGGAAGGGGTTGGGCCTGGCTCCACCTCTTCTAGACCCATTTAAGAGCTGACTACCAGCAGGGAAGGATCTCTCTTCTGGAGATCCACTCCACTGGAGTTTCCTGAGCGAGCCCATGATATGGGTAAGCATCCTATCTATTCTTTGTCTTGCTTTGCCTAACTCTCTTGTTTATTTCATTGTTATAACATCTTAATGCTTTTTGATTATACGATATTCCTTGATTATACAGTAATGGTATGACATAGTGGGTGATTTTCCTGTGTTATCAGTGCAATCTCAAGAATTAGAATTATTAGGCATTATCGAGGTTGTGGTGTGCTTCTTTTATTGTAGTAGTAGATTGTATGTGAATTAAACAGGATTTGATGTTAGCAATGCTGGAATCCACAGAAATAGCTCTTTTAATGTATTAGTAATGCTTGGTTGTGATGCTATCAGCCTATTAGCCTTTTATTGACTTGGGAAGACAAAACCTGGAAAGGAATCCCAGGCAAAGGGATGACCCTGTATTACAGAATGATTAACTCTTTCATCCCCCTAACCAGGAATTTAAAATATGACCATGCAGCACCTGAGACAAAGGCGCATGCTAAGAGAGCTAACCTTGATAGTTTATTCTGTTTTGCAAGCAGGTGTTCCACTTGGGCTCTGTATCATGCACTGGCCATGCAGATGCGGTGTACAAATGGAAAATACCCTTCAGACTCTGAGAAGAATAAAAGCAGGAGATAATCTGTGATGGGTGAGAGAGGAGAAGTGCACCTTGAAGCAGGGGACGCCCTGCTGGCACTGCCTATCACATCCACTGCCAACATGTTCTTGCTCTCTCCTTTTCCGCAGTTTGTTGTTTCTCAAGGGTTGATAAGTAATAAAGCCCCTATTGATACCCAAGCACATTTGCCCACTAATATTGATTCTGACATGCAATTTCTTTAAGTTGTACGGTCATTAATTTTCTGTTAGCCCAAAGGCATGGTCGTGAGCACTCTAGAAGCATTTGTTGTACAAATTGTAGTGATCATTCAAAATCAATATATCAGAATATACGGAAGTTGAAGACTTTTTCCTAACCAGTTACAGATTAACACAGAACAGGACCCTCAGGGATTTAATTCCTGGTTGCAGAAACTTGGGTTGCAGGCCAGATGTGTTTACTCTTTTTAGTAGGTTAACAGTGTCTCGTTCCAATTTATAGGAGGGGGAGGAGGTTCTTTGATATCTGTATACCCGGTGTGAGATTAAGAAACAACTGTTCAAATGTTGGTCTGACCAGTTTATTACAGATCTTAATCAGGGAGATGGGGAAGGGGAGGACGGACACCATTATGAATTAGGGTAATGGGGAAGGAAGGCGATAGAAAAGATAGGAAAGAAGAAGCAAGCGGTCTTTGTAGGAAGCAAGAGGGAGATAGTCACCACCACAGATCCAGCGTGGTTCATAGTTCAGCCATTGATCTTCAGTAGTGGTGAGTCATCGGTTCCATCGATGACAATGGTGACCACAGCAATGATGGCGACTTTTCAATGGTAGTACCAACTTATTTATAAGTCCAAAGTGGTTGAGTCAGCTCTCTTTGGAGTGACAACTCAAATCCAAAGTGGTTGAGTCAGCTCTCCTTGGAGTGACAGCTTCTGTCTCTGGGATCTCAGCAGAAACTCCTTTGTTCCCATCTTCCGGGCCTTGCCAGCAGATAAGAAGGAGCAGGGAGGCGTCCATTTGTATCTTGCCTTCACAGGATACAGTGGTATCATCCCCCAGTCTTCCGTTGTAAGCTGGAATTATTTGGTCACAGGCCAGATTTTCCACCAGTAAACAGTCCTGAGCACTCTCTTCCAAAGGCAGACAGCTCCAAAGAAATGCTTTCAAATGTAAAATTGTCCACACAGTGATGTGGATTGTCACATGGCTACACTGTCATTCATCTCCTAGACAACTCAGTCTTATCACAAGAAATACCTCAGGAGGCAAGCTTTGAGCAAAAAACCAGGAAGGATTTGTACACCACCCAGTGGCTCAAAGGTTGCTTGAAACCGATGTGTGAATGACGGTTCATGGTGGTGAGGAAAAAGAAAAAGTAAGCAAGCATAAGGAAAAAGAGAGGTGGGGAGTAAGGGGGGTTAAATGTTACACAATTGTTTTCTTGGGCTTGCTTACAAACTGCATAGAGGATGCAACACCTTGTGTAAGTTGAATAAAACATGGAATCATACAAGGAACAAACATAAAAGTTGCAACAGCACACAAAAAATCAAATAGGGTATGTTTCGCCCATGGGTGATTTGTTCAGGAACTTTTCCATTATTGTTCAGTTTTTAGACAACAATTTGAGTCATTCAATTTGCCATAGACACCACCTGGTGATTCTTCAGGACTGGTGGTATGAATGTTACATCATGAATAAAAGGTAGGAAGTGATAAGAGACAACCATACATTTGGCAATTATCGATAACAATAAAGAAGTAAAATAAATAGAGGTATTTGTGTCAGCTGCTTTCCCCACCCAGGAAGTCCCACTGTAAGCCTGGATCTAGATGGGAATTCTTCAGTAGAGGTTGTGGTGAGTTTATGAAAAGCCATACGATATTATGCTTCAGTTAATTCACCAAAAGTGTATTTAGTACAATTTGACAGTATGTGAACTTGCCATGTAATGTTCTCAAAAATGATTTAGTATCTTGAGAACTTTCCACTTGAGCATTTCCAAAGCAATTCAAATGCTGAGAGATGTAGATACTAGTTTGGCAAGTTCAAGTATTGTTATAGTCTACGGAATGTTTCACAGGATAGTGTGTGTAGAATACCCCACAGAATAAACCATGAGAGGGGTGTATGGGAACTGCTGAGTCATGGCCTAAACCTCTGATTAATCACCTGAGGTGAGCAATGAGTCAGCCAGGGGAGCACAGGTGAAAGCAATTCACCTGTGCTGCAGGAAGGGGTGGAGCCTGGCTCCACCTCTCCTAGACCCATTTAAGAACTGACTACCAGTGGGGAAGGATCTCTCTTCTGGAGATCTGCTCCCCTGGAGTTTCCTGAGCAAGCCCACGATATGGGTAAGCATCCTATTCTCTATGTTGTGCTTTGCATAACTCTCTTGTTTATTTCATTTTTATAGTATCTTAATTTTATTTCATTGTACTGTATTCCTTGATTATACGCTATCTTAATATTCTTTGATTATACCAGGGGTAATCCCAGAAACGTACATATCTCTTATCAAAACTTAGATGCTTTTCAACAACCATGTTTTGGATGGAACTCCTGGACTGGTGTGACACTGAAAAGCATCAGTGCAAAGGGCTTCACAATAGATTTCTTTTGTGACCACATCTAACATATTAGATGGGTCCTTTGGCTTGTTTCCCAAATTGTTAGGAATTTGGAAACACTGTGGAGGAGTTACATGCGAATCATAATCAGTTTGATAAAAGGGGGTGAAAGAAGGAATCAAAAGGAATGGTATCACTGTGCAGGGAGTACCAGTAAGCTAGGATGACCTGTAAGGACTCTGAACCCAGCTGTGAAGTTTAACAGATCCAAGGACTGATATCAATCACCACCCACACCAACAACACAAAACATAACACTATTGCAACAAAAAAATGTAATCAAGAGGTATATTCAGTATTCTAGCATGATCAAATCTTCAGTATTTTTGTCACAAAACAGAAATGGTTCAAGTCAGCTCTCAGCCATTCTGTGTTCAGTTGAGGTCCCACAGGAATCTTCTGTAAAATAAAACTACTCCAAATTGCCCTTTTTTGGGCTTTGTTAATATGGTTAAAAAATGAAGGAACAATCCAGCAAGTGTTGATCTTATATTCCTTTTTTGGGGTGTCCTTAGCCTTCCAAGGATATTTGTTAAGGGATTCCATTAAGGTTAGGGAAACTGGCCTCGGGTTAGCTGAGTCAATTGATACAGTTTGGCCAGGGAGATAAGAGGGTTTCCCTAGCTTATCAGACACTGAATCCTGACTCACAGAGATAATTGGCAAGAGTGGTGAGGCTTTTGGACAGAAGGTGTTAAATTGAGGATCTTGTTTCCCTTTGTTGTGAGCTTTCTAATACATCCACCCTTCACCACCCCCACCCGGCTCACTTGGGAGGGGCGACGACATCAGTTTTCTAATGGCTTAGATAGCCGTTCAGGTTCCTCGGGAGAGGCCCTAGGACCTGGAGTTTTGCTTTCCTCGAGATTCTTGTGCTTTTGTTCTGGCCACCAGTTGACTAATTTCTCTAACCTGACTGTGGGTAATTCATTCATCAAATCTTGTGGAACACCCTTTTGCCAGCCCAGTGTCCAGAGGCAATTACGTTTATGATCAGTATTTTGCCTACCTGTTTTTACTGACAATGAGACCCCTCCAGTTCCACAGAGCTTTGGGGTAGGTGGCCTGAGGGCAAGACTGACCACTGCAAGCCTCACTTCACTTGGCTCAAATTTACTGGAGTAAGAAACTACTGGCCCATATTTTCTCCCATAGTTAATTAACTCTTGGGCAACCTCCCCCCATGTCCATACTTTGTGTCCTGACTGCAGATGGTTAGGGGTTACAGTTCCTTCCAATACTGCCTGGTTTCTCTCTCCCTGAGACATAGCCTGTATCTTTCCTTGCAGTTGTATGCCTATGGGTTTCAGTGATTCTGGAAGCCCCCTGATTAGAGGGGTCATTCTCTCAGGATCAACAGGCATCATCATAGGTGATTCATGGTGTGGCTGCAGCTTTCTATCATACATCATTTGGAGACAAGCAGCCTTTTGAACACTCTCTACTAACTGATCAGCTGTTCCAGTACTAGCAAGAGGGTCTCCCCTTTCTAAAGGGTTGAGACCACCTGTCCAATAGGCAGCCCTCTGTGTTAAGGACCAAGGAGCACCATTGTTGCCAGTAGTTAAAAATACTCCTGGTCCCCAATAACCTTCAGCTTCTTTTTCAGTTAATAGTATTTGGTCTCCACCAGTGAGGCTAACCCTCCATACATACTCTGTTTCTGATTCCTTCAGAGAGTGGCTAAAATCTTTTTTCAATTTTGCTAGTTCAGTGGCTGAGAAGGGAATTTCTTTAACATTCATTTCAGGATCTACATCCTCGCTGTTATCGAAGATATATTCGGTTTTTATCAAAGGACGCAATGGGGCTATTGGGGTTTCTAATTTATCTAGCCTTTCCTTCATTCCTTGTGGTTCCTCCTGAGGAAAAGTTTTTTTCTTGAGGCAAACTATGGACGACAGTATTGCCAGTATTCTTACACGTTAACAGTTCCTTAAAAGCCATTTGTAACAAAACTGAACTATGTTTCTCTCTTTGTAATTGTTCCTCAAGGTTTACTATTCGAGTTTGCAGAGTTTTTAGCAATTCTTGTGTTACTTTAACTGATTCCTGCAGTGCTTGTATAGTTTGGGTTTCTGCCGAATGCTTTTCATCTTGGAACTCCATGGCAGCTTTTAAAGCAGCCCCGAGTACTGCACAAATAAACTATTTTCCTTTTCCAACTTGGTTCCGAGCCTTATTTTGTAGAACACTAATACGGTCCGAAAAACTCTGCAAGTTATGTCAGTTTTGTCATGCCCAATCCACCCCTGATAAAGAGGCCTGAGCACCATGTTTTTCTAAAAGATCAAATAATACATCTTCACTTTTCATAGTGACGATACTGTCACTCACTTCTCAACAGGCTGAAAGATCTTCACTGAGGAAGGGGGAGGTGCACATATTCAAAAGCTCAAGTGACTCCTTCTCTCCTCAGGGAAACAGACACTTATCAAATGCAAATGTTCAAAGCACTCTTCCCTTTCTCTGAGGGGAGCACACGAAAAAGTTCAAAATTCACACTTATGTTACAAGATACTTAAATCACAAAATGCGGAGTGGTCTTCCCATGGAGGCACACGTAGTCAAAATTAATTCATATGTCCCCAAGAGGTATACAGGTAAACAGTAAAGTTTCAGAATATGGAGTGGTCTTCCTGGAGAAGGGCTCACGTCTAAGTTTTCAAAAATATCACTCCTTGCAACTTCAGGAGGTACATAGAGAAAAAGCTGCAGACTATATCTGAAAGGACAACACTCTCACAGCGGGTATCCTGCCTTTGACTACACCATTAAATAAATGTCTCGTTCCAATTTATAGGAGGGAGAGGAGGTTCTTTGATATCTGTATACCCGGTGTGAGATTAAGAAACAACTGTTCAAATGTTGGTCTGACCAGTTTATTACAGATCTTAATCAGGGAGATGGGGAAGGGGAGGACGGACACCTTATGAATTAGGGTAATGGGAAGGAAGGCGATAGAAAGATAGGAAAGAAGAAGCAAGCGGTTCTTTGTGGAAGCAAGGGAGATAGTCACCACCACAGATCCAGCGTGGTTCATAGTTCAGCCATTGATCTTCAGTAGTGGTGAGTCATCGGTTCCATCGATGACAATGGTGACCACAGCAATGATGGCGACTTTTCAATGGTAGTACCAACTTATTTATAAGTCCAAAGTGGTTGAGTCAGCTCTCTTTGGAGTGACAACTCAAATCCAAAGTGGTTGAGTCAGCTCTCCTTGGAGTGACAGCTTCTGTCTCTGGGATCTCAGCAGAAACTCCTTTGTTCCCATCTTCCGGGCCTTGCCAGCAGATAAGAAGGAGCAGGGAGGCGTCCATTTGTATCTTGCCTTCACAGGATACAGTGGTATCATCGCCCAGTCTTCCATTGTGATTCATACAAACAGTATTTCTTGTCATTATGCTATTTTTCCCTTGTCTCCTTCCTCACATTTAGAGTATTGTCAATTTGAGGCCTTGATGAGTTATAATGATTATTTTATTAATATATTTAGTGCTATTATTTTATAGTATGGTAGTAGTTTGCAAATAAACAAGAAAGGGGGAATTGTGGGAATACAAGAAAAACTGTTCAGAGCAGCAGCTGTGGAGCAAGATAAATAGCATGAGAACCAAGGACACCTCTAGAAGAAGAAAGAATGTCTCACGGCTCTGATTGGATAAGTGCCTGCATGAATGGTTGAACAGTGTTTCGTAGAACACTGTTGACATGTAAAGGTGGATGGGAAAGTTGTAGGGGTAGATGGGAAAGCTAGAAAAAGAAAACTTGTGAAGGTATATAAGTGATGTGAGAACTTGTAATAAAGGATTTGGATCATTCACATTTGAGTTTGTGCATCAGATGCTGCATATGCCGATGCCTTAGAGATTCCAGACTTGGTTAAGTTTTTGGTGGGGATGAGCGACCTCATATTACAACAAGCTCCTCCCCACCAGTATGGCACACTGGTGTCCATACTGAACCCCTTAGTGGCCTTGGAGGCCATCATGCGACAGGCTGCCCAACTGGCGGCTGATCTAGGGGAGACAGTGCCTTTGGACCAGGCGCAATAACCAAATCTTGGAAGGGGTCAAGGTTCTCCCCATAACAAAAAACAAGAGACCAGACCCATGGAATCCTCAATCAGGACCCATACAGATATCCCGAAAACAAATGTTTAATGACTTAATCCAGTCTGGGGTTCAATTTGCAAAAATGTATCGCCAGCCCAATTATGTCCTCCTCCAGCTATGGAGGCAGTTGGAGGAAAATCAAAAATTTCAAAATCACCCCAAAAAACCTGGGGTGAGAACAATTGACAAAATACCAACAACAGCATGGAACTTGGAAGATTTCCTAGTTCCCAGTAAAAGCAAAAAGCCTCCTCAAGTGACCTGGGCCGCTATGCCCAAGCCACCTGAGGAAAAAGGAGGTAGTTTGGTCAGGAAATACCAAAGTACTATCCAGTGCTGTAATAGATAAGGTTCAAGCATTCCCAGTCCCTACAACACCAAAGCAGCTGCAGGAGTTCTTAGGTATATTGGGATATTGGCATTCCTTTATACCTCATTTAGCACGACTGCAGAGACTGCTATATAGACTCATGAAAAAGGGACAAATATGGGACTGCGGGAGAACAGAATACGAGGCTTTCCAACAGGCAATACTGGCAGTTAAACAAGCACAGGCACTGAATATATTTGATCCTATCCTCCCAGTCGAATTGGACATTCATGTCATTCAGGATGGCTTTGGCTGAGGCCTGTGGCAATGCCAGAGTTCCATTCAGACCCCCATCAGGTTCTAGTCTCAGGTCTGGCATGGAGCAGAAGATACAGAATGATTGAAAAACAGATATTGTCTGCCTATTCCACATTACAGGCAGTAGAGACAATAACCCAAACAGCTGAGGTCATATTTAAGACCACCCTGCCAATTCAGGGGTGGATGAAAGATCTTTACGCTCTGATCTGGAAGTCTGGGATGGTATGCAGAACACCTCTGGTGATTCAGGTGGAGACAGTTAGAGAGCTCCTCCTCCATCTGGACTGTCACAAGTCCATGGGACCAGACAGGCTCCAACCTAGGGTGCTGAGGGAGCTGGTGGAGGTGATTGCCAAGTTGCTTTCCGCCATCCATCAGCGCTCCTGGTTATCTGGAGAGGACCCAGAGGACTGGAGGCTTGCTGATGTGACTCCCATTTAAAAGAAGGGCAGTAAGGAGGATCTGGGGAACTACAGGCCTGTCAGCACAACCTCAGTACCAGGAAAAGTCATGGAGCAAATAATCTTGGGTGAGATCACACAACACATGAATGGCAACTGGGGGATCAGGCCCAGCCAGCACGGGTTCATGAAAGGTAGGTCGTGCTTGACCATCATCATCTCCTTCTATGACTGGGTGCCCAGACTGGTAGACAAGGGAAAGGCTGTTGATGTAGTCTACCTAGACTTCACCAAAGCCTTTGACATGGTCTCTCACAGTATTCTCCTGGGGAAACTGGCTGCCCGTGGCCTGGACAGGTATACCCTTCTTTGGGTAAGGAACTGGCTAGAGGGCTGTGCCCAGCGGGTAGTAGTTAATGGAGTTAAGTCCAGCTGGCGACCCATTACAAGTGGTGTCCCCCAGGGGTTGGTACTGGGGAGATGTTGTCGTAGGCGTTTACGGGGTATCGGGCTGTGACGTGATAGGACCTCCCCTGCTCTGTGATAAGGGACGTGATGCATGCTTGGGGGCGTAGACGTACTAGACGCGAGTAAACGCACATGGACATAGGAACATAGATAAGCATGTAAAGTATATAGGTTGCTGTTTCGCTTGCAATAAACGCCGTTTTGCCTAACATCACATTGGTGTGTTCGTGGTGAGATGGTCGGGTCACAGCGGGGATGGCGTGAACCCTGGCCAGGCCATAGGAACATGAGGAACTAGGGGTTTACTACGCGGAAACAGGCCCATCTTGTTTAATATATTTATTGATGACCTAGATGAGAGGATTGAGTGTACCCTCAGTAAGATTGCAGATGACACCAAGTTGGGAAGTAGTGTCGATCTGGCTGAGGGTAGGGAGGCCCTTCAGAGGGATCTAGATAAGGTGGATCACTGGGCTGAGGTGAATAGGATGAGGTTCAACAAGGCCAATGCCGGGTCCTGCACTTCGGCCACAATAACCCCATGCAGCCCTATGGGTTTGGGGCAGAGTGGCTGGATGACTGTGAAGAGAAAAGGGACTGGGGGTATTGGTTGATGCTTGGCTGAACATGAGCCAACAGTGTGCCCAGGTGGCCAAAAGGGCCAACGGCATCCTGGCCTGCATTAGAAGTAGTGTGGCCAGCAGGAGCAGGGAGGTAATCATCCCCCTGTACTCAGCACTGGTGAGGCCGCACCTCGAGTACTGTGTTCAGTTTTGGGCTCCTCACTCCACGAAAGACATTGAGGCCCTGGAGCATGTCCAGAGAAGGGCAACTAAACTGGTGAGGGGTCTGGAGCACAAGTCTTATGAGGAGCAGCTGAGGGAACTGGGATTGTTTAGTCTGGAGAAGAGGAGGCTCAGGGGAGACCTCATTGCACTCTACAACTTCCTGAAGGGAGATTGTGATGAGGAGGGGTTTGGCCTCTTCTCCCAGGCAGCAAACAGGACCCGGGGAAATGGCTGCAAGTTGTATCAGGGGAGGTTTAGATTAGACATCAGGAAAAACTTGTTCTCTCAGAGAGTGGTCAGGTGCTGGATCGGCCTGCCCAGGCAGGTGGTGGAGTCACCATCCCTGGCAGTGTTCAAGAGGCATCTGGATGAGGTGCTACAAGATATGGTTTAGTAGCTTGTGGTAGTAATGGTGATGGGAGGATGGTTGGCCTAGATGATCATGTAGGCCCTTTCCAACCTTGTGATTCTATGATTCTATCTGAACCACCTTCCTAAGACAGGGGTGGCCCAAGCACAGTGGCACAATGGGTCACCTATCTCTGCCAGAGGAGTAGTCTGTCTTCATCACCACTGAAAGAACTTGAAAGCATCTTAGGCCCAGTGACATATCACAGCGATGCGCTGAGACAAACCTTGGTCTCTCCACCAGAGAAGAGTCCCATTCAGGAGGGGAAATACCCCATTCCTGAAGATACCTGGTACACAGATGTGTCTAGGAAGGGCAACTCAAGCAAGTGGAGAGCGATAGCATACCATCCCTCCACTGAAACAATCTGGTTTGAAGAGTGGGATGGTCAGAGCAGCCAATGGGCAGAACTGAGAGCCGGGTGGATGGTTATAACCAAGGAACCTGGTGATTGTATCCTAAATATCTGCACAGATAGTTGGGCTGTGTACCAGGGGCTCACTCCTTGTATTGCACAGTGGGCCACCCAGGAATGGACTATCCACACCTGACTAATCTGGGGCAAAGTCATGTGGTTAGACATATGGAATGCAGTTAAACAAAGGACTGTGTGTCTACCACGTTTCTGGTCACCAACTCCTACAGTCACCCGGAAATGATGAAATCGACACACTGGCCCAAGTTCAATGGATTGAGAATTCACCATCTGAGAACATCATCTGCTGGTTACATCAGAAGCTATGGCATGCTGGACAAAAGACAATGTGGGCAGCTGCTAAAGCATGGGGACTGCCCTTACAACTCTCTGACATCGCCCAGACATGCTGGGACTGTAACGCTTGCTCTAAGATGAGACCGAGATCATTGCCGGAAACGACAGCCCATCTTGTTAGAGGACACAGTCTTCTCCAGCAATGGCAGGTTGATTACATTGGGCCCCTCCCTCAGTCTGAGGGGGTGAGATATGCCCTGACCTGCGTCAACAAAACAAGTGGACTAATGCAGGCTGTCATGGTTTTGTTTTTTTTTATTTGATTTTCAATATTCCACATCAAAACATCATGTACTGGAATTAAAGTGTTAATGCTCTAATTCTACGTACCTATCCCTATACATTACGGAAGTCATGGGATCTGACCCTTCCGGGTGGGGCGGTCTCTTACTGCCTGGCAGTGGGTGCTGGAGGGTGCTTTCCTAGCCGTTCCAATCTTTTTCAGGTTTGACTCGGTCTCGGGAACTCTCTCTCATATCTTATTTGATTTATTAGTCTCAATTTCAATTAGATTGTATTATATTGTGTTATTTTGCATTCCGATATCATAGTTAGTAAAGTAAGTTTACCTCCATAGATTGTTGCCGCTGTTTTTTTCTCCCCTTCCTTCCTTCCCATTTTGTGGGGCCAGACGGGGGGTGGGGAGGGCAGGGGCCTACTGCCCCCTGTCACGGGCATAAACTGATCTAGTTAATTCCATGACAGATTTTGGTGGAGAATGCGGGCATAGCTGCTTTTTTTTTTTGCTTTTTGGCTCTTAGAACGAATCTTGCTCTCTGCTCTTAGAGAGCTTCATTAGGGAGCATTATCAGTAGTTCAGGTTTTTGTGCTGGAAAACTTGACCTTGAAAGACCAGGCGTACTGCCAGTATTCTGGGATATTTGTAAACTTTGAGCACTGCTTAGTCTGGGTAGTGCCTTTTTTCTTTCCCCCCCCCTCATGTTAGTTTCAATTCATTAACCCTTTTTGAGCAGAAACCAGCGATGAACCCACTCTTTATCGTGGGAGCGCTGAGTAAGGGATTAAAAGCTATGGTGTTACTCGCGACCTACTGGCCAATCATCAATGTCATAATTACTTGTTGTGGACTTGTGTTCATATATAACCAAATAAGGGCACTGACGGAGACGCCTGTATGGTACCTATATTGGTACCTATATGCAATGTGGTATGATATGGATTTTGACACTTGCATCCCGGATGGAATGGCTAATTTTACAAGCAACTACATCCCAAATGGAATAGCTAATTTTACAAACCACACAATGTTCAAACCAGTTTCCAGGTTATCCTCTCGGTTTATCAGACGTTTTTCCAATGCTGAGTTAATTTTCATGCCTGTGGGCGCATTAGTCCTGTTCATATCACTTTTCATGAATGTATTCCAGTACAGGAATAGTAAGCGGAAGGAGTCTCCTCCAAAACCAGAGAATGGTGACTGGCAGGGAATATGGAGAGGTTTAGGAAAAATCTTAGAAGCATGGGGACCCGCAATGTCATGGGATTTCACTCTTGAACACCTGTGGGATCCCCAGAAACTTAGCCAGTATTTGAGACGGGGCAGTGCGGCTTAGGTAAATCTAAGGAGGTACCAGTTGCTACAAAAACGGTGCACAGACGGCAGTACCGCACCAACAGGGATTCCTTGCTCCCCATTCATAAGTTGATTCGTCAACTAGAGAGTCAAGGAGTGATCAGCAAAACTCACTCGCCTTTTAACAGCCCCATACGGCCAGTGCGTAAAGCCAGTGGAGAATGGAGGCTGACGGTGGACTACCGTGGCCTGAATGAAGTCACACCCCCACTGAGTGCTGCTGTGCCGGACATGTTAGAACTCCAGTATGAACTGGAATCAAAAGCAGCCAAATGGTATGCCACCATTGACATTGCTAATGCCTTTTTCTCCATTCCTTTGGCCAAAGAATGTAGGCCACAGTTCGCTTTCACCTGGAGGGATGTTCAGTATACTTGGAACCATTTGCCCCAGGGGTGGAAACACAGCCCGACTATTTGCCATGGGTTGATCCAAACTGCATTGGAACAGGGCAGTGCTCCTGAGAACCTGCAGTACATTGATGATATCGTTGTGTGGGGCGATACAGCAGAAGTCGTCTTCACAAAAGGAGAGCGAATAATCCAGATTCTTCTGCGTGCTGGTTTTGCTATTAAGCGGAGCAAAGTGAAAGGACCTGCTCAGGAGATTCAGTTCCTAGGTATAAAGTGGCAAGATGGCCATCATCACATCCCGACAGATGTGATCAACAAAATCACCGCTATGTCTCCACCCACTAGTAAGAAAGAGAGACAATCTTTTTGGGGTGTAGTGGGCTTTTGGAGAATGCATGTTCCAAACTATAGCTTCATTGTAAGCCCCCTTTATCATGTGACGCAAATGAAGAATGAGTTTACATGGGGCCCTGAGCAGCAGCAGGCTTTTGAACAGATTAAACAGGAGAAAGCCCGTGCCGTGGCCTTAGGGCCAGTACGGACAGGGCAGGATATAAAGAACATCCTCTACACTGCTGCTGGAGAGAAAGGTCCCACTTGGAGTTTGTGGCAAAGAGCCTCAGGAGAGACCCGAGGCCGACTCCTGGGATTCTGGAGTCGGGCCTACAAGGGGTCGCAAGATGGCTACACTCCAACTGAAAAGGAGATCTTAGCCGCATATGAGGGGGTTTGGGCTGCTTCTGAAGTGGTCGGTACTGAAACAGAGCTCCTTCTGGCACCTCGACTACCAGTGCTGAACTGGATGTTTAAGGGAAAGGTTCCCCCCACCCATCACGCAACTGATGCCACTTGGAGTAAGTGGATTGCGTTGATTATGCAACGAGCGCGGATGGGGAACCTCAGCCATCCAGGAATCCTAGAGGTGATCATGGACTGGCCTGAAGGTAAAAAGTTTGGAACATCTCCAGCAGAAGAAGTATCACGAGCTAAAGAGGCCCCACCATACAACGAATTACCAGAAAATGAAAGAAAGTATGCCCTGTTCACTGATGGATTGTGTCGTATTGTGGGAAAGCATCGCAGATGGAAATCTGCTGTGTGCAGCCCCACACGACAAGTTGCAGAGGCCACTGAAGGGAAAGGAGAATCAAGCCAATTTGCAGAGGTAAAGGCTGTCCAACTGGCCTTAGATGTTGCTGAACGGGAGAGGTGGCCAACGCTTTATCTTTACACTGACTCATGGATGGTGGCAAATGCTCTGTGGGGGTGGTTACAGCAGTGGGAAGCAGAGACAACTGGCAGAGCAGAGGTAAAACCCATCTGGGCTGCTGAACTGTGGAAAGATATTGCTGCCCGAATAGAGAATCTGGTCTGTGAAAGGTACGCCATGTAGATGCCCATGTGCCCAAGAGTCGGGCTACTGAGGAACAGCAAAAAACCACCAGGTGGATCGAGCTGCCAAGATTGAGGTGGCTCAGTAGACCTGGACTGGCAGAACAAAGGGTGAATTATTTCTAGCTCGGTGGGCTCCATGAGACCCTCGGGCCATCAAGGGAGAGATGCAACATATAAGTGGGCTAGAGACCGAGGGGTGGACTTAACCATGGATGCTATTGCACAGGTTATTCATGACTGTGACAGATGTGCCATAATCAAACAAGCCAAGAAGATGAAACCACTCTGGGAGGAAGGGCGATGGCAAAAGTAACAAATATGGGGAGGCCATGGCAGGATTGATTATATCACCTTGCCACGATCCCGCAGTGGTGTTATGTGCTTACCATGGTGAAGGGCAACCACTGGTGGCTTGAAACATATGCAGCACCCCATGCTACCGCCCGGAAACACATACTAGGTCTTGAGAAACAAGTCCTGTGGCGACATGGCACCCCAGAAAGAATTGAGTCAGATAATGGGAACTGCATTTCAAAAATTCTCTTGTAAATACTTGGGCCAAAGATCATGGCATTGAGTGGATTTACCATATCCCTACCATGCACCAGCCTCTGGTAAAGATTGAACGATACAATGGTTGTTAAAAACCAATGCTGAAAGCAATGGGTGGAGGAACATTTAAGCACTGGGAGAAGCATTTGGCAGAAGCCACCTGGTTAGTCAATACCAGAGGATCTATCAATCGTGATGGTCCTACCCAATCCAGCTCCCTACACACCGTAGAGGGAGATAAGGTCCCTGTTGTACATGTAAAGAGCATGTTGGGAAAAGCAGTTTGGGTTCTTCCAGCTTCTGGAAAGGGCAAACCTCTCCGCGGTACTGTTTTTGCCCAGGGACCTGGGTCCACTTGGTGGGTAATGCAGGAAAATGGGGATGTTCAATGTGTACCACAAGGAAACTTGATGCTGGGGGAGTGCAGACAGTAATCCTATGTATATGTATATAGACATGTGTGTGCGATGCATTTTTAATCATTTTGTTTGTTTGTATATGTATATATATATTAAGCATGATGTAGTGATGTAGAATAAGGGGTGGAATGTCATGGTTTTGTTTTTTTTTATTTGATTTTCAATATTCCACATCAAAACATCATGTACTGGAATTAAAGTGTTAATGCTCTAATTCTACGTACCTATCCCTATACATTATGGAAGTCATGGGATCTGACCCTTCCGGATGGGGCGGTCTCTTACTGCCTGGCAGTGGGTGCTGGAGGGTGCTTTCCTAGCTGTTCCAAGCTTTTTCAGGTTTGACTTGGTCTCAGGAACTCTCTCTCGTATCTTATTTGATTTATTAGACTCAATTTCAATTAGATTGTATTATATTGCATTATTTTGCATTCCGATATCATAGTTAGTAAAAGAAGTTTACCTCCATAGATTGTTGCTGCTGTTTTTTTCTCCCCTTCCTTCCTTCCCATTTTGTGGGCCAGGTGGAGGGTGGGAAGGGCAGGGGCCTACTGCCCCCTGTCACGGGCATAAACTGATCTCATTAATTCCATGACACAGGCCTATCCAGTACTACCAGCAAACCAGACATATACAATCAAAGTACCTATTAAGTTTATGGCTGCCTACGGGACACCTCAAGTTACTGAGAGGGTCCAAGGAACTCATTATACTGGTGCAATGGTACAACGCCAGGCAGAAGAAAACAATATTGAGTAGCAATTCCACCTACCATATAATCCAACAGGGGCACGATTTATTGAACGCTTTAACAGCATTCTTGAGGCTGTCCTGAAGACAGACTCTCAGTTCCTGCAGTTGCGGACAAAAATACTCTATGAAACTGTAGCACTTGGACAGATCAATACAATGGGAAAAGTGTTACAACAAAGATGCGATGACAGAAGAACCAGCACAATAGAAAGGTACAATAATGGAAAGGAAGAAGATTATTCACCCATATAAAAAGAAACTAGGTTAACAAGGGAAAGCTTCACCAAGGATGGATCTCCAGAAAGGCATCCTCTCCCAATCATAGTCAGCCCTTAAATTAGGTCTAAGAGAGGTGGAGCCAGGCTCCACCCCTTCTGGTTGCACAGTTGAATTGCCTTCACCTGTGCTCTCAGGGCTGACCAAGTCTTTTCCCCAGATGCTCAATCAGTGGTTCAGGGTGTGACTCAGTAGTTCCCATACAATATCCAACTCCAAAACCGAAATTGATGAACTTAATAAGAAACCAGTAAGTTCCGAAAAACATAATGGCCTTTAATCCTTTATACAGCGCTTCTAAAATAAAGAACAGATTCATAGTTGGCAGTTGTTAAAAGGAAAAAAACTTGGTACGGAGTCCAGAGTCTGGTAGACTGCCCAGCCTATAATCTAATCTATGACACTCAAAGCTAGTACAGTGCTCTGCAACTCTCTGACTTTAATAATCCTTTTTTTTTCTTTCTCCTAACGTTAAAAAGTTTAGATTTGGTTCAGATGGTTTGCCTTCTCCACCAATAACTGTCACAGCATTATTTCTAGATCTATCTGTGTCCATGACAGGGGGACAGCAGGCCCTCAGGCCCAACAAACTGAAAAAAAAAAAAAAAGGTGTGTGTGTGGCGGGGGGGAAGGTTTATTGGCCTCTTTGGCCTTGTTCTGTGATTAATGGGGCAGGGGGACCCATGGACCCACGCCCTGGGAAAGGGGAAAAGGGGGAAGAATAGGGAGATAGGAGATGGGCCTAAAAATAAAACAGAAGCAATGATCTGCGGAGGAAAGTTCATTTACTAAATATGATATCAGAATGCAAGGTAACAAAATATAATACAATGTAATTGGAATTGAGGCTAATAAATCAAATAAAATGAGAGAGAGAATGTCCAAAACCAAAGGCCTTACTCTAATGATGAAGGCGAGAGCTAGGGAGTATGTGTTGCCAAGATTAACAGCAAAAGAGAGGGCGGTCTCGTGACCTGCAAGCAGTTTTATCTTTCCCTCTGAAGAGAAAAAGGAAAGACAAAGTCCTCTGGGGTATGTAGTTCTTCTCTTTTGAGAACCAGGTACTCAGAAAATCGGCAGTCCACGGAACTGGAGCATTAACTCAAATCCCAATGATTTACATGATGTTATGATGTGGAATACCAATAACAAAAATCATAAAACCATGACACATTTGCAGCAAGGGGCCCAAGGAAATGGGAGAGAACAGAATTAGGACAGCTAACTCAAACTGGCCAAAGGGATATTCCATACCATGTAACATGATGCAGAACGAGTTTTGAAGGGAGTGGGAGTTCATTTCTCTCTTCTGCTATTCGGGGTCTAGCTGAACATAGGTATATGTATAGTCATTACTGTTATTCTTTTCCTTTTCTCTGTCTTAGTGAGTGAGTTTGTCTCAACATATGAGTTCTGCTTTTTTTTTTTCTTCCTGATTCTGTCCCCCATCACACTGGAAAATGGGGAGGAGTGGGTGGATGATTGTGTGGTGCTGGGCCATCTGCAGGAGTGTAAGCCAAATGGTGCCAAAAGATAAGAGGATTGTTAACTTAAAGCATTAGGCAATGACTACTTAATTACTCACCAACTGAAAGTGGTGAATCTTCCACAAGAGGTGGCTATAATACATATCAGGGGACATCAGGCAGGATTTTTGAAAAAGACAGTAGGTTATCAACTGGCAGATGAAGAGACTTGAAAAGCCACGTGGCACTTTTGCCAGAATTATCTAAAATCTTCCCTTTATGCCTAGTAGCCTGGTTGCTGCCAGATAAAATGTGTTTCCTTCCAGAGGAGTTAGAGATAATTAAAAATACTGGGGGTGGAGAAAAAGAATAACTGGTTCACAAAGGACAGCAAACAGTGGCTCCCAAGTCATTGGCCCTACAAGTTCTGAAACAGCTTAATAAAGGAAAGCGTTGGGGCCCCAGAGGATTAGTGGAAGCCTTTATCTTCCCTATGGTATCTTTGCTACCATAGGGCTATTTGCCCTAGCCAAATGAGTTGATCAGAACCACTCCATGGAAAGATGTGGAGGTCTCACCATATGAAGTGCTCTTTGGGCTACCCTACCTCGGCAAAGGGGATAGGGTTCCACAGTTTGAAACTGTCATGGTTTTATGATTCTTGATCAGTATTCCACATCATAGCATCATGTAGTGCACTGGGAGTTCAAGAGTTAATGCTGCAGTTCTGTGGATTGTCAATAGTTTCAGTTACCTGGTTCTCAGAAGAGAAGAATGAATTACAGCTCCCAGAAGACTTCATTATTCTGTTTCTGTTTTCCATTCAGAGAGAAAGATAAAACTGACTGGGAGTCATGAGGCTCTCTCTCTTTTTCTGACCACTTTGCTATGTGGGCTCTCTGTCTGTCTCGTCTACAGCCTTAGAGTAAGGACTTTGGTTTTGGACACTCTCTCTCATTTTATTTGATTTATTAACTTAAATTCCAATTATATTATATTGTATTATCTCTCATTCTGCTATAATATTTAGTAAATGAGTTTTTTTTCCCTTAGCTCGTTGCTGCTGTTTTTTCTCATCTAGGCCCCATCACCCCACATTTTTCCCTTCCTCTCTTTCCCCTTTCCTTGAGCATGGGACCATGGGTCCCTTTGTCCCCTGTCACGGAACTAGGCCAAATTGGGCCGAACCATGACAGAAACTAAGCATGCTTTTCTTAAAAATTAAATATCGTTACCTGGTAACAGGGCGAGGGCAGAGCCAGCACTACCGGCAGCACGGCAGGGCTGATCAGTCACATCCATTAAGGCTATCTAATGGTGTTAGTGAGTCTGCTGGTTTGCCATGGCTGCACGCCGGCGGAAGGCTACCGCCACAAAAAATGCGGAGCCGGACAGAGGTCCCATGTTCATGTAAAAGGAAGACGGCAGCCAAGAAGAATGTGGAGACCCAGACTGAGGTCCTGTGCATGCATGAAAGGAAGGCTGATGCTAAGAAAAATGTACAGACTCAGACTGAGGTCCCAAAACAAGATGCTAGGGCGCAGGTCACTGGCTGTGATGACTGTCAGAGCCTGGCTTTTGCAGTGCCAGGCAATGGAGGCAGCACATGTGTAAGGTGTGACCAGCTAAATGACATACTCAGCCTTGTGGTCGACCTGAAGGAGGAGGTGGAGAGGCTGAAGATCATAAAGAAATGTGAGAGGGAGATGGATTGGTGGTGCCAGTCCCTATCAGTCCCGAGATCTTGGCACATAGCTGAGTCTCCACATGGAGCACGTCACCCCCTACCACCTTGCAAACAGGTGGGAGAGGGGAAACAGCAGGCAGATGGTGCTGCAGTGAGCCCCCTGTCCTCTCCTCCCCCTAGCAACAATAGTGAAGAATTGGGGGGTGTGGGGCAGTGGTGAAAGCAGTGTAACTCTCTCCCAGAAAGGCACCAGGGTGATATTCAACAGACAGTGATGGACCCCCTGCTCTGCTGTTGCAGAGCAGAGCAAGGCAATTTGAGAGAGGAGGAGGAGTGGAAACAGGTACCAGCTTGGCGGAGAGGGCATCCCCCATCCCGACCATCCTCGGTTCCCCAGGTGCCTCTGAGCAATAGATTACAGGCCCTGAAACTCGAGAGAGAGGTGAGTGAGGGTGTGGAGGGAGGTCCACTCGTGAGGTTGCCTCAGGTGAAGCGGTCGACCCCATGCCTCAAGACTGCCTCCACCAGGAAGGACAGAAGGGTGGTTGTCATAGGTGACTCCCTGCTGAGAGGAAAGAAGGGCCCTATATGTCAGCCTGACCCTACCCGTAGGGAGGTGTGCTGCCTCCCTGGGGCATAGGTCAGGGACATTTCTAGGAAACTTTCTGGACTGATTCACCCTTCTGATTATTACCTGTTATTGATAGTTCAGGTTGGCAGTGACGAAGTCGCTGAGAAAAGCCTGAGGACTATCAAGGAAGACCTCAGGGGACTGGGGTGGGTAGTTGATGGAGTGGGCGTGCAGGTGGTTTTTTCTTCGATACCTTCAGTGGCAGGGAAGGATACTGAGAGGATCCAAAAAACTCACCTCATAAATAAATGGCTTAGAAGTTGGTGCAAACACAGGAATTTTGTTTTTTTTGACCATGGGGCAATTTACTTGGCACCTGGCATGATGGCTGCAGATGGAAGTAGCCTGTCTCCAAGGGATAAGAGGATGTTAGCCGAGGAACTGGCAGGACTCATTGAAAGGTCTTTAAACTAGGTATGAAGGGGGAAGGGGACAAAATGATGGCCGCTGGGGTTGAGCGGGTTGTTCGAGGGCTCATACCAAACTTGATGGGCGAAGAGGGTGTAGTACAAAGGGATGGACTGGGGCAGGGGGATGCTGGGGATGCTGCTGTTCTGGGGGATCCTAGATCCTCTACAAAAGCAGTGAGATGGAAAACCCAGCTGAAGTGCCTTTATACCAATGCACACAGTCTGGAAAATAAGCAGGATGAGTTGGAAACCGTGATGCTCTTGGAAAGTTATGACCTTGTTGCTATCACGGAAACATGGTAGGATGACTCCCATAACTGGAATACAACCATTGAGGGGTGTGGGGAAGTCTCTGGACTCTCAGGACGCGCTAGAGACATAACAGCACACCAATGTGGTTAAAAGCTATTAGTCTGCTTTATTGTTAAGCACTACTCTATTTATACATCTTAACAGAGCATTCTGCAACAACATTCCTTAACCATTCACACAGGTGCTTAGCCAATCAGAGCTGTAAGATGTTCTTTCTTCTTTTGAAGGTGTCCTTGGTTCTCATGCCGCTTATCTTGCTCCGCAGCTGCTGCTCTGTGCAGCCCCCCCGGCTCCACAGCTGCTACTCTGAACAGTTTTTCCTTACGTTCCCACATTTCCCCCTTTTTTGTTTATTAGCAAAACTTCTATCATACTATAAAATAATAACACTAATTATATTAATAATGCAATCATTATAACTCAATCAAGGCCTCGATTGACAATACTATAAGTGTGAGAAAGGAGACAAAACAAACATAATATCATGACAAGAAATACTGTTAACCTACTAAAAAGAACAAACACATGTTTGGTCTGCAGCCCAATTTTCTGCAACCTGGAAATAAATCCCTGAGGGCCCCATTCTGTGCTAATCTCTAACTGCTTTGAAAGAGGTCTCCAACTTTTATGTATTCTGATATATTGATTTTGAAAAATCACTAAGATTTGTACAACAGATGCTTTTAGAGTGCTCATGATTATGCCTTTGGGCTAATAGAAAATTAATAGTCGAGGGACTTTGCATGCCAGATAGAACTAGGGGCATTACTACTTACTGACCCTCGAGAGACAACAACCTGCAGAAAAAGGGTGGTGAATGCGACAGGCAGTGCCAGCAGGGCGTCCCCTGCTTCAAGGTGCACTTTTCCTCTCTCACTCACCACAGATTCTCTCCTTCTTTTATTCTTCTCAGGGTCCGAAGGGTATTTTCCATTTGTACACTGCATCCGCATGGCCAGTGCGCGATACAGAGGCCAAATGGAACATCTGCTTGCAGAATGAACTATCAAGGTTAACTCTCTTAGCGTGTGCCTTTGTCTCAGGTGCTGCATGATCATATTTTAAATTCCTGAATAATGGGATGAAAGAGAGTTAATCATTCTATAATATAGGGTCATCCCTTTGCTTGGGATTCCTTTCCAGGTTTTGTCTTAGCGCTACTAATACATTAAAATAGCTATCTCCATAGATTTCAGCATTAGTAACATTAAATCCTGTTAATTCACATTCAATCTATTACTAAAAAAAAATAAAAACTACACAACAACGATTACTACTCTGCTGTTTGCAATACAACAAGTTACAAAGCAAAACCAAATAATAAGAAACACACAATGCCAATCACTATGAGTTCATGGTTGTTTCAAGCCTGGTTTCAGTCTTTCTCATCGTTTCACATCCTGACACCGTTCTTTTTGTAGGTTCCATGAGCTGCAATGGGAGTACGCACAACCATTCCCCCTTTTTTCCTTTTGCGCAAGCAAGACAGTAGTGGACATTTTGTTAAGTAATCATTTTTCAATACGGATAACTATACTAATAGTTATAATACCTATTCCAGCAACAGCCCCTGGTATAAGGACAGCTAATGCTACCCGTGCGCTATGTTTAGAGTGGATGTCACGCATGTCCTGGAAAGTGAGAAAAAATATAGTGAATTTACCAATGTAACATGGACCCCCCAAAAACATTTCCTGGTATTTTCAAACATAAAACGTGTTTTCTTCCATCCCTTAGATGTGTTACCGATCTTTTGAGTTCCAAGAAGATTTAACTCCTGTGAGTCCCAGGGTATAGTGGTATTGAGACTCCTAAGAAGCTTGAAAGAACAATCACCTGGAGTATCCAGTACATTGCAACTACCTGTGGAGTAAGCAGAAAAGTCAGAATCATTGAGAAACAATATCCCTATAAAACAAGTTTGGAAGGGATCAGTGGCAGAAGCAAGCGCTAAACAGAAGTCGATCTGGCTTGTTGACTTAGCCCAGGTGACCCGCATATTTTGCCGTGAATTGATTTTGTGCAGTTCAAGTGGTGTTTCCACGCCAGGGGCGAACACTGCGAGCAGGAATCCAAATAGGGCCATCATCTGTGGAAAGACAAAAATAACCTCTTCCTACAAATATGATAGTAGTTGGGCCTTTCCAATCTCCAGTTAAAGGATCTTTGTAAGATACTTTTGCAGACTCAGATAGCATTCTCATACTAGTGCCTGAATGATGCAAGGCTATAGCAGGTACCGATGAACCTCCTCGTACAGAAAGGAAATTAAGGGAAAAAAGAGCACTCATGAGGCGATCTGGCACATCACGTATATCGCTCATTCGGCTTAGTTGTGTTTTTAGCGTAGCATGCGCACGTTCGATAATAGCCTGACCTGTAGGAGTATGTGGGATTCCGAATTTATGTTGAACCCCCCACTTTTGCAAAAAGGATTGTACTGATTGCGACTTATAGGCTGGCCCATTATCTGTTTTAATTTGTTTTGGAACTCCCATGATAGCAAAACATACAATCCAATGTTTAATGACATATCTAGCAGATTCACCCGCTAAAGGGGAAGCCCATATAAATCCAGAGTAAGTGTCGATAGTGACATGAACGCATCGCAATCGACCAAACTCTGCAATATGGGTGACATCCGTTTGCCACACTTCCAATGCTTTCAATCCTCGGGGATTAGTCCCCAGCCCAAGGCCACCATTATGATAACTGCATTGTGGACATGTTTGAACTATCAGCCTTGCATCATTCACCCCAATATTAAACTGTCTATGTAAACCATGGGCATTTTGATGAAACATTTCATGAGAGCTACGAGCAGCATCAAACAGGTTAATAGGGGTCACCATAACTAATTTATCAGCAACAGCATTACCTTCCCCTAAACCAAGGGTATTTATGTGGCTACGAATGTGGATGACACAGTATGGTTCCTTTCTTTGCCGTAACGTGTGTTTAAGAAGTAAAAACAGAGAGATAAGGCACACATTCTTGTTGTCTCTAATATGGGCATCCTCAATTCTTTGACATACGCCAGCCGCGTAGAGGGAATCAGTTACAACATTTAGAGGTTCATTTGGCCATGCAGTAAAGGCCCATAAAATCGCCTTTAGTTCCATAGTTTGTAAGCTGTCCCGTGGCTCCGTTGGCACAAACTGATGCTTCCAGCTATTGTCCCACCACACACAGACAGCTTTGTGGCTCCGGCGCCCAGCGTCAGTATATACTGTGCGACCATCCACCGGTCGTTTCGAATACCGAGGTATTCCAATCCAGTCTGTTTTTTCCAGAAACTGTGCTATTCGCTGATCTGGGCGTTCTGTATGCAGATGGCCAGGATATCCTTCTAAAGCCAACTGTAAGGAGAGGGAGTTACGGTACATCCACTCTACCCACCGCGAAGTAAAGGGTAAACTAATATCGTCAGGTTCTTGCCCCGCTATGCAGAGAACTCTGTCTCTGCCCATACAAATCAGTTCAGCTACTATATCAATACGAGTCATCAAAGACGACCGAGGCTGAGCAGGGGGAAACAGCCATTCCAACAAAAAAAACACAGAAGGAGAAGTAGAGGACTGTTTATCAGGCCTGTTTTGAAAAGAAGCATGCCTTTCTTTCCATTGACAAATGACTGCGAAAGCATGCTTCTCCTGGACATACACGACAAGGGAGATGTCATAAAGTAAAGACTGACGATAACTAACTGCCGACTGAATTTGGGCGGTAATCTGAATTAAAGCCTGCTTAGCCTCAGGCGTCAGTATGATTGCATCATTGGCACATTTTCCTCTCAACAACTGTAACAATGGTTCCAATTGAGCATTAGAAATACCAACCGATGGCCGCAACCATTGCAAGTGACCCAAAAGAGTTTGTAAGTCGGTGAGTGTGGAAATGTCAATTTTCAGTTCTACGGTCTGAGGGTATATCATAGCATCTGATAATTTCCAACCCAGATATAACATAGGAAAGGTGCGTTGCACTTTCTCCGATGCCACCATAAGGCCAAATTGAGAGAGATGGGAGATTAATTGCATTTCCCAGTTATTATCAAAAGGCTGTTCCTGGCAGCAAAGTATGTCATCCATGTAATGATAAATAATCATATGAGGGTTTGCTTTACGAATAGGTTGCAAGGCTGCGGCTACGAATAGTTGACACATAGTTGGAGAGTTCTTCATACCTTGAGGCAACACAACCCATTCGTATCGAGAAGCTGGCTCTGCTTTATTGACAGATGGCACAGAGAAAGCAAAACGCTTACAATCTTGTTCAGCAATAGGAATTGTGAAAAAACAATCCTTAAGGTCTACAACCAATATATGCCAACCTCGTGGTAACATAGCAAGTGAAGGAAGACCGGGTTGTAAGGCACCCATCGCTTCCATTTGATCATTTATCTTCCGGAGGTCATGCAGCAGGCGCCATTTGCCAGATTTTTTTGGAATAACAAAGATTGGTGTATTCCAAGGACTATTGGAAGGTCGAATATGACCTGCTTGAAGTTGTTCCTGTACTAATGCCTGTGCAATTTCTAAACGCCCCTTTGACAATGGCCACTGTTCCACCCATACTGCCTCATCTGTTTTCCAGTTGATAGGAACAGGTGGCGGCGCCACAGTGACCATTAGATTAAATCCTGATTAGTAAGCCTAATTCCAATTTGGGACAGAATATCACGACCAACTAACATTTGCAAACCATTAGGCAACGCTGCAACATGTAGCAAGAGAGAGACTACTCTTTCTCCCTTAAGTTGAACTTGCACTAAGTGTGTAGAACGTTTTGTAGTAGAAGAACCACCAACACCACTAATATTTGTGACAGGGGAGGCCGCCCATTGCGCAGGCCAAACATCAGTAGATACAATGGAGACATCAGCACCTGAGTCCAATAAAGCCTTTACTGATACAGTGATACCTTGAGAAGCCAATGTTACTAGTATCATTGGTCGTTCCTCTAGATAAGTTGTTAGACAGGCTAGAGGGCCAGTTGACCCAAAAGCCCCTACCCTAGTAGGACCGTCCTTCGCAGGAGTTTGGGCCGGTATGGGAATTAACTGTGCAATTTGTCCAGCGGGATAAAAAAGGAGGGATGTAGATATAAAATGAATATTGGTCCAAATAATCAGAACATCCCCCCGGAATAGCTCACATTGGATAGCCCAGGGAAATCTTCCCTCAGAAAGCATGCAAAGGCTTGTTGAGACAAGGTCCATGGGCAACTAACTTCACCTTGGGCGCAGTAAGTAGATAGGCATCTATGCGGTTGCCACGTCCACTCCGGACTACCTCGGGTGCCAGGGACGTATTATCGAGGTACCCTCCGAGTTTTGTTCGGTACTTTTCGGGCGCGCCGAACTTTCGCGCTCCGCTGCCGTTTCCCGCCCTGGGCAGATCGGGCAAATGGTGGACTTTTGACATTTATCACACCTACCGTTTGGTACAATTGCGGCGCAAGACCAACAAGACCCCAAAACGAAAGCATATAGCTTCCATCCTGCCTTTTCCTTGTGATGTTTAGCTATAGCTGTTTGTACGCGGCGGCAATTGTGATGCTTGTCGACCTTGCCAACCGGGCTACGGCGCAACAGCTTTCAACGTGGCCCCTTGTGGGCGTAGCTAATATACTCTTAAATAGAATTGGGGATTATCAGTACCATAACCCAAAATAACTGTTGTTTTAGTTTCTTCAGGCAAGTCACTTCCCAAATTGCTACCCACTTCATCCACAAAGATAAAATGTTGTAACCCCTGACGTCAGCAGAAAAGGTTGGCTTTTTTCCCCAGCAGGAATAATAAAATTGCCTCCATGCCAGTCAGCGACAAACGATGAAAGGCTGCTGGGAAAGGACCTGTGTGTCGGAGGAGGCAAGGGACCTGTCCCCTGTCAATTTCTGCTGTAATGCCACAACGGATGCAGGCCTGCCGAACTGTTGCAGTTTCCGGGTGTGTCTTCGGACCCTCTTGGGAAACAATAAATTTTTCCGATGGTGTAAAGCAATTTACCCAAATTTTTATATCATTCGGCATATTCACTCAGCAGTAAAAATCCATTGAATAATTGTTTAGATGCTTCAGCTTTAAGGCCGTGCTCTGTAATGTTTTTCCGTCTTGTTGTAAAAGTTTCCAATCATGGGGTTCCCATCGTGCAACCCTGGATTATTACTACGGACACGCGATTTGAGAAACGGGTTTCCCTTTGTCCTTCCAAAAGCATCACGGATTAACCCCTGCCACCGTGAGGGAGCACTGCCGGGTTTGGTCGATGGAGAACGTCTGACGGCAGAACGGGGGGGCCCTAAAAGGCAAATTGAGAGCCTCGATCAGGTTCTGTACCCTTTTTTTGCTGCATACAAATCTCCAGGTTACTTAATCTCTCTGCTAATATTTTAACTTCGCTATCCAATTTTTCCAGCCCCTCACCCCCATCATCGTTCTCCGATTCTGCAGGAGGCTGCTCCCTACAGTGTCCATCAGGGATGATGCCAGATATAGTCCCTTTATCCTGCTGCAATACAGCAGATGACTCAGTAGCAATGTCATTTGAACGATCAGAAACTGCTGCCTTTACCGATGCTTTTACCTGATCTGCCGAGGAACACACAGGGTGTGTGATACCCCGAACAGGCACGTCAAATTCTGAAGCTGAATTAGTTGTTGTACCAGTCAGTGCCTGCATAGCTGCAGCAGCTACCTGTCGCTCAGCTTGCATAGCTTTCAAAGAGTTAATAATAGACCTCCACAAGGGGCCAAGGGGTCGCAATAATTTTTCTTCCTTTCCACCATTAATAACCGATTCCCACATGCGGTCCCCAATTTCACGCCATTCATCAACGCTGAATATCAGCGCCACTTCTGACAAATGTCCCTTCTTCCGAGCCCAAAGCACTAGCTCGGTCATGCCTTTAGGAGATGACTGCTCCCCTCTCTTAGAGAGAATACTTAACAGCAGTTTCTCCGCAGCTTCCCACTCCATCGTGGATACAGAGGGCGGGTCGCGACCCCGCTTCCAGCTAACCGCAACACTTACGTCGGCGCCTAATCCAGCTACCGCAACACGGTGCCAACCTCTGTCGCGACCGTCCTGCCGTTGTCCACTTCCCCGAATCGTCCCACGAAGGGTCCCTGTTCGGGCGCCAAATGTGGGGAAGTCTCTGGACTCTCAGGACGCGCTAGAGACATAACAGCACACCAATGTGGTTAAAAGCTATTAGTCTGCTTTATTGTTAAGCACTACTCTATTTATACATCTTAACAGAGCATTCTGCAACAACATTCCTTAACCATTCACACAGGTGCTTAGCCAATCAGAGCTGTAAGATGTTCTTTCTTCTTTTGAAGGTGTCCTTGGTTCTCATGCCGCTTATCTTGCTCCGCAGCTGCTGCTCTGTGCAGCCCCCCCGGCTCCACAGCTGCTACTCTGAACAGTTTTTCCTTACGTTCCCACAGAGGGGTATCAACTCTTTAGAAGGGAGAGGAGAGGTAGGAAGGGTGGGGGAGTTGTCCTCTATGTCAAAGAGTGGATAGACTGTGAGAAGCTCCCTCTGAGAAACAGTCAGGAACAGTTTGAAAGCCTGTGGGTTAGAATTAGGGACAGGACTAATAAAGGCCAGCTGGTGATAGGGGTATACTACAGGCCACCTGATCAAGGGGAGGCTGTTGACGAGGCTTATTTGCTTCAGCTGTGGGAGGTATTGTGCTCACAGGCTCTCATCCTGGTGGGGGACTTCAGCCATCCAGATATCTGTTGGAAAGACCACACAGTGAGCTGCAAGAGGTCTAGGAGGCTCCTGGAGTTCATTGATGATAACTTTCTGGTTCAAGTATTGGACACACTGACCAGAGGTGAAGTGTTGCTGGACCTGCTGCTCACCAATGCGGAGGAGATCATTAAAGGTGTTAAGGTTGGAGGCAGCCTGGGCTGCAGTGACCATGCCCTGGTTGAGTTCGTGATATTGAGGAACGTGGGCCTGGCAAAGAGTGGGGTCAGGACCCTGAACTTTGGGAGAGCTGGACAGAAAGAAACCGGATGAGGTTTAACAAAAACAAGTGTAGAGTCTTGCATCTGGGGAGGAATAATTGCATGCACCAGTACAGGTTGGGGGATGACCTGCTGGAGAGGAGCTCTGTGGAGAGGGACCTGGGTGTCCTGGTGGATGACAGGTTGGCCATGAGCCAGCAGTGTGCCCTTGTGGCCAAGAGGGCCAACGGCATTCTGGGGTGCATTAAAAAGAGCGTGGCCAGCAGGTCGAGGGAGGTGATCCTCCCCCTCTACTCTGCCCTGGTAAGGCCTCATCTGGAGTACTGTGTCCAGTTCTGGGCTCCCCAGTACAAAAAAGACAGGGATCTCTTGGAAAGAGTTCAGCGGAGGGCCACAAAGATGGTGAAGGGCCTGGAGCATCTTCCCTATGAGGAAAGGCTGAGTGAGCTGGGTCTGTTTAGCCTTGAGAAAAGAAGACTGAGAGGGGACCTGATCCAGGTCTATAAATATCTAAGGTGTGGGGGGCAGAGTGGCGAGGCCAGATTGTTTTCAGCAGTGTGTGGAGACAGGACAAGGGGAAACAGCCAGAAACTGGAGCATAGTAAGTTCCGCACAACTGTGCGCAAGAACTTCTTTTCAGTGAGGGTGACAGAGTACTGGAACAGGCTGCCCAGGGAGGTTGTGGAATTTCCTTCTCTGGAGATATTCAAGACCCGCCTGGACACCTACTTGTGTGACCTGGTGTAGGGAACCTGCTTTGTCAGGGGGGTTGGACTCGATGATCTCTGGAGGTCCCTTCCAACCCCTACAATTCTATGATTCTTGAGGTCCCTTCCAACCTAGACTACTCTGTGATTCTGTAAATACTTGAGTTTTACAATCAACAAATACACAGAGTGATTAGGCTGGTATCTACAGATCACGTAACTAGAAAGACTACCACGGGGGAAAAGGATAATTGAAAATAAATTTAAAATCTTTATTGATGACCTAGATGAGGGGATTGAGTGTACCCTCAGTAAGATTGCAGATGACACCAAGTTGGGAGGTAGTGTTGGCTGGCAGCTTGTGGGTGGGCTGATGAGCAAACGGGTGGAGCTGGCACATTCGCAGCACAGTTTAAAACCCTGTGCCCTACGAATGTGTCATCACCTGCCCTTGACCTTGGCACCTGGTGATAAGCTTCAAATAGCCTCGGGGAGGCTAGCTTCTGCCTACGGAGCACACCAGGTGAGTAACTGTTGTTGCTGCTCACTGAGAACAGGGAGGTTCAGTGAGAGAGTACACCCACACAGTGCTACAGCTGTGGATGTGGGAGGTGGGTCAAGTGGCAGGGTGTGTAAGTGTTGTTCCTCTACTCAGGAGACTAGCTCTCCACTTGGCAGTCCCTGAGACCACAGGCTTAAACATGGTCTCCAGCAGAAAGCAGACATGCTCCAAGAAGACTGCGGCAACCCAGATGGATGACCTACCCAGAAATATGGCTGTTAAGGTCTCTGGCTGTAGGGAGTACCTGAGTCTGCTGCTGCTGGGGGAGGGTGGCAAGGATTCCACCTGTGTGAGGTGTGAGCAGGTGGATGAGCTGCTCAGCCTGGTGGTGGAGCTCAAGGAGGAGGTGGAGAGACTAAGGACCATCAGGGAGTGTGAGAGGGAGATTGACCGGTGGAGTGACTTGCTGGTGTGCCGGAGGGAAGGGTGCCAGGAAGATACTCCAAGGAAAGTGGTTGACACACTACCCTGTCACAGTCAGACAGATCTGACAGATTAGGAGGTGTTGAAGGTTTACGGGCTGGTTCGGCCTGGTTCCGTGACTAGTGGGGAGAAGGGATTTCGCAAAATCCGAGCCTCCAGAAAAGGGAAACAGGGGACCCCAAAATAATTAAAAACAGCGGCAACGATCTGTGAAGAAACAAACTAATTTATTAAATATGGTATCGGAATGCAAGATACACTATAATACAATATAATTAGAATCGTAGAATCACAAGGTTGGAAACGACCTATAAGATCATCTAGTCCAACCGTCTTCACACTATCACTGCTACCACAAGCTACTAAACCATATCTCGCAGCTCCTTGTCCAGACGCCTCTTGAACACTGCCAGAGATGGCGACTCCACCACCTCCCTTGGCAGGCCATTCCAGTGCCTGACCACTCTCTGAGAGAAGAAGTTCTTCCTTAAGTCTAACCTAAACCTCTTCTGGTACAACTTGCGGCCGTTTCCCCGGGTCCTGTTCGTTGCCTGGAAGAAGAGGCCAAACCCCTCTTCACCACAGCCTCCCTTCAGGAAGTTGTGGAGTGCAATGAGGTCTCCCCTGAGCCTCCTCTTCTCCAGACTAAACAATCCCAGCTCCCTCAGCCGCTCCTCGTAAGACTTGTGCTCCAGACCCCTCACCAGTTTAGTTGCCCTTCTCTGGACACGCTCCAGGGCCTCAATGTCTTTTGTGGAGTGAGGGGCCCAAAACTGAACACAGTACTCGAGGTGCGGCCATGACAGGCCTCACCAGTGCTGAGTAGAGGGGGATGATTACCTCCCTGCTCCTGCTGGCCACACTACTTCTAATGCAGGCCAGGATGCCGTTGGCCCTTTTGGCCACCTGGGCACACTGTCGGCTCATGTTCAGCCAAGCATCAACCAACACCCCCAGGTCCCTTTCCTCTTCACAGTCATCCAGCCACTCGTCCCCAAGCCTATAGCGCTGCATGGGGTTGTTGTGGCCAAAGTGCAGGACCCGGCACTTGGCCTTGCTGAACCTCATTCCATTCATTTCAGTCCAGTGATCCAGCTTATCTAAGTCCCTCTGAAGGGCCTCTCCACCCTCAGGCAGATCCACACCACCTCCCGACTTGGTGTCATCTGCAATCTTACTGAGGGTACACTCAATCCCCTTGTCTAGGTCATCAATAAAGATATTAAACAAGATAGGCCCCAGTACCGACCCCTGGGGGACACCACTTGAAACAGGTTGCCAGCTGGACTTCACTCACCACCACCTGTTGAGCACAGCCCTCTAGCCAGTTTCTTACCCAAAGGAGTGTGTACCTGTCCAGGCCAAGTGCAGCCAGTTTCCCCAGAAGAAGCCTGTGAGAGACCATGTCAAAGGCTTTGCTGAAGTCTAGGTAGACTACATCAACAGCCTTTCCCTCATCTACCAGTCTGGTCACCCAGTCGTAGAGGGAGATGAGGTTGGTCAAGCACGACCTGCCTTTCATGAACCCGTGCTGGCTGGGCCTGATCCCCTGGTCACCATGCATATGCCGTGCAATCTCACCCAAGATGATTTGGTCCATTACTTTCTGTCAACGGTTTACAGGCTGGTTCGGCCCGATTCTGTGACTAGCGGGGCGGAGGGATTTCGCAAAATCCGCGCCTCCGGAAAAAGGGAACAGGGGACCCCAAAATAATTAAAAACAGCAGCAACGTTCTGAGGAGAAACAAACTAATTTACTAAATATATTATCGGAATGCAAGATAACACACTATAATACAATATAATTAAAATCAAAGCTTATAAATCAAATATAATGAGAGAGAGAATGTCCGAAAGGTGGATAGGCCTCACCATAATGCTAAGGCGAGATGCGCAGTCCAGTTGAGCAGCAGGGAGACGGGAGGAGAACCGACGAAAAGCAGGCGAAGAAGAGCACATCAGGTGACCTTGCCAGGAGTTATATCTCGAGACTCTCTGTGACTGCAAAGTCCCCGGGGAAGTAGTTTTCTTCTCTTCCGGGCAGGTTACCCAGGCTTGAGAATTAACAGTTAAAACTCCCAGTGCCCCACATGATTTTATGATTGTTGGAAAAATACGGAAAACCACAAATTCCCAAAAAAACCAATGCAACCTTTCCCCGCCGTTAACCGGAGGTTCCAGGGGCTGGAACCCCCCAGGCCTGAGGGTTCCCCGATCCCTTTCCCTTCCGGCCCCCTTTCTTGGGGGGTTTCCAATTTGCCCAACCCCCAGTCCAAGGGCCTAAAATTTGCCCAAAGGAAACTTCTGGTAAATGGAAGAAAGGGCTGGGGACCTCAACCGCCTTCCCTTGTCCCATGGCCCTTCCCTGTGTCTAAAGGTTTGTTGGTTGCGGCCATTAAATTTTTAAAATTTTTATTTTATGGGGGTTCAATTCTTTGGTTCCCCCCCCTATTAACTAGCCCATTCCCTTGGGTACTCCCGGAAACAACCGGGACCCCACCCCTTCTTCCAAAGAAGGATTAAGACCTCCCTTTTTCCTCCCTTGGTCCAACAATGGTTTCCCCCCATCCAAAGGGATTAGATTCCCTTAGGCCCCCCTTTTGGGTTTAAATTTTTTTGAAATATTTTTTATTTGCCCTTTTACTCCCGGGCCCAAATTTCTGAAAGTTCAAACCGTTGGGTTTGGCTTTCCTTCCTTCCTCCCTTGCCCATACCAAAAGGCACCCGAACCTCCCCAAAAACCGCCCCTTCCAAGGAATTAAGAATTCTTTTTCTTTCCCTGGGTCTTCCCAAGAGTCCCCCTTCACCAAACAAACCTCACAACCCCCAACTTTCCCAAACAAACCAAACCAAAGGGCCTGTTCCCCCAAAAAATTTCCCCAAACGGCCAAAGTCTCCTGGCCCTTTCCCTGGGGGGACTCCCAAAAACGGAAACAAGGCCGAAAAACAAAAAAGCCCCGCCCCAACAAAAAAAAATTCCGGCATCCAACACCCCAAAAGAAAAACAAACACCCCCCCCCTTAAAGGCCCCAAAACCCACAATCTCCCACCAGGTCCTTCTCTGTTACAAAAAACAGGTCCAGCAGGGCACCACCCCTGGTAGGCTCTCCTACCAAGTTGGCATAAGGAAGCCTATCCCCCCACCCTTAGAAACCTCCTGGGAACTGCTTTCCTCGGTGCTGTTTATACTTTCCAAATATGTCAGGGAAGTTGAAGTCTCCCATAGAACAAGGCTGGCGATCGCGGGACTTCCCGCGAGGCCCCCCCCTTGCTTCATAGAAAACTTCATTCCAACCTTCACCCTGGTTAGGCGGCTATAGCAACCCCCACCAAGATGTCGCCACTACAGGCCTTCCCCCGATCCTTACCCCATTAGACAACTCAATCTGGTCATTACGAACCCCCCCAACTCTTCAACTCAAAAAGTCTTTGATATAAAGGGCCACCCCACCACCCTTCCTTCCTTGTCTATCCCTTCTGAAGAGCTTGTAACCTTCAACCGGGCACTCCAGTCAGGGAGGTGGTCCCACCTGTTTCCGTTAACAGCAACCAAGGTCATAATTTGCCTTGATTACAATCACTTCCAACTCATCCTTCTTGTTGCTCATGCTCGGGCATTGGTTAGATCAACTTCAGTCCGGAGTGTCCTGCCTCCCCCCAGCTTAATCATCATTCTCCTAGGTTCAGCTCTTGTGAGTCCTGTTTTTCCCCTTCCCCCCTTCATAGCTTAGTTTAAAGCTCTTCTATAAGGCCCCGCTAGCTCCTGTGCTAGGATTCGTTGTCCCCTTTGAAGGATAAAAATGGGTTCCACGGACAGCAAACAGGCCAGGGGCTGAGTAAAACGGCCCCTGATCAAAAATCCGAAGTTTTCTGGTCGACACAAGCCTCCGAGCCAATTATTCATTGCTCGTTTGCTTTTTCCAATCCCGCTCGGTTGTCCCCTTACTGCCCCCCCCTGAAGGTATAGAGCAGAAGTCACTTGAAGCCCTGTCCTTGAAAACTAAACGCCCTTAAAAACGCCTGAAAATCTTTTTTCATGGGCGTAGCCTTGTCTGAGCAATTTCATCACTGCCCCCTGAAACTACGAAGCAATGGGAAGGTAAGCAATGCCCTAAACCACCGTTAAGGGAGGTCCCGGTTATGTCCCTACCCCGAGGCCCCCAGGAAGGGCACCACTTCCCCCCCGGGCCGGGTCAGGTCTGCCATAATGGGGGCCCTCCGTTCCTCTGAGAAGGGAGGTCCCCCCACGAACACCCTTCTTTCTTTTCCTTTTTGGAGGCAGTCTCAAGGCGTGGGGGTGACCCGCCTTCATCCTAGGCTCTCCTCCTAGGCAAGATCCCCACACCTCCCACTCACCTCCCCTTCAACTTCCACAACTGGAACCTGTTTGCTTACAGGGAAACTGGGGAAGGGGCTAGGCAGGCGGGGGGGTGGCCTCCGTTGACCAAACCGAGTAGGGCTTTCTTCCAACCTTTCCTCATCTGTCCAGTTCCTGTCCGACTGAGGACGGGCAGGGGGGGCCCACTCCTTTCTGGGGTAACAAACTAATAAACCAAAACAATGCGGAAAGGAAAAGAAATTGACCGAAAAACTGAAGGCCCCTTACCAATAACGCTGAAGCGATGCGGGCAAGTCGGGGGAGAGAGCAAAGAGGAGAGCCCGAGAAAAGCAGGTCCAAGGAAACGACCTGGCCAAGGCCTTAAATCTGTTCCCCCTGAGTAGAAAATGATAAAACCACGGAAGAGTTTCTGGGGAATGTAGTTTTTTCTTCTGGGCAGGGGTACCCGGAATGGAGCATTACATTAACAACCCCAGTGGCCAACTGCTGATGGTTAATGGTGTGGAATAACCGATAACCAAAAATCATTTAAAAACCATGACATTTCCCCACCCCTTATTCTAACATCACTACATCATGCTTTAATAATACAAAAACCACAAAACAAGCATAAACACTCACACAAACCATATATTATATAATAACAATGAAATTACTGTCTCACTCCCCCAGCATCAAATTTCCTTGTGGTACACATTTAACACCCCATTTTTCTAAACATCACCCACCAGGTGGACCAGGTCCCTGGGCCAAAAAACAGTAACGCGGAGAGGTTTGCCCTTCCCCCAAAGGAAAAGACTCAAAAATTGCTTTTTCCCAACATGGTTCTTTATATGTACTAAGGGAACCTTATCCCCTTGAGAGTTGAGGGAGCTGGCAGGACCATCACGACTGCAGATCCTTACTATTTGAACCAAAACAGGCGGCTTCTGCCAAATGCTTCCCCATGCTTAAAATGTTCTTGGCCACCCATTCTTTCAACATGGGTTTTTAACCCATTTATCCTTCAATTTTCCCGAAGCCGGTGCATGGTAGGGGTTAATATACCCCTCAATCCATGTTCTTTTGGCCCAAACTTACAAGGTTTTTTTAAAATGAGTCCCATTTTCCAACTCAATTCTTTCTGGAGTCCATGTCCCACAAGACTTGCCTTTCAAGGCCCAGGATGGTTTCCAGGAGTAGATGGGGTTACGGGATATTTCCAACCAATCTGCTTCCTTCCACCATGTAAGCAATTAACCCTTGGTTTGGTGGGTTTTCATGGTCCCCAATTTATAAACCAAATTTTGCCAGGGCCCTTTCCCCCTGTTTCCAGGGAACTTCTTAAGGTTTAATTGTGGCAGTTTCACATTCATGGTAACCTGTGCTAGGTTCCAAGGTTAAGTCCACCCCTTGGTCCGGCCCACTAATTTCATCTCTTCCTTTGATGGCCCAAGGGTTTCATGGGCCCAACCGAGCCAGAATAATTCACCCTTTGTTGCCATTCCAGGTCTATTTGAGCCCACCTCAAATTTTGGCCAGCTCGGTCCCCCTGGTTGGTTTTTTGCTGTTTCTTCATGCCCGAACTCTTTGGGCCATAGCATCTACATGGGCACCTTTACAACCAAAACTTTATTCGGGCAAGCAATACTTTCCACATTCAGCACCCAAATGGGTTTAACCCTTCTTGGCATTATTGTTGGCCCACTGCTGTAACCACCCCCATAAAGCATTTGCCCCATCCATGAGTCAGTTAAAAGATAAATATTGGCCATTCTTCCCGTTCAAAAATTCCAAAGGGCCAACTGGAATGGCCTTTTACCTTGCAAAGGTTAATTCCCTTTCCTTTGGCCCCGGCAACTTGTCCGTGTGGGCCCCCACAGCAGTTTCCAACTTTGATGCTTTCCCACAATGGCAGGACCCATCGTAACAGGGGGCACATTTCTTCTCATTTTTGGTGATTTCATTGTAGGGGTTGGGGCCTCTTTAGCACGCGTTACCTTCTTCCGGCTGGAGAGTTCCAAGCTTTTTCCTTCAGGCCAGTATGATACCTTTGATTCCTGGACAGCTGGGGTTCCCCATCCGCCGCTAATTGCGGAATTCATGCAGTTCCCGTTGCTCCAAGTGGGCATCAAGTAGCGGAATGGGTTTGGAGGGAACCTTTCCCTTGAACATTCCAGTTCAAGCACTGGCGTTGAGGGGTGGTTTAGAAGGAGCTGTGTTTTTAAGTACAGATTACGTCAAAGCAGCCCAAACCCCCTCATACGTAGCTAAGGATTCCTTTTCCCGTTGGTGTAGCCTCTTCCAACCCCAGGGGGTCGGCCCTCGGGTTCTCCTGAGACTCTTTGCCAAACTTCCAAGTGGGACCTTTTCTCTCCAGCAAGCAGTGTAGAGGATGTTCTTTCATCCCTGCCTGTCCGTACGGCCCGGGCCCACAGCATGGGCCTATTCCTCCTGCTTAATTGCTCAAAAGCCTGTGCTGCTCAGGACCCCTCAAAATTATTTTTCTTCCTTCCACCATAAAGGGGGCCTTACCGTGAGGCTAATAGTTTGGAATGGGCATTCTCCGAAAAACCCATACGCCCCAGAAATGATTGTGTTCTTCTTATTAAGTGGGCGGAGACATGGCAGTATTTTGTTGATTCCAAATTTGTTGGGAGGTGGACGGGACGGCCCAACGGAACTTCACCCTAGAAACCGAATTTTTCCTGGGGGCAGGCCCTTTCACTTTTCTTCACTTAATAGCAAAACAGCAACACAGAATATTGGGGTTATTTGCTCCCTTTTTATAAACTTCCCTTGCTGGTTGGGCCCCACACAATGATGTCATCAATGTACTTAAGTGGCCGGAGTTTCCCCTTTCCAATGCAGTTGGATCAACCAATGGCAAATGGGGCTGTTTTCCACCCCTGGGGCAAACAATTCCAGGTTTACTGGAAACCCCCTCCAGGTGAAAGCAACTGTGGCCTGCACTCTGCTGCTAAAAGGGAATTGAGAAAAAATATTAGCAATGCAATTGGAGCATACCATTTGGGCTGCCTTTTGACTCCAGTTCATATTGGAGTTCCAACATGTCCGGAACAGCACTCAGTGGTGGTGTCTTCTTCAGGGCCACGGTAGTTCTACCTAGCCTTATTCTCCATTGGGTTTCGCACCGGCCATATGGGACTTTAAAAGGGTGAGGAGTTTTTCTGACACTCCCCCTGAACTCCCTAGTTGACGAATCAACTTATGAATGCGGACCAAAGAATCTCTGTTGGTGCAGTATTGTCGTCTGTGCCCCGTTTTTGTAGCAATTGGTACCTGTTGCTCTTACACTCATAGCAACCCCACAACAAACGGATCTTCTGATAGGCCAGGCAAAACAGACAGCTGCTTAACACCCTCTGTGTCTGCAGCAGCTATTCCAAAGGCTCATCAATACCCCTTGGGATCCTTAAAGTATCCCCTATCCCCTTCTGAGGTAATCAATACCAAGTATACATGGAGCCCCTGGGCCAGTCACAATAGGGTGCTTTTGCCAGTCTTTACCAGTGAGGCTGATTTTGGCCTCCGACATAGTCAGCTCCTGGGAATCCCCAGTCACCCCATGAATATAAATTGACTCTGTCCCTTGGTGACTCGAGGGCATTAGAGTGCACTGAGCACCAGTGTCCACCAGGGCCTTATATTTCTGTGGTTCTGATGTGCCAGGCCATGTAATCCATGCAGTCCAATACACTATATTATCCCTTTCCCCCCCCCAGTTGGGATAGGGCCTCTCTATTTGTTACCTCTGTTGTTGTTATGGCTATTGCTGTGTTCCGCAGCAACTGGAGCAATCACCTTTTTGGAGAATTTCACTTTGGTGGTTGATCTGTCTTGTAATTCTTTTACCCATGCTTGAAGTGCAGGAGTGGGTTTTTTATGCCACTTCTTCATATCTTCTCCATGGTTACGTAGGTAATGCCACAAGGCCATATGTGACATATTCTTACTGTTGTCCCTTGCTTGAGCAGGAGGATGTATTTTGATAGCTGAGGCATTGGATCACAGAATCACAGAATCACCAAGGTTGGAAAAGACCTTCAAGATCATCCAGTCCAACCATCCACCTATCACCAATAGCACTCACTAAACCATGTCCCTCAACACAAAATCCAAACGTTCCTTGAACACCTCCAGGGTCGGTGACTCCACCAACTCCCTGGGCAGCCCATTCCAGTGCTTGACCACTCTTTTACAAAAGTAGGATTTCCTAACGTCCAGCCTAAATCTCCCCTGGCGCAGTTTGAAGCCGTTACCTCTAGTTCTATCACTAGTTACACAAGAGAAGAGGCCGACCCTCAACTCACTACAACCTCCCGTCAGACAGTTATAGAGAGCAATAAGGTCTCCCCTGAGCCTCCTCTTCTCCAGACTGAAAAATCCCAGCTCCTTCAGCTGCTCCTCATAAGGCCTGTGCTCCAGACCCCTCACCAGCTTTGTTGCCCTTCTTTGAACCCGCTCCAGGGCCTCAGTGTCTTTCTTGCAGCGAGGGGCCCAGAACTGAAAACAGTACTTGCGATGCAGCCTCACCAGAGCTGAGTACAGGGGGACAATCACATCCCTGTTCATGCTGGCAACACCATTCCTGATGCAAGCCAGGATGCCATTGGCCTTCTTGGCCACCTGGGCACACTGCTGGCTCATGTTCAGTCGAGCATCAGTCAATACCCCCAGGTCCATTTCCTCTACACAGTCTTCCAGCCACTCCGCCCCAAGCCTGTAGCATTGCCTGGGGTTGTTGTGGCCAAAGTGCAGGTCCCGGCATTTGGCCGTGTTGAACTTCATCCCATTGGCTTCAGCCCAGCTATCCAGCCTGTCCAGATCCCTCTGTAGGGCCTTGCTACCCCCAGGCAGATTGACACTTCCAGCCAACTTGGTGTCATCTGCAAACTTACTGAGGGTGCACTCAATGCCCTCATCCAGGTCATCAATAAAGATATTGAAGAGGACAGGCCCCAGCACTGACCCCTGGGGAACACCACTCATGACCGGTCGCCAGCTGGATTTAACTCCATTCATCACCACTCTCTGGGCCCGGCCCTCCAGCCAGTTCCTTACCCAGCCAAGAGCATACCTGTCCAAGCTATGGGCTGCCAGCTTCTGCAGGAGAATACTGTGAGAGACACTTTCAAAGGCCTTGCTGAAGTCTAGGTAGACTACATCAACAGCCTTTCCCTCATCTACTAGACGGGTCACTATATCATAGAAGGAGATCAGGTTGGTCAAGCAGGATCTGCCCTTCGTGAACCCATGCTGGCTAGGCCTGATCCCCTGGTTGTCCCGCACATGCCGCGTGATCTTCCTCAAGATAATCTGCTCCATAACCTTCCCTGGCACTGAGGTCAGTATAGTAGGCCTGTAGTTCCCCGGATCCTCCTTACAACCCTTCTTGTAGATGGGAGTCACATTGGCAAGCCTCCAGTCTTCTGGGACCTCATCAGTCAACAAAGAGCGCTGATAGATAATGGCGAGCAGCTCGGATATCACCTCCGCCAGTTCCCTCAGCACTCTCGGTGAATCCCATCCAGCCCCATGGACTTGTGACAGTCCAGCTGGAGTAGTAGGTCTCTGACTGCGTCCTCCTGAATCGCGGGGGGTTCTGTCCGTGCTCCAGTCGAGACTACCAGGTCAGAGAGTGGAGTACCCTGCAGGATGATGATGCAGGTTGGGAGGAAACCAAGTTGACCCGCCCCTCCAGTAGGCTGTTTTGGGAATTCTGGTCCCCATCAGATGTATCAGATAGCACCATGGATCCATCAGCATTAAGCATGGTAGATTAATCTTCTTGTTTGCTCTCCATTCTGTCCAGTTTTTCAGCTACTTTTGTAATGGCTGAAACACAAGCTCATAGAGGGCTTAAATGTAACTCAAAGTCTTGAAGTTTATTGATCAGTTCATTTATAAGGGGTCTTCTTTCTCCTCTGTCATACATTGCTGCAAATGTACTGGCATACCTTTCTCGTGCAGTCTTTGTGAATATACGCCACATATTTGGTGTACACCTGACTCTCTCAGGATCATGCTCTTGGTCTGGCTCATCAGGAATTTAAGTGGGACTATGTAGTGTTTCCACCACAGCATAATCTCTCAAATAATGGATGCCTTTTTCCATATCAGTCCATTTCTTTTTCTCAGGCATCAGATCATCTTTGAAGGGGTATCTTTCTTTTACAGCTAACAGCATCCGCTTTCAGAGGGTGAAGGCCTGGTTCTGGCATGTACTAATGCCTCTGTCAATGGCTGAGTCCCTAGCAATGCCACCCAGTTGGCGAGCTTCTCTACTATCTAGCCACACACTGTTGGCCCCATTGTCCCAACAACGAAGTAACCAAGTGGCAATAGGCTCATTTGGGTGACATGAAAAGTCTTTTCTCAGACTTTGAATTTCATTCATTTTCAGAGATCGATCAACAATGGTAACAATATCTTGCTCACCTCTTACCCTTTCAGGACTTCTTGTTGCCCTTATAGGCGTTGGTGACCGTGGTCTTACTGAGGGTCCCTCCCCTGGACTCAGGGGTGCTTCTCCTGGATCTCAGAGCCACTCCTCTGGAGCTTTTTCATCCTCTTTTCTTACAGTGACTGCTTCCTCTACTTTACCCTCCTCCTCTTTCTTCTGTTCTAACTGACTTGAGATTCATTTCATTTTCCATCCTCTCACAGGTGCAACTGACATAGATTCTGGTGCCTCCTGTGGTTGATCAGGTTGGTCAGTTCTGATGCTCTCACCCTCCAGCTCGGCTCAGAGTCTGTCTCATTTGATTATGAGAGTATTTAGTTCAGATTCGAGGGTGTATCACTCAGTTTGGAGGGTGTCCCATTCAGATTGGAGGGTGTCGAGTTTGGATTGAAGGGAATCTTGCTCGGATTCGTAGGTGTCTCGTTGAGATTGGAGATTCTTTCTCTCAGCTCAGAGATCTTCCCCTTTGGCTTGGAGACTTTCTTTCTCAGCTCAGAGATGCTCTTGCCAGGTTTTGAGATTCTCTCTCCTAACTAGGAGACTCTCTTTCTCATCCCGGAGATTCTCTGTCTTGACTAGGAGACTCTCTTTCTGGAGATTCTCCTTCTCAGCTCAGACTCTCTCCTGGAAACTCTCCTTTTCAGCTTGGAGACTCTCTCGCTCATTTTGTATTGTCTCCCGGAGACTCTCCCTTTCAGCTCAGAGACTCTCCTGGAAACTCTCTCTTTCAGGCAGGAGATTCTGTTTCTCAGCAAGAAGACACTCTCTGGAGCTGGAGATTCTCCCTATCAGCTCTGAGACACTCTCTTTCAGCTTGGAGACTCTCCCCCTCTCTGGGATACTACTGAATAAGGCCCGATAAGCATTAGCCAGGCCCCAAATTATTTCTGCCTCCTCAGATCTGACTGAGCTGCAACATTCCTGTCTCAAATATCTGTTTAAGCTCTCAGGGTCTTTCAAGTGTTCAGGAGTGAAGTTCCATGACACCGAAGATGTCCATCTCTCTAAAGTCTCTCCCAAGCCTCTCCACACTCCCTGCCACTCAGTATTCTCTGGTTTTGGGGAAGGCTTCCTGAAAAAGGCCTAGTTTAGTGGTTGGCGACCCTGCAGAAAGCAGGGGGGTTGAAACTCAATGATCATTGTGGTCCTTTTCAACCCAGCTGTTGTATTAGGCGCCAACGAGGCTACGGGAGTTGACGCAATAGGACCTCCCCTGCTCAGTGATTGGACAATGCATGCTTAAGGGGTGTAGACGAAGTAGGAGATGAATGTATTTAAACGGATGCCACGCATTAATAAACACCATTTTACTGTCCACCACATTGGTGTATGCCAGCAGTTCTTGGTCCTGATCAGGGAGCTGATCAGTTGAGCAAAGGGTGATACAGCGTGACTTTAACATGTGTGGCAACAAATGGTGCCCCGTGTGAGGCATGCTGTGTCCTTTTACCCTTTGCGAGTGCTATACTGGGGTGACGACGGTGCATTCAGCCTGCAGTAGCGCGGAAACCTGAGGTGACAGCAGGGCGCCTGTGGAGGACCGTGGAGACGACGGTTTGGCTCGCGAGCTTTCTCCGGTGATGGGACTTTTACCATGGAACAGGTCATTAAGGTATTGCTCCAATTTTGTCAAGATCATTGCAGGAAGAACACTCCTTCTAAGAAGGATGTTCACACTGTTATATCCCGGTTGGAACGGGAGGGGGAGATTAAAGCTCCCCAAGAGATTTTCGATCACAGGAGGTGGGACGATCTTATCTCTGTGCTTGCACAACATGTCATGAGTGCCCAAAAGGATGGGTCAGAGCTAAAAACTTGGGGACTAATACTCGGGGCGCTGAAAGCAGCAAGGGAGGAGGGGAAGGTGCTGATACAAGCCCGGCAACACTTGGGTTTCGACTCGGTGGCCCCAGGGGAGGGCTCACCCAGCAGCACGGCTAACGCGATAGACCCGGGGGGGGGGCTCTTTTATTGTCGGGGGTGAGGCTTGTCGGCCAGGGAATAGCCTTTCTTCCAGATGCCCTGAGGCCAAGATGGCACCGGATGATCTGACCACACCTGCACAATCACCAACGGACCAGCAACCATCGTCCCCCTTATCAGGTGGCGGCACCTTATCGCAAGACCTTGAGTCCCCTCCTCCATATCCTCGGCAGTCTTTGTATCCTTCCTTGGAAAATTTCACCATGCCTATAAAGGTGGAGACAGAGGCGGAGTCGGGGGTGGTGAGTAGGCGGGGGGCGGAGAGTAGGCGGGGTGACACCCCTGATGGGGCGGGAAGCAGGTGTGTCACCGACTGGCAAAAAATTGGAGAGGCAGTACAAGAAAGGGGCTTGGTTACCGCATTCCCTGTAGTAGTAGGGGAGGAGGGACAGGAATGGGTCCCATTGGACCCAAAGGGAGTCACTCGATTACTAGAAGCAATAGAGAAGAAGGGGTTGAAATCACCTCTAACATTGAACACATTAGAGGCCCTAACCAAACCAGGCCCTATGTTCCCCTATGACATTGAGAACCTCATGCGCATGGCACTCAAACCTGTACAATATACACTTTGGAAAGAGGAATGGTTGGTTGAACTCAGGCGGGTAATACCAGCTGCACAAAACGATCCAGGTCACCCTGTGCACGGCACAAACATGCTGAGACTTACAGGATCAGCAACAGGCATGGTTACCCCGCACGGTCAGTTAGCTCAGTTGCGCCCAGGGGAATTAATAGCGACTACTGATGTGGCCTTAGGGGCCTTCAGGAGGTTTGCTCGCCACGCAGAACCATCCACACCATGGACGGAAATAATCCAAGGCCCGACTGAATCATTCCAAGACTTTGCCGATAGGTTAATTAAGGCGGTCGAGGGGTCAGACTTACCCAGGGCTGTTCATGGCCCTGTAATTGTGGACTGCCTTAAACAAAAGTCCCTTGAGGATATTAAAAATCTACTTCGTACGGCCCCTGGAGAGATCACCACACCGGGAGAGATCATTAAATATGTACTAGACAAACAGAAATCCACTCCCTTGACTAATGAGGCCTGGCAGCCGCTCTTGCCGACGCAATGGCTGTGGCCTCAATGTCGCCTAAGGGTCCCTGCTTCCGGTGTGGGCAGTACGGCCACATTGAGGCCCAGTGCAAAGCCATTAAGGATGGGGAAAGGGACAGTGTCACCTGTCAACTGTGTGGAATAGGGGGACATAATGCTCGACAGTGTAGGCACTTTAAAATTCAGCCGCAGTAAAACATGAAGAGACAGGCAAAATCATATGGGTCCCATCACGGAAGGTTAGACCGGACCTCAAAAATAACACTGTCAATCACTTCTCACATTCTTATAGTGAACAAGATAAGAGCTCTTTCTTTACAGAAGCTGCTGGTGGAGATGCCGAAGCCGGAACCTGAACGACCAAGAGACTCACCGCGGGACAAGGAACCATTGCTTAAGAACAAGATGGGTCCGTGTAATATGTCTGTTACACTCCTACTCTTACTAACACTGGGAAGTCCTGGGGAAGGGGTTCATCTCTTAGCACAACACATCTATGCCAAGATGTGGAAGGTATGTGCTGCTTCAACCTGAGTGACCACAGCAAATCTGTACACAAGCTGGAATGGATGAAGGGGCATACTCAGAAGATAAAAGAACAGGTCGACCCGTTTGGTGATTGGCTTCGGGGACTATTTGGTGGGATCGGACCGTGGTTTACACAGATACTTAAAACTATAGGCCTAGTACTTTTAGTCTTTATCTGCATTATGCTATGCATTCCATGCCTTATGGGATGTGTTCAGCAATGCCTAAGCCGCATGATGGAACAGATCACTGATCAACACATACAGTATTATAGGCTTCGCGAAAGATTGTAACTGGGGTTGGGGTTTAGGTAGATAGGTTTAGATAAGTGTAGGAGAATTGCGTTCGCGCTGTAACGGAGCAAGGCTTTATCGAGCATGGGGAGGGGGAGATGATGTATTAGGCGCCAACGAGGCTACGGGAGTTGACGCAATAGGACCTCCCCTGCTCAGTGATTGGACAATGCATGCTTAAGGGGTGTAGATGAAGTAGGAGATGAATGTATTTAAATGGATGCCACGCGGTAATAAACGCCATTTTACTGTCCACCACATTGGTGTATGCCAGCAGTTCTTGGTCCTGATCAGGGAGCTGATCAGTTGAGCAAAGGGTGATACAGTGTGACCTTAACATGTGTGGCAACACCCAGCCCATTCTATGATTCTATGAAAATATGATAAATACAAATACTGAGTGAAATGATGGACAGCACATTCAGGGAGATTAACAACATGATCAGATGAGCATTCAAAAAATGCATAAAGGATTCAAAGGAGAGACTGGGAGCCTGCTTAAAAATCACAAGTTCAGTAGAATTAGCAACTCCCTCTGGAGTTGTATGCCACATTGTATGCAGATACCAGGTACATATTTCCATCAGTGTTTTCAATCAATTGTATATACCTATAGCTCCATAGAGCAAAGTGGCAAACTTAATTAAGGCCCAGTATGTTTTGAGCATTAAAAAAGAAAAAACAATGGCATGCAGTCCCTTGAAAGGCAGTTTTACAAGAGAAAGCATTTTTTCTCTTTACAGAAGCAAGATAGCAGTGTTCAAAGTTCACAAATATCCCAGAATATTAGCAGTCTGCCTGGACTTTCAAGGTCAAGTTTTCAGTGAGCACCAGTGAAAGAGAGAAACTTTCCCAATGAAACTCTCCAAGAGCAGAGAGATTCATTCTGAAAACTAAAAAATGAAAACTGTCTCTTCTGGGACAGGTACCATGCACGCAGCATGGGCAACAAGCAGGAGGAGCTGGAAGCGATTGTGCGGTAGTGTATGGGAGCTGTTGAATCACAGACTGAACCTCTCATTGATCACCTGAGATGAGCACTGAGTCAGCCGTAGGAGTACAGGTGAAGGCAATTCACCTGTGTGACCAGAAGGGGTGGAGCCTGGCTCCACCTCTCCTAGACCCCATTTAAGGGCTGACTGTGACTGAGGATGGATCCTTCTCTGGTGATCATTTTTTAGGGTGTTTCTTGTGAGTGTGTTATTCTGGTGAGCACTTTCCATTTATTTCTGATTTTTTTTTTTTTTTTTCCAGTGTGATAGACTTAATACCCTAACTTCTCTGTATACTTATTGATCTTACAACTTATTTATCTTATCTTTGGGGAGCCAGGTAGGCTTAATAGACTAAAATATATGTATGATGTCTTTTTTGTGAAATATCTATAAATGGGTCAGGGGGGAGAACATTATCCCCTTAGAAAAAATGATCCCTGGACAAATCCTGGGATTTCTGGGTTCCCCTTATTATGAGTTGGCAACTGTAATTGAAAAATGGGGTACCTGGTGTGTTATGGGGAATATTTCCCCATTCTGCACAGTAGAATATTTTCAAGGTCTAGATAAAGACATACTAATTACAAAAGAACAGCAGTTAGTTGTCTCCATAGTGACATAGTCACTGCTGAATGCTTTAAATCAAGCTGAAATAAGAGCCGATATTTCAGAAAGTGAAAGCCAGCTATTGAAAAATCATTTTGAGAAATTAGAACAAGAACTTAGTATATTAATGGGAAAAAAAACAACTTAGCATCTCCCAATAGGCCAGGTCCATAATATTACAATACATAATTACCAGATTTCTGAAACAACGGACCTGGTTGATCAGGGAAATAAAAATTCTAAATCAGATCTAGAGGTTCCACTTGTGCTAGATTCCCTAGAGCTCTGTCCTATTATAACCCAAAAGACAAAGATAATAAAAGATAGAATGGCAGGGGTGCCCCCTGAGCAATGGCCCTGTGTCCAAACACATTTACATGTAACAGCTAGGCCATACACGTCAATGGAATTAATGGACATGGTACAACGATTCCAGCAGTAGCCGAAGGAAAGTGTACCAACCTGGTTACTAAGACTATGGGATTCGGGGGCAGAAGGTGTCATGGTTAATGGGCCAGAAATATCAAAATTGGCCACCATGATGGTGCACCCTGCCCTTAGGGGAAAAACTACATGCTGCTGTCCAATATACCAAGGAAAACCATTCAGTAATAGACTGGTTAATGGCAGCATGCTGTATGGTATGGCCAAACAAATCAGATATAACACTAAATACAGGATTGTGGTCCTCCATGGAGGATCTTCAAAATTACATTCGCAAACTGGGCATAAGAGAAGCAGTATATGAGGACTCATTCGAAAGCCCAGATATGGTAAGGTTTTCAGCAGGTATGAGAGATTTAATCCTACAACAGGCCCCTCCCCATCTATACGGGACTCTAGTTTTTATACTGAACCCCTGGTGGCCTCAGAGTCTGTGGGCCAACAGGCTGCTCAATTAGTGGCTGATTTGGGGAGACAGAGCGCCTGCGCACCAGGCGCAAAATTGCTGCGGAGACTAGCTTCTGAGCAGGTAAGTCTGCGCTGGCAGAGAGATCTGGACTAAAAAGGCCAACCAAAAGGCTCTTTTTAGGGCTTTTTTAAGGCTTTTCTAAGGCTCTTTCGAGGCTAGCAACAGCACCACGCTTGTGCTGGGGAGCTGGCAGCTAGTGGGCAGGCTCCTGAGTCACCGGGAGTGGAGCTGGCACATTAGCAGCACGGTTTAAACACCCGCCCTTAAAACCTTCACACCTGATAGCAAGCTTTAAATAGCTTCGAGGAGGGTGGAAGCTAGTTTCCACCCACAAGGCACACGAGGTGAGAAACCATTGTTTCTGCTAGCTGTGAGAGAGGAGGTTGAGTGAGCGAGCACCGTCCACACTTTCCAAAGGGTGATACATCTGTGTGTGTGGGAGGTGGGTCTAGTGGTAAGAACTGTAAACTTTGGTTCCTCCTTGCTCAGGAGCCCAGCTTTCCTTTCCTTTCCTTGGTAGTCTCTGAGACCACAGGCCAGAAACATCGGTCCTCCACTAGACAGCGGGCTTATTCTAAGAAGTCTGTGGCAACCCAGACGGGAGAGCTTGCCAAGAAACGTTGCTGTTCAGGTCTCTGGGCTGCAGGGAGTGCCTTGAGCCCACTGCTGTGTGGGGAGCAGTGGCAGGCGACTCCACCTGTGCGAGATGTGAGCAGGTGGATGAGCTGCTCAGCCTCGTGGTGGAACTCAAGGAGGATGGTACATGAGACTTAGGACCATCAGGGAATGTGAGAGGGAGATTGACTGGTGGAGCGACTCGCTGGCTCACCATAGAGAAGGGTTCCAGGAAAATACCCCCAGAAAGGTAGTGGGCCCCCTGCCCTGTCTCAGTCAGACAGACCTGACAGATGAGGAAGGTTGGAAGAAAGTCCCTACTCGGTGTCACAGGAGATACCCCCGCCTGCCTAGCCCACTTCCCCAGCTCCCTCTAAGCAACAGGTTCCAGTTGCTGGAGGTAGAAGGGGAGGTGAGTGGAGAGGCGAAGGAGGATCTGCCTAGGAGAGAGCCTAGGGCGAGGCAGTCACTCCCACACCTTGAGACCGCCTCCGACAGAAAAGAAAGAAGGGTGGTCGTGGTGGGCGACTCCCTCCTCAGAGGAACGGAGGGCCCCATATGCAGACCTGACCCGGTCCGTGGGGAAGTGTGCTGCCTTCCTGGGGCTCGGGTCAGGGACATAACCAGGAAACTCCCTAAGCTGGTTAGGTCATCTGACTACTTCCCATTGCTCGTAGTTCAGGTGGGCAGAGTGATGAAATTGCTCAGAACAAGTCTATGGCACGAACCAATGAAAAAAGATTCAGTGTTAAGGCGTTAGAAGTCAGAGCGGGAGCTCAAGTATCTTCTGCTCTATACCTTCAGGTGGGGGCAGTAAGGCAAGGACACCGAGCGGGATGGAAATACGAGCAATGAATAATTGGCTCGAGCGCTACACATAGTGTCGTAGCCAGAAACTTACGGTGATTTTTGATCATGGGCAGTTTTACCTCACGCCCTGGCCTGTCTGTCTGTCCGTTGGAACCCGCCTATCTCTAAGGGGGCACGAATACTAGTCGCAAGAGCTAGCGAGGGGTAGCTTATAGAAAGAGCTTTAAACTAGTATGACAGGGGGAAGGGGACAAAACCAGGACTCACAGGAGTATGAGCCCCTAGGCGATGATGATCTAAGATGGGGGTGAGCAGACGCACTCACTGAAGTGCATCTTACCAATGGCACGCAGCATGAGCAACACAAGGCATGAGCTGGAGGATTGTGAACAGGGAATTATGACCTTGTTGCTGTTACGGAAACATGTGGGACCAAAACAGGACTCCATGACTGGAGTGCTAGTGAGAATGATTGGTTCAAGCTCTTCAGAAGGGATAGACGATCGAAGAAGGGTCTGGTGGCGTGGCCCTGTATATCAAAGACTGTGTTTGATGTTGAAGAGCTTTGGTTCATGGATGACAGAGTTTGAGTGTTTATGGGTAAGGATCAGGGGGAAGGACTGTAGCGGCGGACTTTGGTTGGGGGTCTGCTATAGACGCCTAACCAGGGTGAAGAGTTGTGGATGAAGCTTTCTATGAGCAAGCTGCCTGTTTTTTAATTAGTTTGGGTCCGATGCACTGTTCCCTTTGTTTACCGGAGCTCATGAGCAGCGGATTTTTGCGGAATTCAATCCCTCTGCCCCGCTAGTCACAGAATCGGGCCGAACCAGCCTGTAAACCGTTGACAGAAAGTAATGGACCAAATCATCTTGGGTGAGATCGCATGGCATATGCATGGTGACCAGGGGATCAGGCCCCGCCAGCACGGGTTATGAAAGGCAGGTCGTGCTTGACCAACCTCATCTCCCTTCTACGACTGGGTGAACCAGACTGGTAGATGAGGGAAAGGCTGTTGATGTAGTCTACCTAGACTTCAGCAAAGCCTTTGACATGGTCTCTCACAGCTTCTTCTGGTCGGAAACTGGCTGCACTTGGCCTGGCAGGTACACACTCCTTTGGGTAAGAAACTGGCTAGGAGGGCTAGTGTCAACAGGTGGTTGGTGTGAGTGAAGTCCAGCTGGCAACCTGTTTCAAGTGGTGTCTCCCCAGGGGTCGGTACTGGGGCCTATGCTTGTTTAATATCTTTATTGATGACCTTGACAAGGGGATTGAGTTGTACCCTCAGTAAGTTTGCAGATGACACCAAGCTGAGTGATGGGGTGTGGATCTGCCTGAGGGATGGGAGGCATCTACAGAGGGACTTAGATAAGCTGGATGCTGGGCTGAAATGAATGGTATGAGGTTCAACAAGGCCAAGTGCCGGGTCCTGCACTTGGCCACAAAACCCCATGCAGCGCTATAGGCTTGCGGGAAGACGTGGCTGGTTGACTGTGACGAGGAAAGGGACCTGGGGGTGTTGGTTGATGCTTGGCTGAACATGAGCCGCAAGTGTGCTCCAGGTGGCCAAGAGGGCCAACGGCATCCTGGCCTGCTATTAGAACAGTGTGGCCAGCAGGACTAGAGGAAGGTGATCATCCCTCTGTACTCAGCACTGGTGAGGCCTGCACCTGAGTACTTGTGTTCAGTTTTGGGCCCCTCACTACAGGAAAGACATTGAGGCCCTGGAGCGTGTCCAGAGAAGGGCAACTAAACTGGTGAGGGGGCTGGAGCACAAGTCTTACGAGGAGCGGCTGAGGGAGCTGGGATTGTTTAGTCTGGAGAAGAGGAGGCTCAGGGGAGACCTCATTGCACTCCACAACTTCCTGAAGGGAGATTGTGATGAGGAGGGGTTTGGCCTCTTCTCCCAGGCAACGAACAGGACCCGGGGAAACGGCTGCAAGTTGTACCAGAAGAGGTTTAGGTTAGACTTAAGGAAGAACTTCTCTCAGAGAGTGGTCAGGCACTGGAATGGCCTGCCAAGGGAGGTGGTGGAGTCGCCATCTCTGGCAGTGTTCAAGAGGCGTCTGGACGAGGAGCTGCGAGATATGGTTTAGTAGCTTGTGGTAGCAGTGGTAGTGTGAAGACGGTTGGACTAGATGATCTTATAGGTCGTTTCCAACCTTGTGATTCTATGATTCTATGATTCTATGAATATTCGAGCAGTAGAGGAAGCAAAGGTCCTTCCAGTTATTAAAACAAAAAAGCCAGTTAAACAGAATCTTCAATCAAGGCCCATTATGGTCTTGTGAAAGCAAATGTTTAATGATCTTATCCAGGCTGGGGTCCAATTCGCAAAAATTGATTGCCAGCCCAATCATGTCCTCCTTCAGCTTTGGAGACAGCTGGAGGATAATCAGAAATTTCAAAATTACCCTAAAAAACCAAGGATAAGAGTTATAGAAAGAGTACCAACGACAATGTGGAACCTAGAGGATTTCATAATCCCTAATAAGAAAAATGAAGCCCCCTCAGGTGTCTTGGGCCACAATGCCCGAACCACCAGAAACAAAAGATTTGACCATAGCACAGTTCATGGCGTGACAAGGAATGTTAGTCCCCCTAGGGCCTCAAGAAGGGACTGGAGGCCCTATGTGGAATTGGCAGTTTTCTGGCACTGAAAGAATATTCTGAGAGTTATGGCACTAGTTAATACAGGGGTGGAAACATCAATAATCTATGGAGATCCAACTAGATTTAATGGCGATAGAGTGATGATTGGAGTTTTTTGGGGACACACCATCCCAGTCACCCAGACCTGGCTGAAATTGGGGGTTGGGAGTCTCGCAACCTGGGAGTATAAGGTATCTATTTCCCCAGTCCAAGAACACATTCTGGGCATAGATATTTTATGGGCTCTGGCTCTCCAGACAACTGTGGGAGAGTTCAGACACTGACAAAGGTGTATTAGTTGTCCGGACAGTGCAGGCAATACTGAGAGCCAATGTGAAGCATGAGCCTATTTGCCGGATTACTAATGTAAGACAGTATAGACTCCTGGATGGGCAAGATGAAATAGCGAGAACGGTGCAGGAATTAGAAAAAGTAGGCATTATAAAACCTGCACATAGCCTATATAACAACTCCATATGGCCAATGCAGAAGTCGGGTGGAACATGGAGAATGACGGTGGACTACAGAGAATTAAATAAGGTCATGCCGCCTATTCATGTGGCCGTATCCAATATTGCCTCCCTAATGGACACATTGAGTATGGAGATAAAAATTTACCCTTGTGTTTTAGATTTGGCAAATGTGTTCTTCAGTATTCCAATTAATAAAGAATCGCAAGACCAGTTAGTGTTTACATGGGGAGGCAGGCAATGGACCTTTCAGGTCCCGCCACAGGGGTACATGCATTCACCAATGTATTGTCATAATCTAGTGGCGCATGACCTGGCTAATTAGAGGAAACCTGATAATGTCACCTTGTATCATTATATTGATGATCTCCTGCTAACATCCGACTCACTGGAGGCAGTAGGACAAGCAGAAGATTTGTTAACTACCGATCTACAGAAAAGAGGATGGGCTATAAGTCCTCTGAAGATGCAAAGTCAAGGCCTGTCTGTAAAATTCCTGGGGGTGGTTTGGTCAGGAAAGACCGGAGTACTACCCAGTGCTGTCATAGATAAGGTTCAGGCATTCCCAGTCCCTACAACATCGAAGCAGCTGCAAGAGTTTCTAGGTATACTGGGTTACTGGTGTTCCTTTATACCTCACCTAGCACAGCTGCTAAGGCCACTATATAGACTCACAAAAAAGGGGCAGCTATGGGACTGGGGGAAAACAGAACAGGATGCTTTCCAACAGGCAAAACTGGCAGTTAAACAAGCCCAGGCATTGGGTATATTTGATCCTACCCTCCCAGCTGAGTTGGACGTTCATGTCATTCAGGATGGCTCTGGCAGGGGCCTGTAGCAACACCAGAGTTCTGTTCGGACCCCCATTGGCTTCTGGTCTCAGGTCTGGCATGGAGCAGAAGAAAGATACAGTATGATTGAAAAACAGTTATTGGCTGCCTATTCTGCATTACAGGTGGTAGAGCCGATAACTCAAATGGCTGATATCTTAGTTAAGACCACTCTGCCGTTTCAGGGGTTGGTAAAAGATCTTACCCACCTTCCTAAGACAGGGGTGGCCCAAGCACAAATGATGGCACAATTGGTTGCCTACCTCAGCCAAAGGAGCAGTCTGTCTTCATCACCCTTGAAAGAAGAACTCCAGAAATCCCAGGCCCTGTGACATACCATAGTGATGCACCAAAAGAAACACTGGTCGCTCCACCAGAGAAAAGTCCCGTTCAGGAGGGAAAATATGCTTTCCCTGAAGATGCCTGGTACACAGATGGGTCCAGCAAGGGCAACCCAAGCAAGTGGAGAGTGATAGCATACCATCCTTCGACTGAGACAATCTGGTTTGATGAGGGGGATGGTCAGAGCTGCCAATGGGCAGAACTGCGAGCCGTGTGGATGGTTATAACCAAGGAACCTGGTGATATCCTGAATATCTGCACAGATAGTTGGGCTGTGTACGTGGGGCTCGCTCTTTGGATTGCACAGTGGGCCACCCGGGAATGGACTATCCACGCCCGGCCAATCTGGGGCAAGGACATGTGGTTAGACATATGGGATGCAGTTAAACACAGGACTGTACGTGCCTACCATGTTTCTGGTCACCAACCCCTACAGTTGCTGGGAAATGACGAAGCTGACACACTAGCCCAAGTTCGAAGGATTGAGAATTCACCATCTGAGAACATCGCCCCCTGGTTACATCAGATGCTATGGTATGCGGGACAAAAGACAATGTGGGCAGCTGCTAAAGCATGGGGGCTGCCCATAGAACTATCTGACATTGCCCAGGTATGCTGAGACTGTGACACTCGAAGATGAGACTGAGATCATTGCCCGAAACAACAGCCCATCTTGCTAGAGGACACAATCCTCTCCTGTGATGGCAGGTTGATTACTTTAGGCCCCTCCCTCAGTCTGAGGGGGCAATTTATGCCCAGACCTCTACTAAGACAGGCTGAGGAAGCAGGGGCTTGCTCAGCCTGGAGAAAAGAAGGCTGCAGGGTGACCTCATTGCAGCCTTTCAGTACCTAAAGGGAGCCTACAAACAGGAGGGGAATCAACTCTTTGAAAGGGTAGATAAATGCAGGACAAGGGTGTCTCGCTCCAATTTATAGGAGGGAGATGAGGTTCTTTTAATATCTGTACACCCGGTGTGAGATTAAGAAACAATGGTTCATATGTTAGTCCAACCAGTTTATTATAAATCCTAATTAGGGAGACGGGGAAGGGAAGGAGGGCGATAGAAAAGATAGGAAAAAAAGCAAGAATGCCGTAAAGCGAGGATAGTCACCACCAGGATCCAGCAGCAGTCCCGTTGCATGACGTTCCGAAGGTCCGAGGCAGAAGCAGCAGGGGGGGAGAGCAGCAGCGTGGAAGGGCTTGGGCAGCAAGCAGGCAGCAGAAAGAAGTCACAGAGCCAGTCCAGGAGGGGAAGGAGCAGGACTCAGGTAGCAGGCCCAGCAGAGTCCGTCAGCATGCAGGAATTCCGTAGTGAGGAATCTGATGGCAGAAACCTATCCTCATGGTTTTCGGTTCCTCTTTTATCCTACTACTTCTCCTGCCTACGTGACATCCCTGGGCGCTTGAGCAAGAGTCATGCGAGTACTTCCTGAGATGGCCATCTTCCTTGAGATAAGCCCACACAAAAGACCACTTCACAGCTATTAAGCTGCAGCTTATCTCTCTCTCGTTTGCCCCCGGCCTTGTCCATTCTGTGACCCTCGGACAAAAGATTCACATCCTTGCCCAGGACTTGTCCATCAAACTTCTCCAGACAAAAAGATTTCTCAACCCCTGACCAGGACTTGCCTGAACTTGTTCGTCTGTGTCCTCAGCAAGCTTTGAGACAGTGATGATGCAAAATAATAATCTCTTACACCACCCCGTGGCTCAAAGGTTGCTTTCAAATGGGACACTGGTGATCCATGATGGTGAGAAAGAGATAGCAAGCGTAGGGGTAAAGAAGGGAGGGGGGCAGGGAATCGAAAGTTTCATTACAAAAGATTCATCAGAGTTGTTTGCAAATGTTGCCCTGATCTGCTTGACTTCCCCATCCGCAGAGGAAGTTACAAATTGCATAGAGGATACAACACGTTGGATAAGTTGAATGAAACATGGTATCATACAAGGAACGAACATGAGAGTCGCAACAGCACATAATAGATAAAATAAGATACATTTTACCCATGGGCCACCTGGGAGCCAGGAAAAGAGGTCAAGGTCTGGGCTTTTCCAAGTTTGAACAGGAACATGTGCTATTTTCCGTATACCTTGGGCAATTTGCTTAACAACTTTACCATTATCATCAATCTTTAGATAACAAGTAGAGTCATTTAATCTGCCACAGACCCCCCCTTCTTCAGCTAGCAGGTAGTCCAGAACAATGCGATGCTGGAGTATTGCCGCCCGCATCTGTGAAGCTTGATCTGCAAGAAGATCAAGGGCATATGCTGTTTCATTAGTAATTGTTTCAAGGATGGCTTGTAATCTGATAATACGATTTAGGTTATAGATGGGCTCTCGAGCACCACTAACCCACTAGTTGGGGTTCCAGGTAGCTGGCCCATAGTGTTTGATTATACGCTGGGGAGGCCAGTCATCTTTGCCCCAAGTTTGGCCGCTACCACGTGTTAGGGAGGTGTTGATAGACCTCTTGTGTCAATTGAGATCATCATATACTCTGACACCTAATTCCTTGCCATCCTTTCCTGGAAGTAAAAAGAACATCGGGTGGATCACTCCAACACAACATACCCCAGTCCAGTTTGCAGGTAATTGTTTATATGCATAATGACCACAAATCCAATATTGTCCCTTTAGTGCTACTGAGCCATTCTCAAAAGGACCATTCCATTTGTTGGTTAGTTCATTTACATGTTCTTTTGCTTGAAAATATGTGGTGTTGAGAGGTCCGAAAGGATGTCCTGCCACATTGCAGTTCAAGCCATTATTAGTATCCTTACAGCACTTACATTTCCACGCTCCCGCATCAGGCTTCCAGGTACATTTCATATCTCTAGCTTTGGTTAACAATGTGTTGTTAGTTGAGGACCAAAAATGAGAAAACCCATGTCTTATTCCTGACTGATTGTACCACCCCCACTGATCATCCCTGGCCTGTGACCCCGTTCCATCACCCCCTTTACGATAAACCCAAGTGGAATTGCTGGTCCCAACATAGATACCACCTGGCTGTGTACGATTCAGACAATACGTTCCCATAGCAGGATATTGGACTGGCCATGGAGACATATTCTTATCTTCCCAGTGGGTATTGTGGTTAGTTCCATTATAATTGCTTGCCAGCCACTTGGGGGCAATAGGGGTTGATACCCAGGGCCAGGTTTCAAGTCCCATGGGTCCTCCACAGACCCAACAATTAGTTAGGTTATACACATTTGCTACTTGCTCAGCCAGTTGAAAGAAAGAGTTTTTTATACCATTCCCCCCATTCCCAGAGTCCATGAGGGGATAACTGATTGTTATAGAGGTTACAGCCCACACAATACAAAAAATTAACCAAGATAACATTTCCCCGGGGTATTACATAATCTCCAAAATACCAGCAATTAAAATCCACTGTGTTCGGAGTTCCACAGAGTTCTTCTGCAAAACAAAAACAAGACATCGACTTGCCCTCTTGGGCTTTGTTAATATGGTCAAAATGAGAGGATTTAGTTCAGATTGGAGGGTGTATCGCTCAGTTTGGACGGTGTCCCATTCAGATGGGAGGGTGTCGAGTTTGGATTGCAGGGAGTGTCAATGGTTTATGGGCTGGTTCAGCCCGGTTCCGTGACTAGCGGGGCGGAGGGATCCGCAGATCCGCGCCTCCGGAAAAAGGGAACAGGGGACCCCAAAATAATTAAAAACAGCGGCAACAATCTGAGGAGAAACAAACTAATTTACTAAATACAGTATCGGAATGCAAGATAACACACTATAATACAATATAATTAAAATTGAAGCTAATAAATCAAATATAATGAGAGAGAGAATGTCCGAAAGGTGGATAGGCCTCACCACAACGCAGAGGGTTGAGGTGAGATGCGCAGTCCAGTTGAGCAGCAGGGAGAAAAGGGACGAGAGCCCATGAAGAGCAGGCAAAGAAGAGCGCATCAGGTGACCTTGCCAGGAGTTGTATCTCGAGACTCTCTGTGCCCGCAAAGTCCCCTGGGGAATGTAGTTGTCCTTCTCTTCCAGGCAGGTACCCAGAGCGTGAGCATTAACAGTTAAACTCCCAGTGCTCTACATGATGTTATAATGTGGAATACCGAAAACCAAAAATCACAAAACCATGACAGGGAGTTTCTCTCAATTCGGAGGGCATCTCGTTGAGATTGGAGATTCTTTCTCTCAGCAAAACCAGCACGCAGGAGGATCTGGATTATTTGCTCTCCTTTCTCAAAAACTTCCTTTGCTGCGTTGCCCCACACAATGATGTCATCAATATACTGTAAGTGCTCAGGAGCACCTCCCTGTTCCAGTGCAGTTTGGATCAACCCATGGCAAATGGTTGGGCTATGTTTCCACCCCTGGGGCAAACGATTCCAGGTATACAGAATGCCCCTCCAGGTGAAAGCAAACTGTGGCCTACATTCTTTGTCCAAAGGAGTGGAGGAAAAGGCGTTAGCAATATCAATGGTGGCATACCATTTGGCTGCTTTTGACTCCAATTCATATTGAAGTTCTAACATGTCCGGCACAGCTGCACTCAGTGGGGGTGTGACTTTCATTCAGGCCACGGTAATCCACTGTCAGCCTCCATTCTCCATTGGCTTTACGCACTGGCCATATGGGACTGTTAAAAGGCGAGTGAGTCTTGCTAATCACTCCCTGGTTCTCTAGTTGACAAATCAACTTATGAATGGGGAGCAAGGAATCCCTGTTGGTGCGGTACTGCCGTCTGTGCACCATTTTTGTAGCAATCGGTACCTGTTGCTCTTTTACTCGTAACATCCCCACAACGGACGGATCTTCTGATAGGCCAGGCAAAACAGACAACTGCTTAACACCTTCTGTGTCTACAGCAGCTATTCCAAATGCCCATCGATACCCTTTGGGATCCTTAAAGTATTCCCTTCTGAGGTAATCAATACCAAGTATACATGGAGCCCCTGGGCCAGTCACAACAGGGTGCTTTTGCCAGTCTTTACCAGTGAGGCTGATTTTGGCTTCCAACATAGTTAGCTCTTGGGAACCCCCAGTCACCCCATGAATATTAATTGATGTTGTCCCTTTGTGACTCGAGGGCATTAGAGTGCACTGAGCACCAGTGTCCACCAGGGCCTTATATTTCTGTGGTTCTGATGTGCCAGGCCATCTAACCCACACTGTCCAATATACTCTATTATCCCTTTCCCCCCCCGGCTTGGGGCAGGGCCCCTCTATTTGTTACCTCCGTTGTCTGCAGCAACTGGAGCAATCACCTTTTTGGAGAACTTCACCTTGGTGGTTGATTTGTCTTGTAATTCTTTTACCCGTGCTTGAAGTGCAGGAGTAGGTTGTTTATGCCACTTCTTCATATCTTCTCCATGGTCACGTAGGTCATGCCACAAGGCAAAACGTGACGTAGTCTTACTGTTGTCACTTGCTCGAGCAGGAGGACGTCTTCTTTTGATAGCTGAGACATAGGATGACACCGGCTGGGAGGAAACCAAGTTGATCAGCCCCTCCAGTAGGCTGTTTTGGAAATTCTGGTCCCCATTGGATGTATCTGTTACCACCGTGGATCCATCAGCATTAGGCACGATTGACAGTTTGTCTATTATATCTTCTTGTTTGCTTTCCATTCTGTTCAGCTTTTCAGCTACTTTTACGATGGCTGAAACACAAGCTCGCAGAGGGCTTAAATGTAACTCAAAGTCTTGAAGTTTATTAATCAGTTCGTTTATAAGGGGTCTTCTTTCTCCTCTGCCATGCATTGCTGCAAATGTACTAGCGTACCTTTCTGGTGCAGTCTTTGTGAATGTACGCCACATATTTGGTGTACACCTGACTCTCTCAGGATCATGCTCTTGATCCAGCTCATCAGGAATGAAATCGGGGCTACGTAGCGTTTCCACCACAGCATATTCTCTCAAATAACGGATGCATTTTTCTATATCAGTCCATTTCTTTTTCTCAGGCATCAGATCATCTTTGAAGGGGTATCTTTCTTTTACAGCTAACAGCATCCTCTTCCAGAGGGTGAAGGCCTGGTGCTGGCATGTACTTATGCCACTGACAATAGCTGAGTCCCTAGCAATGCCACCCAGCTGGCGAGCTTCTCTACTATCTAGCCACACACTGTTGGCCCCATTGTCCCAACAACGAAGTAACCAAGTGGCAATAGGCTCATTTGGGTGACATGAAAAGTCTTTTCTCAGACTTTGAATTTCATTCATTTTCAGAGATCGATCAACAATGGTAACGATATCTTGCTCACCTCTTACTCTTTCAGGACTTCTTGTTGCCCTCGTAGGCGTTGGTGACCAAGCTCGGCTTGTAGTCTGTCTTTTTCAATCATGAGAGCATTTAGTTCAGATTGGAGGGTGTCTTGCTCAGTTTGGATGGTGTCCCGTTCAGACTGGAGGGTGTCGAGTTTGGATTGCAGGGAGTCTCTCTCGATTTGGAGGGCATCTCGTTGAGATTGGAGATTCCTTCTCTCAGCTCGAAGATTTTCCCCTTCGGCTTGGAGACTTTCTTTCTCAGCTCGGAGACACTCTTGCCAGGTTTTGAGGTTTTCTCTCCTGGCTAGGAGACTCTCTTTCTCAACCTGGAGATTCCCTGTCTCGCCTTGGAGACTCTCTCTTTGGGATTGCAGGGTGTCAACGGTTTACGGGCTGGTTCGGCCCGGTTCCGTGACTAGCGGGGCGGAGGGATCCGCAGATCCGCGCCTCCGGAAAAAGGGAACAGGGGACCCCAAAATAATTAGAAGCAGCGGCAACGATCTGAGGAGAAACAAACTAATTTACTAAATACAGTATCGGAATGCAAGATAACACACTATAATACAATATAATTAAAATTGAAGCTAATAAATCAAATATAATGAGAGAGAGAATGTCCGAAAGGTGGGTAGGCCTCACCACAACGCAGAGGGCTGAGGTGAGATGCGCAGTCCAGTTGAGCAGCCGGGAGAAAAAGGGGGAGGAGAGCCGACGAAGAGCAGGCAAAGAAGAGCGCATCAGGTGACCTTGCCAGGAGTTGTATCTCGAGACTCTCTGTGACCGCAAAGTCCCCTGGAGAACGTAGTTCTTCTTCTCTTCCAGGCAGGTACCCAGAGCTTGAGCATTAACAGTTAAACTCCCAGTGCCCCACATGATGTTATGATGTGGAATACCGAATACCAAAAATCACAAAACCATGACACAGGGAGTCTCTCTCGATTCGGAGGGCATCCTGTTCGGACTTGAGGATATCCCTCTCAGACCGGAGGGCATCTCTCTCAGATTGGAGGTCTTTTCCCTTGACCAGGAGACTCTCTCGCTCAGCCCGGAGATTCTCCTTCTCTGCTCGGAGTCTCTCCTGGAAACTTTCCCTTTCTGCTTGGAGACTCACTCAGCTTGGAGATTCTCCCTCTCTGGGATACTATTGAGTAAGGCCTGATAAGCATTAGCTAGGCCCCAAATCATTTGTGCCTCCTCAGATCTGCCTGAGCCGCAACATTCCTGTCTCAAGTATGCGTTTAAGCTCTCAGGGTCTTTCAGGTGTTCAGGAGTGAAGTTCCATGACACCGAAGATGTCCATCTCTCTAAAGTCTCTCCCAAGCCTCTCCACACTCCCTGCCACTCAGTATTCTCTGGTTCTGGGGAAGGCTTCCTCAAAATACGACAAATACAAATACTGAGTGAAATGATGAGAAGAACATTCAGGGAGATTAACAACGTGATCAGGTGAGCATTCAAAAACTGCATAAGGGATTCAAAGGAGAGACTGGGAGCCTGCTTAAAAATCCCAAGTTCTGTAAAATTAGCAGCTCCCTCTGGAGTTGTATGCCACATTGTATGCAGATACCAGGTACATATTTCCATCAGTGTTTTCAATCGATTGTATATACCTATAGCTCCATAGAGCAAAGTGGCAAACTTAATTAAGGCCCAGTATGTTTTGAGCATTAAAAAAGAAAAAACAATGGCATGCAGACCCTTAAAAGGCAGTTTTAGAAGAGAAAGCATGTTTTTTTTTTTCTCTTTACGAATACAAGATAGCAGTGCTCACAGTTTACAAATATCCCAGAATATTGGCAGTCCGCCTAGACTTTCAAGGTCAAGTTCTCAGTGAGCACCAGTGAAAAAGATAAACTTACCCAACAAAATTCTCCGAGAGCAGAGAGAGATTCGTTCTAAAACACTAAAAAGCAGCTTTTGCCTGCATTCTCCACCAAGAATGTCAACCGTTTACGGGCTGGTTCAGCCTGGTTCCGTGACTAGCGGGGCGGAGGGATCCGCAGATCCGCGCCTCCGGAAAAAGGGAACAGGGGACCCCAAAATAATCAAAAACAGCGGCAACGATCTGAGGAGAAAGAAACTAATTTACTAAATACAGTATCGGAATGCAAGATAACACACTATAATACAATATAATTAAAATTGAAGCTAATAAATCAAATATAATGAGAGAGAGAATGTCCGAAAGGTGGGTAGGTCTCACCACAACGCAGAGGGCTGAGGTGAGATGCGCAGTCCAGTTGAGCAGCAGGGAGAAAAGGGATGAGAGCCCACAAAGAGCAGGCAAAGAAGAGCGCATCAGGTGACCTTGCCAGGAGTTATATCTCGAGACTCTCTGTGACCGCAAAGTCCCCTGGGGAATGTAGTTGTCCTTCTCTTCCAGGCAGGTACCCAGAGCTCGAGCATTAACAGTTAAACTCCCAGTGCTCCACATGATGTTATAATGCGGAATACCGAAAACCAAAAATCACAAAACCATGACAGGGAGTTTCTCTCAATTCGGAGGGCATCTCGTTGAGATTGGAGATTCTCTCTCTCAGCTCGGAGATGTTCCCCTACAGCTTGGTGACTTTCTTACTCAGTTCAGAGACTCTTGCCAGGTTTTGAGATTCTCTCTCCTGGCTAGGAGACACTCTTTCTCAACCTGGAGATTCTCTGTCTCGCCTTGGAGACTCTCTCTTTGGGATTGCAGGGAGTCTCTCCGATTCGGAGGGCATCCTGTTCGGCCTTGAGGATATCACACTCAGACCAGAAGACATCTCTCTCACACAGGAGATTCCCCCTATCTTCTCAGAGTCTCTCCTGGAAACTCTCCTTTTCAGCTTGGAGACTCTCACTCATTTTGTTCTATCTCCCTGAGATTCTCCCTTTCAGCTCACAGGCACACTCCCTCTATTTCACAAACTCTCTCCCTCTCTGGGATGCTATTGAATAAGGCCCAATAAGCATTAGCCAGGCCCCAAATCATTTGTGCCTCCTCAGATCTGCCTGAGCTGCAACATCCCTGTCTCAAGTATGCGTTTAAGCACTCAGGGTCTTCCAGGTGTTCAGGACTCAAGTTCCATGACACCGAAGATGTCCATCTCTCTAAAGTCTCTCCCAAGCCTCTCCACACTCCCTGCCACTCAGTATTCCTGGTTTTGGGGAAGGCTTCCTCAAAATATGACAAATACAAATACTGAGTGAAATGATGAGAAGAACATTCAGGGAGATTAACAACGTGATCAGATGAGCACTCACAAAAGGCATAAAAGATTCAAAAGAGAGACTGGGAGCCTGCTTAAAAATCCCAAGTTCTGTAAAATTAGCAGCTCCCTCTGGAGTTGTATGCCACATTGTATGCAGATACCAGGTACATATTTCCATCAGTGTTTTCAATCAATTGTATATACCTATAGATCCATAGAGCAAAGTGCCAAACTTAATTAAGGCCCAGTATGTTTTGAGCATTAAAAAAGAAAAAACAATGCCATGCGGACACTTGAAAGGCAGTTTTAGAAGAGAAAGCATTTTTTTTAATTTTTTTTCTCTCTCTTTACAGAAGATAGCAGTGCTCAAAGTTGACAAATATCCCGGAAGGTGAATTGATTTCACCTGTGCTCCCATGGCTGACTCATTGCTCACCTCAGGTGATTAATCAGAGGTTCAGGCCATGACTCAGCAGTTCCCATACACTCCACCCCTTCATGGCATGAACCAATGATCAGGTTGACTACAGGGTAAGCTTTTCCTAATACAGAGACCCACTATATCACGACGCTTATACAGTTTCCATCACGACGCATGTTGGTACAATTCAAGACAAGTGACGATTGGTGAATGCTGATATTCTTTTATGGACCACTGCTCGATGATGTTACTGGAGGCAAGCGGTCATGAGGTGCAGGTCTGTCTCATGTCCCATCAGTCCCATGTAGGCCACCACCAGGTGTTGCATGTGAACTGACTGTAACACTGGAACGATTTGATGGCATTTCGTTCCTTCCGGTGATCCTGAAGGCTCAAAGACTCACGGGGAGTAATACAGATGTTTCAGGGGTACCAGGAGGGGAAGGTCTGCTCTCCAGGGCAAGATACAGGCCGTATTTCTATCCTGGGTCAACACTTCCGCTTGTACTGGGGCACGTCCCGGCCGCCTGTACCACACCTTCTGGCCAGATATCTGTGGCTGCATAACTATGTCAGGCACCAAAGGTGGTGTCCTGATCTGCCACAGGGACATGATGGGGGTCCCTTTAGCAATGAAGATTGGAGTGTTGACCACAATATCAGTAGGCCATGTACCTATTACTGGAGGGACTACTGAGCCTCCCACCTCCAACAATCTCCCCCAAGGTGCAAGTAGGCCACACCACTTGGGTCCTACCTGCACCTTCCAAGGCCATTGTATTCTATGGGTGCCTGGTTCTAAATTCTCAGGGGCAGGGAGCAGAAGATTATTTTCATTACCAATCTGGGGTCTTACCTGATAATCAGTGCCCATAATTTGGATCCTAAGCGGGGTGGCCCATGTTGTCTGCAGCATTCTCAGAGCACTGGGTCTGCCGTCTTGGGGTCTTTCATTCAGGTCCCGCAAGGTTTCATACAGTCTCTTCGTCCACCCCTGCAGGGACTGGGAGTCTGTCTTCAGGGCAGCCTCAAGAATACCATTATAACGTTCAATGAGGCCTGCCCCCGTTGGATTATATGGCAGGTGGAATCGCCATTAGATGTTGTTTTCTTCTGCCCAGCGCTGTATCGTTGCACCAGTAAAATGAGTCCCTTGGTCGCTCTCAATGACTTGAGGTGTCCCGTAGGCAGACATCAGTTTAGTCAGTGCCTTGATGGTATATGCCTGGTTTGCTTTTGGTACTGGATAGGCCTGCAGTAGCCCACTCGCAGTGTCGACGCAGGTCAGGGCATATCTCGCCCCCTCAGACCGAGGAAGGGGCCCAATGTAATCGACCTGCCATCGTTGGAGAGGATTGTGTCCTCTAGCAAGATGGGCTGTTGTTTCGGGCAATGATCTCGGTCTCATCTTAGAGCAAGCGTCGCAATCCTGGCATGCCTGGACGATGTCAGGTAGTTGTATGGGCAGTCCCCATGCTTTAGCAGCTGCCCACATCGTCTTTTGTCCTGCATGCCGTAGCTTCTGATGTAACCAACGGGCGATGTTCTCAGACAGTTAATTCTCAATCCATCGAACTCGGGCCAGCGTGTCAGCTTCATCATTTCCCGGTGACTGTAGGGGCTGATGACCAGAAACATGGTAGACACATATAGTCCTGTGTTTGACTGTATTCCATATGTCTAACCACATGTCTTTGCCCCAGATTGGTCGGGCATGGATAGTCCACTCCTGGGTGGCCCACTGTGCAATCCAAAGAGTGAGCCCCCGGTACACAGCCCAACTGTCTGTACAGATATTCAGAATACCATCACCGGGTTCCTTGGTTATAACCATCCACACGGCTCGCAGTTCCGCCCATTGGCTGCTCTGACCATCCCCCTCGTCAAACCAGATTGTCTCAGTCGAAGGATGGTATGCTATCGCTCTCCACTTGCTCGGGTTGCCCTTGCTGGACCCATCTGTATACCAGGCATCTTCAGGGATAGGATATTTCCCCTCCTGAACGGGACTCTTCTCTGGTGGAGCGACCAGTATTTCTTTTGGTGCATCACAGTGATAGGTCACTGGACCTAGGATCTTCTGAAGCTCTTCTTTTAAGGGTGATGAAGACAGACTGCTCCTTTGGCTGAGGTAAGCGACCCATCGTGCCACTGTTTGTGCTTGGGCCACCCCTGTCTTAGGAAGGTGGGTCAGATCTTTCACCCACCCCTGAATTGGCAGAGTGGTCTTAACTATAACTTCAGCCGTCTGGGTTATCGGCTCTACTGCCTGTAATGCTGAATAGGCAGCCAATAACTGTTTTTCAATCATACTATATCTTTCTTCTGCTCCATGCCAGACCTGAGACCAAAAACCAATGGGGGTCCGAACAGAACTCTGGTGTTGCCACAGGCCCCAACCAAAGCCATCTTGAGTAACATAAACATCCAACTCGGCTGGGAGGGTAGGATCGAATATACCCAATGCCTGGGCTTGTTTAACTGCCAGTTTTGCCTGTTGGAAAGCATCCTGTTCTGTTTTCCCCCAGTCCCATAGCTGCCCCTTTTTTGTGAGTCTATATAGTGGCCTTAGCAGCTGCGCTCGGTGAGGTATAAAGGAACACCAGTAACCCAGTATACCTAGAAACTCTTGCAGCTGTTTCGATGTTGTAGGGACTGGGAACGCCTGAACCTTATCTATGACAGCACTGGGTAGTACTTTGGTCTTTCCTGACCAAACCACCCCCAGGAATTTTACAGACAGGCCCGGACCTTGCACCTTTTGGGGATTTATAGCCCACCCCCTCTGTTGTAAATAGGCGGTTAATGAATCTGCCGCCTGCCCTACTGCCTCCAGTGAGTCGGATGTCAGCAGGAGATCATCAATATAATGATACAAGTTAACATCATCAGGTTTTTTCCAATCAGCCAGGTCACGCGCCACTAGATTGTGACAATACGTTGGTGAATGCACGTACCCCTGTGGCAGGACCTGAAAGGTCCACTGCCTGCCTCCCCACGTAAACGCAAATTGATCTTGCGATTCCTCAGCAATTGGGATACTGAAGAACGCATTTGCTAGATCTAGGACACAGTGATAGGTTTTTATCTCCCTACTCAACGTATCCATTAGGGAGGCAATATTGGGTACGGCCGCATGAATTGGCGGCGTGACCTTATTTAATTCTCTGTAATCCACTGTCATTCTCCACGTGCCATCCGACTTCCGCACTGGCCATATGGGGGAATTATATGGGCTGTGTGCAGGTCTTATAATGCCCACTTGTTCTAATTCCTGCACCGTTCTCGATATTTCATCTTGCCCACCCGGGAGTCTGTACTGTCTTACATTAGTAATCCGGCGCGGTTTCGGCAGGCAAATAGGCCCATGTTTCGCATGGCCTCTTAGTATTGCCTGCACCGCCCGGATACTGATACATCTCTGTCCAAGTCTGAACTCTCCCACAGTTGTCTGGAGAGACAGACCCCATAGAATATCTATGCCCAAGATGTACTCCTGGACTGGGGCAATAGATACCTTATACTCCCGGGGTGGGAGACGCCCAACCCCCAGTTTTAACCATGTTTGGGTGACAGGAATAGTCTTTCCCCCAAAGCCACCAATCATCATTCTGTCCCCATCAAATTTGGTTGGATCTCCATAAACAATTGATGTTTCCGCTCCAGTGTCTACCAATGCCATAACCCTTTGTATGTTTTTCCGGGACCAATAAATCGTTAATTCTACATAGGGCCTCCGGTCCCGTCTGGAGGCCCTAGGGGGACTAACATCCCTAGTCACGCCATGAATTGAGCTATGTCCAATTCTTTTGCCTCCGGTGGCTCAGGCATTGTAGCCCGAGACACCTGAGGCGGCTTTTTTTTCCTATTAGGAACAATGAAATCCTCTAAGTTCCATGTCGTTGTTGGCATTCTTTCATTTATAACCCTTACCCTTGGTTTCTTAGGGTAGGTTTGAAATTTTTGGTTGTCCTTTAATTGTTTCCACAGTTGGAGGAGGACATGGTTGGGCTGGCCGTCAATCTTAGCAAATTGGACCCCAGCCCGAATTAAGTCATTAAACATTTGTTTTCGGGAGACCCTTATGGGTCCCAATTGAGGAGCTCGAGTAGCCGGCATTTTGGTTTTAGTCACCGGCAAGACCTTGGCTTCTTCTAGTGCCCTAATGTTGCGCCTACTCCGCAGGCGTTCTGTCTCTCCTAGGTCAGCCACTAACTGCGCAGCCTGCTGGACTACTGCTTCTGAGGCCACTAGGGGATTTAATATAGAGACCAGAGTGCCATACAGATGGGAGGGGGCTTGTTGTAGAATTCGGTCTCTCATCCCCGCTGAGAATTTGACCAGATCAGGGCCATCAAAGGTATCTTCATAAATTGCTTCCCTTACACCTAGCTCACGGATGCAATTTTGAAGGTCCTCCATGGAGGACCACAGCCCTGTATGTAAGGGAATATCACATTTATTGGGCCATACTATACGGCAGGCCGCCATTAACCATTCTATTATAGAATGGTTTTCATCATTATATCGATTACCTGCATATAATTGCTGTCTAAGAGCAGGATGGATAGTCATTGTGGCCAATTTGGCTATTTCGGGGCCATTCACCAGAACGCTTTCTGCCCCAGAATCCCATAGTCTTAATAACCAAGCCGGCACACTTTCTCTAGGTTTCTGCCGGAATCGTTGGACTAAGTCCATCAGTTCTGTTGCCATGTATGGTCGGGCAGTTACATGCAAGTGTGTTTGAGCAGGGGGCCACTGATCAGGCGACACCCCTGCCGGTCTGTCCTGTACCTTTTTCGTTTTTTGAGTTATAACAGGACGGACTTCTAGTGCATCCGTCAAAATTGGAGTTTCAAGATCCGATTTAGATTGTTTATTTTCCTGATCAACGAACTCCGTTGATTCAGGAGCCTGGTCATTGTTTATTGAAATACTACGAACTTGACCTATTGGCAGATGTGAAATTGGTTTTTTTCCTGTTAATAGGCCAAGTTCCTGTTCTAGCTTTTCGATACGAACTTTTAGAAGTTCATTTTCATTCACTAAAGTATTGTTCCTTATTTCGGCATTGTTTAAAGCATTTAATAGCGGCCATGCCACTGTAGAAGCCGCTAATTGTCTTTCTCTAGTGACTAATATATCTTTACCTAGTCCCTGAAAGTAATCCGCTAGGCGATATGGGGAAACACTTCCCACAACACGTAGGGGACCCCATTTTTCAATGATAGTTGCTAATTCATAATAAGGGGATCCCGCAAATCCTGGGATCTGCCCTGGAATTATTTTATCGAGGGGGGTAGTGTTCTCCCCCTTGAACCATTTACAGAAATTCCAAAGAAAAGATATGATGTAAGTTTTAGTATATTAGGCTTGTCTGCCTGGCTCGCCAAATGTACAATCAATGGAAATTATATAAAGGAATATTTTATAATTTAATAATATTAAGATGTTATAATAATGGAATAGCAAGACAGTTAGGCACAGTGAGACAAAGAGAATAAATAGAAGGCTTACACGTGCCATAGGCTCGCTCAGGAAACTCCAATGGAGTGGATCTTCCAAAGAGAGAGAGCAATCGTTCCCCACTGGTAGTCAGCTTTTAAATGGGTCTAGGAGAGGTGGAGCCAGGCTCCACCCCTTCCTGCAGCACAGGTGAATTGCTTTCACCTGTGCTCCCAGGGCTGACTCATTGCTCGCCTCAGGTGACTAATCAGAGGTTCAGGCCCTGACTCAGCAGGTCCCATACAATTGTGTTATCTTGCATTCCGATATCATAGTTAATAAAATAAGTTTTCCTCCATAGATTGTTGCCGCTGTTTTTTTTCCTTCCTTCCCATTTTGTGGGGCTGGAGGGGTGGGGCAGTGCCCTACTGCCCCCTGTCACAGGCATAGATTGATCTAGTTAATTCCGTGACAGATTTTGGTGGAGAATGTGGGCATAGCTGCTTTTTAGCTTTTAGAACGAATCTCTCTCTCTGCTCTTAGAGAGCTTCGTTAGGGAGCATTATCAGTAGTTCAGGTTTTTGTGCTGGAAAACTTGACCTTGAAAGTCTAGGCGTACTGCCAGTATTCTGGGATACTTGTAAACTTTGAGCACTGCTTAGTCTGGGTAGTGCCTTTTTTTCTTCCCCCCTCCTCCTCTTGTTAGCTTCAATTCAATAACCCCTTTTTAGCAGGTACCAGAGATGAACCCGCTCTTTATCGTGAGGGCGCTGTGTAAGGGATTAAAAGCTGCGGTGTTACTCGCTACTTATTGGCCAATCATCAGTGTCATAATTACTTGTTGTGGAATTGTGTTCATATATAACCACATAAGGGCACTGACGGAGACACCTGTATGGTACCTATATGCAATGTGGTATGATATGAATTTTGACATTTGCATCCCAAATGGAATAACTAATCTTACAAACAACACAATGTTCAGACCGGTTTCCAGGCTTTCCTCTCAGTTTGTCACACGTTTTTCGAATACTGAGTTAATGCTCATGTTCGTGGGCATAGCCCTGTTCGTGTTATCAATCTCCCTGAATGTATTTCAATACAGACGTGGTAAGCAGAAGGAGTCTCCTCCAAAACCAGAGAATGCTGACTGGCAGGGAGTATGGAGAGGTTTAGGAAAAATCTTAGAAGCATGGGGACCCGCAATGTCATGGGATTTCACTCTTGAACACCTGTGGGATCCCGAAAAACTAAGCCAGTATTTGAGTCAGGGACAGTGTGGCTTATGTAAATCTAAGGAGATACAACTTATTTGGGGTTTGGCTTGTGCTTACCGTGCCCTGTGTAACACTATTCTGGAGAGAGAGAGTTTCCGAGCTGAGGTTCAAGCCAAAGGGGAGAATCTCCAAGTCAAATCTGATCAATTACAGGAGACACCAGTAACAATATCAGTTGCCCCTGTGGAGGGCAAGAAATGGAAACGAGTGTCCTCGCGTCTAGAACGGAAAAAAGAAGAAGCGGAGGAGGAGGTGGAGGAAGATCCAGGTGAGGGGCGCTCCTCAGAACCACCATCATCGGGAAAGGCAAAAGGAAAAATGAAGAGACATGCAGAAGAGAGTGATGAAGAGGAAGTTTCTATTACTACTCGTCGGCCTCTGAAGATGACTGAAATCCAAGGCTCAAGAAAGGAGTTTACACGGCGCCCAAATGAAACTATCATTTCCTGGTTGGTTTGCTGTTGGGACGACGGGGCCAGTAGCTTGTCTCTAGCTGGTAACGAAGCTCGCCAACTAGGAGCCATTGCCAGAGATCCAGCTATTGACAGAGGAATTAGTCGGTGTTTGGATGGGGCTGCCTCCCTCTGGGAACGAGTGTTAATAGTTGTGAAGGAAAGGTATCCCTTCAAAGATGGCTTGAAGCCTGTGACGAAAAGGTGGGATACAGTTGAAAAGGGTATCCAGTATTTGAGGGAAACAGCCGTGGTGGAAATGTTGTATGACCCTAACTTTGTTCCTAGTGACCCACACCAAGACCATGACCCTAGAGAGTGAGGACGATGCCTGATATATGGCAGAAACTCACAACAACAGCACCAGACAGATACGCCGCTACACTAATGGCAACGTTTGACAGATACCAGGACCAACAGAGAAGACCCTTAGTTTTTGAATTGATTCTTACGCTCCAAAGCTATGAACAACAGCTACTCCCAACTCACGCTTCCATTTCCACCATCTCACAAATAACAGACCAACTGAATGAAATGCAAGAGCAAGTGTCTCTACTGATTAATTGTGACAAACCTGTAGAAGTATCAGAAATGCTTGATCAAGATCAGGATAATCAAAGGAGTTTAATGAAGGAGCTGATAAAACTAATGCGAATCCAACTAATTAAAGATGATGAACCCTCCTCCTCACATGCACCATCAAAAATCTCAGCTGTTAGAGGCAAACGCTTTCCAGCTCCAGTAAGGAATCCTACATCGCGAATTGCCTTGTGGCATTACGTGACCATGGAGAAGACATGAGGAAGTGGCATGACCAAGCTACTCATGTACTATGAGAACAGGTGAGAGAATTACAAAGCAGATCAACCGCCAGTGCAGTTGCTCCGGTTACCACAGGTAATGAATAGAGGGGCCCTGCCCTCAGTCAGGGGGGGGAAAGGGATAATAGAGTTTATTGGACTGTGTGGATTCGATGGCCTGGCACATCAGAACCACTGAAATATAAGGCATTGGTGGATACCGGTGCACAGTGCACTCTGATGCCCTTGAGTCATGAAGGGACAGAATCAATCCATATTTCTGGAGTGACTAGGGGCTCTCAAGAATTGACTGTGTTGGGGGACCTGGACAGACTGGATCGATGGGCCAAGCTTAATGGCATGAGTTTCAATAGGGCCAAGTGTCGGGTCCTGTATTTTGCTCACAGCAACCCCAGGCAACCCTACAGGCTTGGGGAAGTGTGGCTGGAAAGCTGCCTGATGGAAAGGGACCTCAGTGTTCTGATGGACAGTTGGCTGAATATGAGCCAGCAATGTGCCTTGGCCAAGGAAGCCAATGGCATCCTGGCTTGTTTCGGAATGGTGTGGTGGCAGGATAGGGAAGTCACCCTGCCCCTGTACTAGCACTGGTGAGGGCCTCACCTCGAGTACTGTGTTCAGTTTGGGCCCTCATACAAGAAAGGACTGGAGGTACTGGAGCAGTTCCAGAAAAGGGCAAAAAGGCTATGATGGACGGAAAATCAGCCCTATGAGGAGACGTTGAGGGAGCTGGGGCTGTTTAGCCTGGGGAAGAGGCGGCTGAGGGGAGACCTTATTAAGCTCTTCCAGTACCTGAAAGGTGCTTACAGTGAGAGCGGGGTAGGTCTCTTCTCATTGGTGACAGATGACAAGACAAGGGGAAATGCCCTCAAGTTGTGCCACAGTAAGTTTAGGTTGGATGTAAGGAAACACTTCATTACAGAAAGGGTGGTTAAACAATGGAATAGGCTCCCCAGGGAGGTGGTTGAGTCAATGTCCCTGGATGTGTTTAAGAGCCATTTGGATGTGGTGCTCAAAGACATGATTTAGCAGAGGGTAGTTAGAGTTAGGGTACTATGGTTAGGCTGCGGTTGGACTTGATGATCCTTGAGGTCCAGTCCAACCTGAGTAATCCTATGATTGAGTGGAGAATGGAGGCTGACGGTGGACTACTGTGGCCTGAATGAAGTCACACCCCCAATCAGTGCTGCTGTGCCGGACATACTAGAACTCCAGTATGAACTGGAGTCATAACCAGCCAAATGGTATGCCACCATTGATATTGCTAATGCCTTTTTCTCCATTCCTTTGGCCAAAGAATGTAGGCCACAGTTTGCTTTCACCTGGAGGGGCATTCTGTATACTTCGAACCGTTTGCCCCAGGGGTGGAAACACAGCCCGACCATTTGCCATGGGTTGATCCAACTGCACTGAAACAGGGGAAGCTCCTGGAACACTGCAATACATTGATGATATCATTGGTGGGGCATACAGCAGCAGAAGTTTCAAAAAGGGAGGAAAATCCAAATCTCTGGTGCTGGTTTTGCATTAACGAAGAAAGTGAAAGGGACCTGCCCAGGAAATTCAGTTCCTAGGTATAAAGTGGCAAGATGGACGTCGTCACATCCCGACAGATGTGATCGACAAAATCACTGCCATGTCTCCACCCACTAATAAGAAAGAGACACAATTGTTTCTGGGTGTAGTGGGTTTTTGGAGAATGCATGTTCCAAACTACAGCCTCATTGTAAGCCCCCCTTATCAGGTGATGCGGAAGAAGAATGATTTTGTGTGGGGTCCTGAGCAGCAGCAGGCTTTTGAGCAGATTAAACAAGAGATAGCCCGTGCTGTGGCCCTGGGGCCAGTACGGATGGGACAGGATGTAAAGAACATCCTCTACACTGCTGCTGGAGAGAAAGGTCCCACTTGGAGTTTGTGGCAAAGAGCCTCAGGAGAGACCCGAGGCCGACCCCTGGGATTCTGGAGTTAATCATACAGGGGGTCGGAAGAGGGCTACACTCCCACTGAAAAGGAGATCTTAGCCGCGTATGAGGGGGTTCGAGATCCTTCCAAAGTAATCGGTACTGAAACACAGCTCCTTCTGGCACCTCGACTGCCAGTGCTGAACTGGATGTTCAAGGGAAAGGTTCCCCCCACCCATCATGCTACTGATGCCACTTGGAGTAAGTGGATTGCGTTGATTACGCAACGAGCTCGGATGGGGAACCTCAGCCGTCCAGGGATCCTAGAGGTGATCATGGACTGGCCTGAAGGCAAAAAGTTTGGAACACCGCCAGCAGAAGAGGTATCACGTGCTAAAGAGGCCCCACCATACAATGAACTACCAGAAAATGAAAAGACATATGCCCTGTTCACTGATGGATCGTGTCGTATTGTGGGGAAGCATCGCAGATGGAAAGCTGCTGTGTGGAGCCCCACACGACAAGTTGCAGAGGCCACTGAAGGGAAAGGAGAATCAAGCCAATTTGCAGAAGTAAAGGCTATCCAATTGGCCTTAGATGTTGCTGAACGGGAGAGGTGGCCAATGCTTTATCTTTACACTGACTCATGGATGGTGGCAAATGCTCTGTTGGGGGTGGTTACAAGCAGTGGAGCAAAATAACTGGCAAAGAGGGTAAACCCATTTGGGCTGCTGAACGTGGAAGATATTGCTGCCCGAATAGAAAGTCTTGGTCTGTGAAGGTACGCCATGTAGATGCCCATTACCCAAGAGTCGGGCCACTGAGGAACACAAAACAACCACAGTGGACGAGCTGCCAAAATTGAGTGGCTCAGATAGACTGGACTGGCAGAACAGAAGGGTGAATTATTTCTAGCTCGGTGGGCCCATGAGACCTCGGGCCATCAAGGGAGAGGTGCAACATATAATGGGCTAGAGACCGAGGGGTGGACTTACACTGTGGATGCTATTTCACAGGTTATCCATGACTGTGAACATGTGCCATAATCAAACAAGCCAAGAGGATTGAAACCTACTCTGGGAGGAGGGCGATGGCAAAGTATAAATATGGGGAGGCATGGCAATTGATTTATCACCTCCTGCCATGATCCCACAGTGGTAAGTGTATGTGCTTACCATGGTGGAGGCAACCACTGGTGGCTGAAACATATGCCAGACCCCATGCTACGCCCGAAACACCTATTGGCTTGAAGAAACAAGTCTTGTGGTGACATGGCACTCCAGAAATAATTGAGTCAGACAATGGGACTCATTTCAGAAATTCTCTTGTAAATTCTTGGGCCAAAGATCATGGCATTGACTGGATTTATCATATCCCCTACCATGCACTAGCCTCTGGTAAAATTGAACGATACAATGGGTTGTTAAAAACTATGCCGAAAGCAATGGGTGGCGGAACATTTAAGCACTGGGAGAAGCATTTGGCAGAAGCCACCTGGTTAGTCAATACCAGAGGATCTATCAATCGTGATGGTCCTACCCAATCCAGCTCCCTACACACCGTAGAGGGAGATAAGGTCCCTGTTGTACATGTAAAGAGCATGTTGGGAAAAGCAGTTTGGGTCTTTCCAGCTTCTGGGAAGGGCAAACCCCTTTGTGGAACTGTTTAAGTGTTTTTGCCCAGGGACCAGGGTCCAATTGTGGGTAATGCTGAAAAACGGGGATGTTCAGTGTGTACCACAAGGAAACTTGATGCTGGGGGAGTGCAGACAGTAATTCTATGTCTATGTATATAGGCGTGTGTGTAATGCATTTTAATCATTTTTGTTTGTTTGTATACATGTATATATATATTAAGCATGATGTAGTGATGTAGAATAAGGGGTAGAATGTCCTGGTTTTATGCTTTTTTTGTTTTCAGTATTCCGCTTCATAACATCATGTAGTGTACTGGAATTAAAGTGTTAATGCTCCAATTTCAGGTACCTATCCCTACACAGGGATATATAGTGGTTAATGGAGCAAGTCCAGCTGGTGACCCCTTTCAAATGTTGTCCCCCAGGGATTGGTACTGGGGCCCATTTTTTTTATTGTCTTTATTGGTGACCTAGATGAGGGGATTGAGTGTACCCTCAGTAAGATTGCAGATGACACCAAGTTGGGAGGTAGTGTCGATCTGCTTGTGGGTAGGGAGGCCCTACAGAGAGATCTATTTAAGCTGGATCGTTGGGCTGAGGTGAATGGGATGAGGTTCAACAAGGCCAAGTGCTGGGTCCTGCACTTTGGCCACAATAACCCCATGCAGTGCTATAGGCTTGGGGAAGAGTGGCTGGAGATTGGAGAAAAGGACCTGGGGGTGGTTGGTGAACGCTGAAATGAGCCACAACTGCCCGGTGGCCAAGAAAACCAATGCATCCTGGCTGATAGAATAGGTGTGGCCAGCAGGAAGGAGGAATATTTCCCCGTACTTACACTTGGTGAGGAGGCACTCGATATTGTGTTCAGTTTTGGGCCCCTCACTACAAGAAAGACATTGAGGCCCTGGAGCATGTCCAGAGAAGGGCAACTAAACTGGTGAGGGGTCTGGAGCACAAGTCTTATGAGGAGCGGCTGAGGGAGCTGGGATTGTTTAGTCTGGAGAAGAGGAGGCTCAGAGGAGACCTTATTGCACTCTACAACTTCCTGAAGGGAGATTGTGATGAGGAGGGGCTTGGTCTCTTCTCCCAGGCAACAAACAGGACCTGGGGAAAATGGCCACAAATTGTACCAGAGGAAGTTTAGATTAAGTTTAGATTAGACATCAGGAAGAACTTTTTCTCTCAGAGAAATTTCTGGTGCACTGCTGTGTTGCTCTTCCAACAGATATCAGGGTAATTGAAGTCCCCCATGAGGACTTGTGTATATTTAAGGTCTCATCCACTCCATGTTCCTGATTAGGCAATCTGTAGCAGACTCCCACTATGATATCTCCTTCCCCTGCTTTCCCTTTAACTGTAATCCATAAGCTCTCTGTCAGCTCCTCATCCATCCCCAGGTGGTGCTTCATGGACTCCAGGTGATCATTGATGTAGAGGGAAACACCCCCTTCCCTTCTTCCCTATCTTTCCTAAAGAGTTTATACCCATCTATTCCTACATTCCAGTTGTGAGAGCAATCCCTCCACATCTCTGTGATGCCAATGACATCATAGCCCTGTAGGCATGTATGATATGGGGAACCCCATGGGACTCCTCCTAACATGGAAGCCCCTCAGGACATGGGGACTCCAACTTGGGACCCAGACCCCCCGAAATTGAACCTCCCCATGGCATGGGTACCCTCAAGCATGGAGACAAACATGGGACATTTAATTAGCCAATGACAAGCTGCTTTCTGGCATGTTCTCAGAACCTACCCTGAAAGCCCCATCCCATGCATCCGTTGGTGCTACAGCAAGGCAGCTCCTTGGGAAGTTGGAGACTGAGAAGATGCCCACAATGGGAGAAAGCTTCAAATGTAGGTATTTAGGGGCCTACCATGCCAGGCTCTGGGGAGACCATTGAGAGAGTCATCTTGAAGGAGACTGGGAAAAGTCAGCATGAATTTGTCTCACCAGCTGCTTACCTCCTGGACTTATGGATGAAAGAAGAGCATGGATGTCTTCTGTGTTGATTTTAACAAGGGTTTGTGCTCTGTCTCCCAATGTCCAAGTAGGGGTGGACAACCAGTTAAGTTAAACTGGAACCTTAAGAACCCAACAAGGCAAAGAGCCGAGTGCTGCACAGGAGAGGAACACGGGGGTAGGGATAGGGTTATAACAGAGTGGGAGGAAGGCAGAGCCCTGTGGAATCCCAGTCCTTGAGGAACCATGCAGTGTCACTGCCTGCTATCTCTGTAGCTGGTTTTCCCACATTCTCACTTGGCTGCCATAGGCAACTGCTGAGGTTCTCTGGATGTAAATCCAGCTCTGTCTGCCTCATGGCATTGTACAAACAAACAAATGCATCCCAAGCAGTGCTTGGCACCAACCCCGGGCTAGAGGCAGCTCAGCTGGCAGCAATCTGGAAGGAAGGTGGCAGCTCCCAGCTGAGAGGCACCTCTCCTGGTTTGGCACCCAAACAACATCCCATTGAGAATGGGATTGGAGACACGGGAGAAGTCAAGCCTCCTGACACCATTCATCCCATACTGACCCTATAGAACACACAGCACAGAGCCACCTCCAACTGAGCACGAGTGAAACGGAAGCGCTCAGAACCAGTTAACAACAGATGGTATATAGCATTATTTATGAACTCTCTGTACCAGCCACAGGGCACTTGTTAACTAGGTGGAGGGCTCTGCTCTACTATTGGTATTTGCTGGTTCCCAGTCTTAACCCATTTTCTATGCTTTGTTGACTCTACAGTTGTACTATCAATAGGTGTACAAAGGTTAGGCTTAGTAAGATTATCACAGTGGAAAGATAATCAAAATAGATGGAAATGCTCATCAATGTCATAGGCTCACAGTAAACTCTAAAAGGACCAATCTCCAGAAAGAAATTCTTCCTCGGTGGTAGTCAGCACTTAAATGGGATCTAGGAGAGATGGAGCCAGGCTCCACTCCTGGTAGCACAGGTGAATTGCCTTCACCTGTGCTCCCAGGGCTGACTCATTGCTTGCCTTAGGTGGTGAATCAGAGGTTCAGACCGTGATCAACAGTTCCCATACAGCAGTGAAGAACAAATGTGATTGAGCTGCAAGAACTGGAGCCCCTTTGTTGCTTATTCAATTGGCTTTGGAGGATGTGCAAAGCAACATATAACTGGAGAAGAGCACTCCACATTGGATGCGGGGCAGAGGCTTTGGGGCAGTGAGGACGTCAGCACTGTCACCCTTGTCATCTTTCAGGGCAATGGGGATTTACAGAGACCAATTTATCATAGTTTTCTGAATTGAGCTGGGACCACATAGCCATGGGGCTGGGAGACCACAGCAGGACATCTCTCTCACTGCAGCCACCAAGCTCAGGAGTGGGGACAATGCCCTAAAACTGCTCAAAGCTTCGTTTTCCCAAGCTCCCTATATTTGGTGGCTGCCATTGTTCTCTGATTCTCATCTGCCAAAGGGACTATTCCTAAAAATCCCTCCTCTCCATAACCCCAAGTTGACTGCTATGTCAACCTTGGGGCTGGGCAACCTATTCACTTTCTCCAATGCTATGACCCAAATTTCCTCTGTTCTGACAGAATGCCTGCTCCCATCCCCATTGTCCCCACACTGCTTCCATCCTGGTGGCACCTTGCTTCACACCAGCTCTGTAATTAGTGGTGGTGTTAATGAGCTTTTATTGGGAGAAAGGAAAGGAGCTAGAGGGGAAGCTCTGCAAGGGAAGGGAAGAAGCATTCCTGCTGCAGCCATCAGGAACTTTCCCCTTCCTTTGCTCATTCCCTTGCTGACCTTTGGCTGAGTCTGCCAAAGCCATAATGGAAAGGGGGAAAAAAATAGACAGAGAAGCTAAAAAGCAAGAGAAGCTGGAAGGATAGACAGAGCAGAGATAGTATCTCGTGTTATCTCACACCACTACTGATTTATTGCCAGAGAATGGGTGGATGAAGGTCTCTTCCAACTCAACAGATGCTATGACGCTATGAGAACCCAGCCAAGGTCTCAGTCCTGTAGCCATGGACCAATCACTTTGGGGCATTATGGAAAGCTGGATGGCTCTGGCTCACTCACATCAGCTGAGCTACGAGGCCTTCACCTCCAACAAATGGAATCACTTGGACAGAGCTGTCCCATTATGAAAGAGAACCAGGACTGAGTGGTTTTGTGGCTGTGATAGGATGCGAGGAGAATGCTGAGATCTTCCCAATGAGATGACACATCCTGCTGTGGGAAGAGATTTTGGGGAAGTTCCACTGTTCTTAGCATCTCTCTCCTACCTCCTCTGCAAGACACGTGTCTCATCGCTATGTCCTGACACTTTCTCACTGTTACAGTCACTGTCTGTGAACTCTGCCCACAGTACTACTGTGAAGACAAAATGTTTATCATGCATTTGCATTCTGAGAAAATTTTCCGTGCATGCAAAAAGTCATTCCCAGCAATTTTTTCCCCTTTCCTTTCCTTGCTCAAGATCTAGTGGAGAACGTATTTGGCAGTGAGTTATTTATAGCCAACAGAAGCACTGCTGACAATGTGGGAGTAATGGCATAGGGGAGCTTGCCCCTCTCTTTCCTCCTTCTGTCTGTCTCATCCATTCATTGGCTTGAATGCCTCCAATCATAGAATGATAGAATGGTTGGGTTGAAAGGGTCCTTGAAGATCACAGAACCATAGAAGGGTTGGGTTGAAAGGGTCCTTGAAGATCACAGAACCATAGAAGAATTGGGTTGGAAAGGACCTTGAAGATCATCCAGTTTCAACCCCTGCATTGGCTGGCTGCCCCCCACCCAATCAAGGCTGTCCGAGACTCCATTCAACCTGGCCTCGGGTACCTCCAAGGATGGGGCATCCACCTGCCTTTAAGAAGCTTTTTTAGCTCCTCTGGTGGGGATTTTTGCAATGGTGGGATGTGCCAACCTAAACATTGGATTTGCAGTCCCAATTGTCAGGCTTTACCAACCCTTTGAGAAAGGAGTTTTGTGTGGAGCATGTGATTTTCATGAGCAGAATCACACCGGACAGAAAAAGCCAAATGTCCGTGCAGGCATCCATACTGCTAGAGTAAGAAACATTCATTTGGGGAAAGCAAACCTCTAGGAATAACAGCAAACACAGAATCATGGAATCATTAAGGTTGTAAAAGACCACTAAGATCATCTAGTCCAACCCTAATCCATCCCCACCATGCCCAACCCATCACCACCACATCTACAAATCATGGACAATTCAGCACTGCAACTCAACTGCTTGAACAAGGACTTGGCATTACCTTCCTGAGTCAGGTATAGATGGGGCAGACAAGGACTTGGAAGGGCTCCCCAGTGCTGCTCCTCATGGTGCAGAAGACCTTGCAGAGGAAGCCCAGCCAGCGCTCCACATTCTGCTGCTGTAGCTCCTCTCGCATGGAGAGGTGACAGCTGACTGGATGGAGAATTGGGAGGAAATGGAAACTCAGGGTGGGGGAGGAAGGCAGACAGTCTGACTCTTTGATAACAGTGGGGAGATGGCTCAATGTGACCACAGCAGTTGGGATTTCAACACAGTGAAGCCACCAGAAAGTAGGTAGTGCAGAAACAACACCAATCTCTACAATGTCACAGCTCATGGTGGTGATGGCCTCCCCTGCCCTGCCCTTCCCCCTGGATGGACACGGGGACTTTTTTTTTCCCAGTGCACAACCAACACTGAACAACAGTAAGCACAAGGAGCTCAAACACAAACACATGGGGAATGTGATGGGTGCTAGTGGATGGGTTGGGTTTGGTGGTCCAGCATAGCTTGACCAACCCATAGACACTAACCAATATCTCAGCTCACTCAACCCATCTCCAACCCAGTGTCCCAATACTCCCTGGGGTCCACAAAATGATGTGCCCAGAAGATGAGGGGAGCACAGTCTTGATATAGAAAGGTCACCCTGCTCTGGAGCCGATGGTTGCCAGGCCCAAGGATTATGAGAGCATCATGATTTACAGAGCAACATTAGGAGCAAAGTAGCTCCTCCAGACAGGGGAAAAAAAAAGGCTTTGCCCAAATGCAGGAAGTGAGAAGGGGTGAATGTGTCGGAGGTGTGTAGCAAAGAACAAGGAGGAAAATGGAAAAACAAATAGAACACTTTCTAGAAGGCATCAGCACCATGTGGATAGCACAGGAGCACGTGCCACTCAGAGCCGAGAGCACTTCCCTCTGCAAGATGTCCCATGTGATATCACTTATCTGTCTCCATAGTGACCTTGCCTTAGTATTAAAAATCAGTAGACATTATGGAGGAGAAAACCAGAGAGCAGGACAAGCTCGTCCCAACAGTGCATTCCCAGTATGGGCTGCACACAATCTTAACTCCAGAACTGAATAAAGAAGCTTATATCATTTCATCTCCCTTTATTCTGACTGTCTGAGACAGAGGCTCAGCTGCTCCCAGGGCTCCAGACATGCATGGGAGATCCAAGGAAGGAACTATTTATGTTTCACTACAAAAGGGGAAAAAAAAAACCATAGAATCATAGAATCACCAAGGTTGAAAAAGACCTCTAAGATCATCCAGTCCAACCGTTTACCCATAACCAATATTTCCCCACGAAACCATGTCACTCAGTACAACATCTAAACGTTTCATGAACGCCTCCAGGTGGTGACTCCACCACCTCCCTGGGCAGCCTGTTCCAGCACCTGACCAGTCTTTCAGATAAGTATTTTCTAACATCCAGCCTGAACCTCCCCTGGTGCATCTTGAGGCCATTCCCTCTAGTCCTATCACTAGTTACATGGAAAAAGAGGCCAACTCTCACCTCACCACAACCTCCCTTCAGGTAGTTGTAGAGAGCGATAAGGTCTCCCCTGATCCTTCTCTTCTCCAGACTGAACAATCCCAGCTCCCTCAGCTGCTCCTCATAAGGCTTGTACTTCAGACCCCTCACCAGCTTCATTGCCCTTCTCAGAACGTGCTCCAGGGCCTCCGTGTCTTTCTTGTAGTGAAGGGCCCAGCACTGAACACAATACTTGAGGTGCAGCCTCACCAGGGCTGAGTACAGAGGGATGATCACTTCCCTGCTCCTGCTGGCTGCACTATTTCTGATACAGGCCAGAAAGCCATTGGTCTTCTTGGCCACCTGAGCACACTGCTTGCTCATGTTCAGCTGAGCATTGACCAATACCCCCAGGTCTGTTTCCTCTATGCAGTCTTCCAGCCACTCTGCCCCAAGCTCGTAGCATTGCCTGGGATTGTTGTGGCCAAAGTGCTGGACCTGGCACTTGGTCTTGTTGAACTTCATCCCATTTGCCTCAGCTCCATGATCCATCCTGTCCAGGTTCCTCTGTAGGGCCTTCTTACCTCCAGACAGATTGATACTCCCTCCCAACTTGGTATCATCTGCAAACTTACTGAGGGTGCACTCAATCCCCTCATCCAGGTCATCAATGAAGGTATTGAACAGGATGAGCCCCAATACCAACCCCTGTGGAACACTGCCAGCTGGATTTAACTCCATTCATCACCACTCTCTGGGCTCGGCCCTCCAGCCAGTTCTTTACCCAGCAGGGAGTGTACCCATCCAAGCCATGGGCTGCCAGCTTCTGCAGGAGAATACTGTGGGAGACAGTGTCAAAAGCTTTGCTGAAGTTTAGGTAGAGTACGTCAACAGCCTTTCCCTCATCCACCAGGTGGGTCACTATATCATAGAAGAAGATCAGGTTGGTCAAGCAGGACTTCCCCTTCATGAACCCATGCTTGCTAGGCCTGATTCCCCAGTTGTTCTGCACATGCCATGTTATCTCCCTCAAGATGATCTGCTCCATAACCTTTCCTGTCACCAAGGTCAGGCTGACGGGACTGTAGTTCCCCTGATCCTCCCTATGACCCTTTTTGTAGATGGGAGTCACGCTGGCAAGCCTCCAATCCACTGGGACCTCTCCAGTTGACCAGGAATGCTGACAGATGGTGGAAAGCAGCTTGGCTATTACCTCTGCCAGCTCCCTCAGTGTCCTCAGGTGAATCCCAACTGGCCCCATGGGCTTATGGCAGTCCAGTTGGAGTAGTAGGTCTGTTTCCACCTGAATCACGGGGGGTATATTCTGCTCCCCATCCCAGACTTCCAGGTCAGGGGGTAGAGTACTCTGAGGATAACTGGTCTGACTTTTCAAGACAGACGTAAAGAAGGCATTGAGAACCTCATCCTTTTCCTCAGTGGTCACGTTCCCCGACACATCCAGTGAAGGAGATTCTCCTTAGCCCTCTTCTTATTGTTTATATATTTGTAAAACAGTTTTTTGTTCTCTTTGACCCTAGCAGCCAAGATGAGTTCAAGCTGGGCTTTTGCCTTTCGAACTTTCTCCCTGCACACCTAACAACTTCTTTTTACTCTCCTTGAGTTGCCCATCCCTTCTTCTACAGGAGGAAGATTCTCTTTTTCTCCTGGAGCCTCAGGAAAAGCTTCCTGTTCATCCATGCCTGTCTTCCCCACCAGTTCATCTTGTGGCACGGGGGATAGCCTGCTCCTGCGCCTTTAAGACTTCCTTCTTGAGGAGCAACCAGCCTTCCTCGACCCCTTTACCCTTCAGGACTGAATCCCAAGGGACCCTCCCTACCAATGTCTTGAACAGTTCAAAGTCTGCCCTCAGGAAGTCCAAGGCAGCAGTTTTGCTGCCCCCCTCCTGACTTCACCAAGAATTGAGAACTCTACCATTTCATGGTCACTCTGTCCAAGACAGTTCCTGACCTCCACATCTCCCACCAGTCCTTCTCTGTTTATGAACAGCAGGTCTAGCGGGGCACCTCCCCTGGAAAATAATATTTGCCAATGCAGGAAGAAGACTTGCAACACAACCGAGCCATTGCTTAACCACACAGTGATAACTCATTCCTCTTAATGTGCATTTTATCGGGCAATTGCCCAGTGTGTCTGCATTGAAATCAAACATTGCTGGGTTGTTTTGGAGTCTCCTAGGGAGGCTGCACAGCTCTTCCTTCCATTGTCCCAGGGTGGAGGAGTTAGTGACCAGCTTAGGTTATCATCCTGGGGTTACCTAATGGCTCAGTTCTCACTTGTCTTTTAATGGAACAACAAAAAAAAAAAACAACCAGAAACAGAGAAATGCTCTCCTGACATCCCAAGAAAGACAAACCTAGCCTGATTCTGCTCATCCTCATTTCTTCATTGGGAACTTTTCCCCCAGAGCTTATGTGGACCGACCATTTCATGGTACTATGGTTCTATAAACTCTGGACCAAATAGTAATGTATAATGAGCATGGTGGGGATGGGTTGGGGTTGGTCATGGATCTTGTATGGGAACTACTGAGTCATGGCCTGAACCTCTGATTGATCACCTGAGGCGAGCAATGAGTCAGCCATGGAAGCACAGGTGAAGGCAACTCACCTGTGCTGCCGGAAGGGGTGGAGCCTGGCTCCACCTCTCCTAGACACATTTAAGAGCTGACTACCAGCAGGAAGAATCCCTTGTGGAGATCTGCTCTGCTGGAGTTTCAGGAGCAAGCCCAGGATGCAAGCCCAGGATGCAGGTGAACATCTTATCTATTCTCTTTGTGTTATTATAATCTGCTTTGCTTAACTCCTGTTTATTTTGTAATATCTTAATATTCACTGATTATATGCTTGCTGAGCCAGGCAAGCCAAATATACTAAAGCTTACATCATTTTCTTTAGAATTTCTTTCTTTAGAATTTCTATAAATGCATCAGGGGGAGAACGCTACCCCCCCCCGGATAAAATGATTCCAGGGCAGATCCTAGGATTTTTGGGTTTTCCCTTTCATGAACCAGCAGTTATCACTGAAAAATGGGGTGCCCTATGTGTTATGGAAAATATCATCCCATATTGTATAGCAGATTACTTTTAGGGACTTATCAAAGATATTGGTCATGAAAGAAAGACAATTAGCTGCCTCCACAGTGACGTAGCCACTATTAAATGCTTTAACTCATACCGAAATAAGGAATGATGCTTTAGAGAATGAAAACCAAATTTTGAAAGACTGTATTGAAAAGTTGGAGCAAGAATGTGGCATATTATCAGGGTAGAAACTGATTCTGCATCTTCCAGTAGGTCAAGTTCATAACATTTCAATAAAGAAAGACGAGGCTCCTGAATCAACAGACTGCGTTGATCAGGAAAATAAAAAAGCTAAAGTACATCTTGAATCTCTGATTTTGACAGATGCACTACAAGTCCATCCTGTCATAAATCAGAAAACAAAAAAAGTACAGGGCAGACTGGCAGGGGTGCTGCCTGATCGGTGGCCCCCTGCCCAGACTTATTTGCATGTAACAGCCCGGCTGTACACAGCAACAGAACTGATGGACTTAGTACAGTTATTTCAGCAGAAACCTAGAGAAAGTGTGCCAGCTTGGTTATGGAGTTTGTGGGATTCTGGGGCAGAAAGCGTTATGGTGAATGGCCCAGAAATAGCCAAATTGGCCGCCATGACTGTCCATCCTGCTCTCAGGCAGAGGTTATATGCAGGTAATCAATATCTTGATGAAAACCATTCTATAATAGAATGGTTAATGACAGCCTGCCGTATGGTATGGCCCAATAAATCTGATATACCTCTACATACAGGGATGTGGTCCTCTATGGAGGACCTTCAAAATACTGTCCACGAACTAGGTGTAAGGGAAGCAATTTATGAAGGCACATTTGATGGCCCTGATATGGTCAAATTGTCAGCAGGCATGAGGGACTTAATTCTCCAGCAAGCTCCCTCTCATCTGTATGGTGCTTTGGTGCTTTGCTATTAAATTCCCTGGTGGCCTAAGAAGTGGTAGTCCAGCAGGCTGCCCAGTTAGTGGCTGACCTAGGAGAAGCAGAACACCTGCGGTCTAGGTGCAACATTCGGACACTAGAAGAAGCCGAGGTCCTGCTGGCAGTGAAAACCGGGATGCCGGCTACTTGAGCTCCTCAATCGGGACCCATAAGGGTCTCCCAAAAACAAATGTTTAATGACTTAATTCAGGCTGGGGTCCAATTGACTAAGATCGACCGCCAGCCCAACCATGTCCTTCTCCAGCTTTGGAGACAGCTAAAGGACAACCAAAAATTTCAGAACTACTCTAAGAAACCAAGGGTAAGGGTTGTAGAGAGAATACCAACAATGACATGGAACTTAGATTTCATTGTTACTAATAGGGGAAAAAAGCTCCCTCAGGTGTCTTGGGCTATGATGCCATAGCACAATTCATGGTGTGATGAGGGATGCTAGTCCCCCTAGGGCCTCCAGGTGGGACCGGAGGCCCTATGTAGAATTAACGATTTATTGTTCCTGAAAAAATATTCAGTTATGGCATTAGTGGACACTGGAGTAGAAACATCAATTCTCTAGGGAGATCTGACTAAATTTGATGGAGACAGTGATGATTGGTGCTTTTGGGAGACAGACTATTCCTGTCACCCAGACATGGTTGAAACTGGGGGTTGGGCGTCTCCCACCCCAGGAGTATAAGGTGTCCATTGCCCCAGTCCAGGAGTACATCCTGGACATAGATATTCTATGGGGTCTCTCTTTCCAGACAACTGTGGGAGAGTTCAGACTTGGACAGAGATATATTAGTATCTGGGCAGTGCAGGCAATATTAATAGGCCATGTGAAACATGGGCCTATTTGCCTGCTGAAACTATGCCGGATTACTAATGTAAGGCAGTATAGACTCCCTGGTGGGCGAGATGAAATATCGAGAATGGTGCGGGAATTAGAACAAGTGGGCATTATAAGACTTGCACACAGCCCATATAATTCCCCCATATGGCCAGTGCGTAAGTTGGATGGCACGTGGAGAGTGACAATGGATTACAAATGATTAAGGTCATGCTGCCTATTCATGTGGCTGTACCCAATATTGCCTCCCTAATGGACACATTGAGTAGGGAGATAAAAACCTATCATTGTGCCCTAGATTTAGCAAATGCGTTCTTCAGTATCCCAATTGCTGAGGAATCGCAAGATCAGTTTGCGTTTACGTGGGAAGGCAGGCAGTGGACCTTTCAGGTCCTGCCACAGGGGTACGTGCATTCACCAACGTATTGTCACAATCTAGTGGCGCGTGACCTGGCTGATTGGAAAAATCCTGATGATGTTAACCTGTATCATTATATTGATGATCTCCTGCTGACATCCGACTCACTGGAGGCAGTAGGGCAGGCGGCAGATTAATTAACCGCCTATTTACAACAGAGGGGGTGGGCTATAAATCCCCAAAAGGTGCAAGGTCCGGGCCTGTCTGTAAAATTCCTGGGGGTGGTTTGGTCAGGAAAGACCGGAGTACTACCCAGTGCTGTCATAGATAAGGTTCAGGCGTTCCCAGTCCCTACAACATCGAAGCAGCTGCAAGAGTTTCTGGGTATCTTGGGTTACTGGCGTTCCTTTATACCTCACCTAGCGCAGCTGCTGAGGCCGCTGTACAGACTCACAAAAAAGGGGCAGATATGGGACTGGGGGAGAACAGAACAGGATGCTTTCCAACAGGCAAAACTGGCAGTTAAACAAGCCCAGGCATTGGGTATATTTGATCCTACCTTCCCAGCCGAGTTGGATGTTCATGTTACTCAAGATGGCTTTGGTTGGGGCCTGTGGCAAGCCAGAGTTCTGTTTTGGACCCCCCATTGGTTTTGGTCCAGGTCTGGCATGGAGCAGAAGAAAGAATATAGTATGATTGAAAAACAGTTATTGGCTGCCTATGCTGCATTAACAGGCAGTAGAGCCGATAACTCAAGTGGCTGAAATGGTAGTTAAGACCACCTCTGCTGATTTCAGGGGTGGGGAAAGATCTGACCCACCTTCCTAAGACGGGGTGGCCCAAGCCAAACAGTGGCATGGATGGGTCCACTTACCTCAGCCAAAGGAGCGGTCTGTCTTCATCACCTTGAAAGAACAACTCCAGAAGACCAGACCCGTGGCGTACTATAGTGATGCCCAAAAGAAACACTGGTCGCCTCCAACAGGAGCAGAGTCCCGTTCAGGAGGGGAATATCCTATCCCGAAAGATGCCTGGTACACAGATGGGTCCAGCAAGGGCGACCCAAGCAAGTGGAGAGCGATAGCATACCATCCTTCGACTGAGACAATCTGGTTTGATGAGGGGGATGGTCAGAGCTGCCAATGGGCAGAACTGCGAGCTGTGTGGATGGTTATAACCAAGGAACCTGGTGATATCCTGAATATCTGCACAGATAGTTGGGCTGTGTGCTGGGGGCTCACTCTTTGGATTGCACAGTGGGCCACTCAGAAATGGACTATCCATGACTGACACATCTTGGGCAGAGGCATGTGGTTAGACATATGGACTGCATTTAAACACAGGACTGTATGTGTCTCCCATGGGGCTGATGACCAGAAACTACAGTCACCGGGAAATGATGAAGCTGACACGCTGGCCTGAGTTTGATGGAAGCTGAGGTGTTGACCCAGGATAGAAATATGGTCTGTATCTTGCCCTGGAGGGCAGACCTTTTCTCTCTTGGTACCCCTGAAACATCGTATTACTCCCCGTGAGTCTTTGAGCCTTCAGGATCACCAGGACTTATGAAATGCCATCAAAATGTTCCATTGTTGCTGCCTGATAATGCACAACATGCGGTCATGATCTACATGGGACTGATGGGACATAGTTGGACTTGCACCTCATGACTGCATGCCTTCAGTAACATCATCAAGCACTGGCCCATAAAAGAATATGGACATTCACCAATTGTCACTCATCTTGAATTGTACCAACATGCATTGCGATGGAAGTTGTATAAGTGTTGTGATATAGTGGGTCTCTGTATTAGGAGATGCTTACCCTTTAGTCAACCTGATCATTGGTTCATGCTGTGAAGGGGTGGAGTGTGTGGGAACTGCTGAGTCAGGACCTGAACCTCTGATTAGTCACCTGAGGTGAGCAATGAGTCAGCCCTGGGAGCACAGGTGAAAGCAATTCACCTGTGCTGCCTGAAGGGGTGGAGCCTGGCTCCACCTCTCCTGGACCCATTTAAGAGCTGACTAGCGGGGGGAAGGTTCTCCTCTGGAATTTCACTCTGCTGCTGTTTCACAAGTGAGCTCAGGATGTGGGTAAGTGTCTTATCTATTCTCTTTTTGTTGTTATAATCTGCTTTGCTGAACTCTTGCTTATTTCATAATTATAGCTTCTTAATTTTCTTTGATTATGCATATGTCCAACCTTTTGGCTTGCCTGGGCCACATTGAGTGAAGAGGAATTGTATAGGGCTGCATCTACAAAGATTGCTCCAAAAGCTATGCGTCCTGACTATTTCAATGATAACTACAACAAATACAAAGAGCGCAACAGCACTATTTGATAGAGCAAATTCTCAGCTACAAAATATGCTTTTTCAACTCAGTTGTCACCATTAGCTCTGCATTTTCACCAGCGTTGAATAAGAGCTGGAAGTGCTTGCTCACAACAGTTTGACCCGGGGAAGTGACCTGCTGTTGCCACTGCTGAAATGCACCACCCACTGCTTCGCTGTGCTCACATCCACTATTTGGTCCTCATATACATTCAGTAAGCATTGGTGAATGTCAGTGGGTGCCATTTTTTTCTGCGTGGAGGAATTCAACGATATACCTTTGCTGCGTACGCACTTCCATGTCAGATGATACTCTGTCAGACTGCCTGTCTTTTGCCCTCTGTCACATGGTAGCGAAATAGAACTGAATATTGGTGGGAAGGTTCAACCTCTACTGCCGTATCACCACTATCCAGCTTTTAATTTGTAGGCCAACATAATAAAACAGGAGACGTTATTTTGGGAGCAGCCCTCATAAAATATGTAAGATAGTTCATGTGTTGTCAATAGTTAATGGGCTGGTTCGGCCTGGTTCCGAGACTAGCAGGGTGGAGGGATCTGCAGATCCGTGCCTCTGGAAAAGGGAAACAGGGGACCCAAAATAATTGAAAACAGCAGCAACGATCTGAGGTGAGACAAACTAATTTACTAAATATAGTATCTGCAAAATATAAAGAGAGAGTGTGTGCGAAAGGTGGATAGGTCTCACCACAACGCTGAGGTGAGAAGTGCAGTCCAGTTGAGCCAATGAAGAAAAGGAGATGGAGACAAGCAGACGGAGAAGCGCAGGCGAAGAAGAGAACATCAAGTGACCTTGCCGGGAGTAGCATCTCCTTGCTGACTGCAGAGCCCCCTGGGGAATGTAGTTGTTGTTCTCCTCTAGACAGGCACCCAGAACTTGAGCATCCACAGTCAAACCCCCAGTGAATTACATGATGTTATGATGTGCAATACAGATAAACAAAAGTCATTAAACTATGACATTCCACCCTTTATTCCATATCACTACATCATGCTTAATATTTATATATACACACACAAAATATGAACACATGCATATACAAATCTGTATAAACACATGGACTTACTGACTGCATTCCCCCAACATCAAATTCCCTCGAGGTATTCATTAAGCATCCTCATTTTTCTGCATCACCCACCAAGTGGACCCAGGTCCCTGGGCAAAAACAGTTCCACGAAGAAGTTTGCCCTTCCCAGAAAGAGAAAAGACTCAAACTGCTTTTCCCAACATGTTCTTTACATGTACTACAGGGACCTTATCTCCTTTGACAGTATGTAGGGAGCTAGCAGGCCCATCACGATTGATCAATCCTCCGGTATTGACCAACCAGGTGGCTTCTGCCAAATGCTTCTCCCAATGCTTAAATGTCCTAATTTTCCACCCATTGCTTTCAACGGTGGTTTTTAAAACCCATTTATCGTTCAATTTTACCGAGACTGGTGCATGGTGGGGATATGGTAATCCCTCAATGCCCATGATTCTTTGGTCCCAGAGATTTACAAGAATTTTTGAAATGAGTTCGTTATCTGACGTCAATTCTTTTGGGGTTGGCCATGGGTCGCCACAGGGGCTTGTTTCCAAGGACCATTTGGTGTTTCGGGTGGTAGCATGGGGTACTGCATAGGTTCAGCACCCAGTGGTTGCCTCTACCATGTAAGCACATAACGCTTACCACGCGAGATCGTGGCAAGGTGATATAATCACCTGCCACGCCTCCCCATATTTATACTTTTGCCATCGCCCTTCCCCCCAGAGAGGTTTCATCCTCTTGGCTTGTTTGATTGTGGCGCATGTGTCACAGTCATGGATAACCTGTGCAATAGCATCCATGGTTAAGTCCACCCCTCGGTCTCTAGCCCATTTGTATGAGGCATCTCTTCCTTGGTGGCCCGAGGTCTCATGAGCCCACCGAGCTAGAAATAATTCACCCTTGTTCTGCCAGTCCTGGTCTATTTGAGCCACCTCAATTTTGGCAGCTCAATCTACCTGATGGTTATTTTGCTGTTCTTCAGTAGCCCGACTCTTGGGCACATGAGCATCTACATGGCGGGCACCTTACAAACGTATTCTTTATTCGGTCAGCAATTCTTTCCATAGTCAAGGCACCCAAATAGGTTTACCCTTCTTTGGCCAGTTAGTTCTGTTCCCATTGCTGTAACCACCCCCAAGAGCATTTGCCACCATCCATGAGTCAGTGTAAGAGATAAAGATGGCCAGCTCTCCTGTTCGCAACATCCAAGGCCAGTTGGACAGGCTTTACCTCTCGAACAGTCTGGTTTCCCTTTCCCTTCCTGGCCCTGCAACTTGGTCGTGTGGGGCTCCACACAGCAGTTCCACTTCGATGCTTTCCCACAATACCGGCAGGATCCATCATGAACAGGGCATATTTTTTTTCATTTTCTGGCAGTTCATTGTATGGTGGGGCCTCTTTAGCTCGTGATACTTCCTCTCCAGGTGATGTTCCAAATATTTTGCCTTCAGGCCAGTCCATGATCGCCTCTAGGACCCCTGGATGGCTGAGGTTCCCCATCCGCGCTCGCTGCGTAATCAATGCCATCCACTTACTCCAAGTGGCATCAGTAGCATGATGGGTGAAAGGAACCTTTCCCTTGAACATCCAGTTCAGCGCTGACAGTCGAGGTGCCAGAAGGAGCTGTGTTTCAGTACCGATTACTTTGGAAGGACCTCGAACCCCCTCATACACGGCTAAGATCTCCTTTTCAGTTGGAGTGTAGCCCTCTTCCGACCCCCTGTATGATTAACTCCAGAATCCCAGGGGTCGGCCTCGGGTCTCTCCTGAGGCTCTTTGCCACAAACTCCAAGTGGGACCTTTCTCTCCAGCAGCAGTGTAGAGGATGTTCTTTACATCCTGTCCCATCCGTACTGGCCCCAGGGCCACGGCACGGACTATCTCTTGCTTAATCTCCTCAAAAGCCTGCTGCTGCTCAGGACCCCACACAAAATCATTCTTCTTCCGCATCACCTGATAAGGGGGGCTTACAATGAGGCTGTAGTTTGGAACATGCATTCTCCAAAAACCTACTACGCCCAGAAATGATTGTGTCTCTTTCTTATTAGTGGGCGGAGACATGGCAGTGATTTTGTTGATCGCATCTCCTGTCATGTGATGACGGCCATCTTGCCACTTTATACCTAGGAACTGAATTTCCTGGGCAGGTCCTTTCACTTTGCTTCGCTTAATAGCAAAACCAGCAAGCAGAAGGATCTGGATTATTTGCTCTCCTTTCTCAAAACTTCCTTTTGCCATGTTCCTCCCACAATGATGTCATCAATGTACTGCAGTGTTCGGAGCTTCACCTGTTCCAGTGCAGTCTTGGATCAAGCCTGGCAAATGGTTGGGGCTGTTTCTCACCCCTGGGGGCACACGATTCCAGGTATACAGGAATGCCCCCCAGGTGGAAAGCAAACTGTGGCCTACATTCTTGGCCAAAGGAATTGGGGAGAAAAGGCGTTAGCAATATCAATGGTGGCATACCATTTGGCTGCCTTTTGACTCCAGTTCATATTGGAGTTCTAGCATGTCTGGCACGCAGCACTCAGTGGTGGGTGACTTCATTCAGGCCAGGTAGTCTACGTTAGCCTCCATCTTTAGGACTTTCGCACTGGCCATATGGGACTGTTAAAGGGTGAGTGAGTCTTGCTGATCACTCCCTGACCTCTAGTTGACGAATCAATTTCTGGAATGGGGAGCAAGGGAATCCTGTGGTGCGGTACTGCTGCCTGTGCCCGTTTTATAGCAATTGGACCTGTTGTTCTTTACTCGTATCAACCCCCACAGGACGGACTGTTAAGCGCAACTGCTTAACACCTTTGTGACCTCAGCAGCTATTCCAAAGGCCCACGTACCCTTTGGGATCCTTAAATATCACCCTTCGAGGTAATCAATCCAAATTACATGGAGCCCTGGGCCAGTCCGCAATTGGTGCTTTTGCCACTCTTTACCAGTTGAGGCGTATTCGGCCGCCAACAATAGTCAGCTCTTGGGAACCCCCAGTCACCCCTAATATTAATTGTGTTGTCCCTTGGTGACTCGAGGGCATTAGAGTGCACTGAGCACCAGTGTCCACCAGGGCCTTGTATTTCTGTGGTTCTGATGTGCCCGGCCGTCTAACCCACACAGTCCAATATACTCTATTATCCCTTTCCCCCCCTGGCTGGGGGCAGGGCCCCTCTATTTGTTACCTCCGTTGTCTGCAGCAACTGGAGCAATCACCTTTTTGGAGAACTTCACCTTGGTGGTTGATTTGTCTTGTAATTCTTTTACCCATGCCTGAAGTGCAGGAGTAGGTTGTTTATGCCACTTCTTCATATCTTCTCCATGGTCACGTAGGTAATGCCACAAGGCAAAACGTGACGTAGTCTTACTGTTGTCCCTTGCTCGAGCAGGAGGACGTCTTCTTTTGATAGCTGAGACATTGGATGACACTGGCTGTGAGGAAATCAAGTTGATCAGCCCCTCCAGTAGGCTGTTTTGGGAGTTCTGGTCCCCATTGGATGTATCTGTTACCACCATGGATTCATCAGCATCAGGCACGATTGATAGTTTGTCTATTATATCTTCTTGTTTCTTTTCCATTCTGTTCAGCTTTTCAGCTACTTTTGCGATGGCTGAATCACAAGCTCGTAGAGGGCTTAAATGTAACTCAAAGTCTTAAAGTTTATTAATCAGTTCGTTTATAAGGGGTCTTCTTTCTCCTCTGCCATGCATTGCTGCAAATGTACTGGCGTACCTTTCTGGTGCAGTCTTTGTGAATGTACGCCACATATTTGGTGTACACCTGACTCTCTCAGGATCATGCTCTTGGTCTGGCTCATCAGGAATGAAATCAGGGGCATGTAGCGCTTCCACCACAGGTATTTCTCTCAATAAAGGATGCCTTTTTCCATATCAGTCCATTTCTTTTTCTCAGGCATCAGATAGTCTTTGAAAGGGGTGGTCCTAGTTTGGTTTTTTTTTTGATTTTCAGTATTCCACATCAAAAAATCATGTACTGGAATTAAAGTGTTAATGCTCTAATTTAACGTACCATCCCTATACATTACGGAAGTCATGGGATCTGACCCTTCTGGGGGGGGCGGTCCCTCTACTGCCTGGCAGTGGGTGCTGGAGGGTGCTTTTCCTAGCCGTTCCAAGCTTTTTCAGGTTTGACTCGGTCTCGGGAACTCTCTCTCATATCTTATTTCATTTATTAGTCTCAATTTCAATTAGATTGATTTTTGTTATTATTTGCATTCCGTATCAAGGTTTAGTAAAATAAGTTTACCTCCATAGATTGTTGCCCGCTGTTTTTTTTTCCCCCCTTCCTTCCTTCCCATTTTGTGGGGCCAGCGGGGGGTGGGAGGGCAGGGGGCCTACTGCCCCCTGTCCATGGGCATAACTGATTTAGTTAATTCCGTGACAGATTTTGGTGGAGAATGCGGGCATAGCTGCCTTTTTTTTTTGTGTGTGTGTTTTTTGGCTCTTAGAACGAATCTTGCTCTCTGCTCTTAGAGAGCTTCGTTAGGGAGCATTATCAGTAGTTCAGGTTTTTGTGCTGGAAAACTTGACCTTGAAAGACTAGGCGTACTGCCAGTATTCTGGAATATTTGTAAACTTTGAGCACTGCTTAGTCTGGGTAGTGCATTTTTTTCTTTCCCCCCCCCTCTCGTTAGTTTCAATTCATTAACCCTTTCTGAGCAGAAACCAGCGATGAACCCACTCTATTTTGTGGGAGCGCTGAGTAAGGGATTTAAAGCCATGGTGTTACTCGTGACCTACTGGCCAATCATCAATGCCACAATTACTTGTTGTGGAATTGTGTTCATATATAATCAAATAAGGGCACTGACGGAGATGCCTGTATGGTACCTATATTGGCAAGGTGGTATGATATGGATCTTGATGACACTTGCATCCCGGATGAAATGGCTAATTCTACAAAACACACGATGTTCAAACCAGTTTCCTAGTTTTCCTCTTGGTTTATCAGACGTTACTCCAATGCTTAGTTAATTTCCATGCTTGTGGTCGCATTAGTCCTGTTCATGTCAGTCTCCCTGAATGTATTCCAATACAGGAATAGTAAGCGGAAGGAGTCTCCTCCAAAACCAGAGAATGCTGACTGGCAGGGAATATGGGGAGGTTTAGGAAAAATCTGAGAAGCATGGGGACCCGCAATGTCATGGGATTTCACTCTTGAGCACCTGTGGGATCCCCAGAAACTTAGCCAGTATTTGAGACAGGGGCAGTGCAGCTTAGGTAAATCTAAGGAGGTACAACTTATTTGGGGTTTGGCTTGTGCTTACCGTGTCCTATATAATACTGTTTTGGAGAGAGAGAGTTTCCGAGCTGAGGTTCAAGCCAAAGGGGATCAATTACAGGCAACACCAGTAACAATGTCAGTTGCCCCTGTGGAGGGCAAGAAATGGAAACGAGTGTCCTCGCGTCTAGAACGAAAAAAAGAAGAGGAGGAGGAGGAGGTGGAGGAAGATCCCGGTGAGGGGCCCTCCTCGGAACCACCAAAATCAAGAAAGGCAAAAGGAAAAACGAAGAGACATGCAGAAGAGAGTGATGAAGAGGAAGTTTCTATTACTACTCGTCGGCCTCTGAAGGTGACTGAAATCCAAGGCTCAAGAAAGGAATTTATATGGCGCCCAAATGAAACTCTCGTTTCCTGGTTAGTTCGCTGCTGGGACGGCGGGGCCAGTAGCTTGTCTCTAGATGGTAATGAAGCTCGCCAACTAGGAGCCATTGCCAGAGATCCAGCTATTGACAGAGCAATTAGTCGATGTCTGGATGGGGCTGCCTCCCTCTGGGAACGAATATTATCAGCCGTGAAGGAAAGGTACCCCTTCAAAAGCGGCTTGAAGCCTGTGACGAAAAGATGGGATACAGTTGAACAGGGTATCCAATATTTGAGGGAAATAGCCGTGGTGGAAATGTTGTATGACCCTAACTGTGTTTTTAACGACCCACAAAGCCATGATCCTGAGAAAGTGAGGACAACGCGTGAAATATGGCATCAACTCACATCAACAGCACCAGCCAGATACGCCCCTGCACTATTGGCAGCATCTGACAGATACGAGGACCAACAGAGAAGCCCCTTAGTTTTCGAATTGATTCTTATGCTCCAAAGCTATGAACAACAGCTACCCCCAACTCGCGCCGCCATCGCCGCCATCTCACAAATGACGGAGCAACTGAATAAAGTGCAAGAGCAAGTGTCTTCACTGATAAATCGTGACAAACCTGTAGAAGTATCAGAAACGCTTGATGAAGATCAGAATAGTCTAAAGAGTCTACTGAAGGAGATGAAGGAGATGATGGAACAAGTGTGGATCCAACTAACTAAAGACGATGAACCCTCCTTCTCAGGTGCAAAATCAAAAATCTCAGCTGTTAGAGGCAAACGCTCTCCAGCTCCAGGAAGGAATCCTACATCGCGACTTGCCTTGTGGCGTTACTTATGTGACCATGGAGAAGACATGAGGAAGTGGCACGACCAAGCTACTCATGTACTACGAGCACGGGTGAGAGAATTACAAAGCAGATCAACCGCCAGTGCAGTTGCTCCGGTTACCACAGGTAATGAATAGAGGGGCCCTGCCCTCAGTCGGGGGGGAAAGGGATAATAGAGTTTATTGGACTGTGTGGATCCGATGGCCTGGCACATCAGAACCACTGAAATATAAGGCATTGGTGGATACCGGTGCCCAGTGCACTCTGATGCCCTCGACTTATGAAGGGACAGAATCAATCCATATTTCTGGAGTGACTGGGTGTCATGGTTTTGTGATTTTTGGTTTTCGGTATTCCACATCATAACATCATGTGGGGCACTGGGAGTTTAACTGTTGGTGCTCAAGCTCTGGGTACCTGCCTGGAAGAGAAGGACAACTACATTCCCCAGGGGACTTTGCGGTCACAGAGAGTCTCGAGATACAACTCCTGGCAAGGTCACCTGATGCGCCCTTCTTTTGCCTGCTCTTCGTCGGCTCTCCTCCCTTTTCTCCCGGCTGCTCAACTGGACTGCGCATCTCACGTCAGTCCTCCGCGTTGTGGTGAGGCCTACCCACCTTTCGGACATTCTCTCTCTCATTATATTTGATTTATTAGCTTCAAATTTAATTATATTGTATTATAGTGTGTTATCTTGCATTCCGATAATATATTTAGTAAATTAGTTTGTTTCTCCTCAGATCGTTGCCGCTGTTTTTAATTATTTTGGGGTCCCCTGTCCCCTTTTTTCCGGAGGCGCGGATCTGCGGATCCCTCCGCCCCGCTAGTCACGGAACTGGGCCGAACCAGCCCGTAAACCGTTGACATTCTTGGTGGAGAATGCGGGCAGACTGTTGCTTTTTAGCTTTTTAGGACGAATCTCTCTCTGCTCTCGGAGAGTTTCGTTGGGAAAGTTTATCTTTTTCATAGGTGCTCACTGAGAACTTGACCTTGAAAGTCTAGGCGGACTGCCAATATTCTGGGATATTGTAAACTTTGAGCACTGCTATCTTGTTTTGTAAAAGAAGAGAAAAAAAATGATTCTGCTCTCTTTTTAAACCTGTTTGCAGAGGGAGCTGCTAATTTTACAGAACTTGGGATTTTTAAGCAGGCTCCCAGTCTCTCCTTTGAATCCTTTATGCAGTTTTTGAATGTCACCTCATCATGTTGTCAATCTCCCTGAATGTTCTTCTCATCATTTCACTCAGTATTTGTATTTGTCATGTTTTTGAGGAAGCCTTCCCCAGAACCAGAGAATACTGAGTGGCAGGGAGTGTGGAGGGCTTGGGAGAGACTTTAGAGAGATGGACGTCTTCGGTGTCATGGAACTTCCTCCTGAACACCTGGAAGACCCTGAGTGGCTTAAACGCATACTTGAGAACAGGAATGTTGCGGCTCAGGCAGATCTGAGGAGGCACAAATGATTTGGGGCCTAGTAATGTTATCGGCCTTATCAATAGTATCCCGAGAGGGAGAGAGTTTTGTGAAATTGAGAGAGGAAAG